>JABXJD010000224.1:497500-875000 GCA_013375575.1 Percina caprodes | reverse complement strand
CTCCTTGATATTTTGTATATTCCTCAGCATGTCTGTATTGAGTATTGATGTCTGTACACCGTAACTTTCTCTGTGCAAATGAGACATGTAGGGATGCCTCTGTGCTCAACTAAAAGATTTTCCGTCACCCACTTTCCCTGAAATTGCCTGTGCTCGTCGCCAACCTTTCTCTTTATGGCACGTTTTGAGGAAGACATGCGGTTGGGTCCCAACAAGGTGACAAGGTAATTTCCAGCTGATTCTAGGACTGCTTGAGAGGGTGCCATCAGTACGGGACATGTGATTAGGCAGAGTGAGACTGCTAAGACACAACAATTAGGTGAAAAAGGAAGGAACAGCAGAGTGGATGAGAAGGTATGACTTTACATTTTTAACCGAGCTGCTGGCTGTAAAGTTCATACAGACTTGTGGTTCAGTAAGAGAAATCTTAGGCCCTGTCCTTTTTTTTTTATTTTTTTTTATTTTTTTAAATTTATTATTATGTTGTTCCCGTCCTCAACAACAGGGAGAACCCAGAGTGGTTCACAAGCTTGATGAATGCTCATCTTGCTAAAGTTATGAGTGAAGGTTGTTGACATGGTTGCATACACTTTCACCTAATCCTGTTTACACAACTGTCTGTAGAGATTTACGAGAATATTTTCTCTGACAACAAATCACTTTTACCAGATGGCGGGTTTGGTGATCCCTTGGATGTTATCACAGAGCACTTTATGGTTTCTGTTAGCCATTCACAATGTTACTGCTGCATGGCTTCCTGATTTTCCAAACTATGCAGCATACCAAGGCCTAAATCGCAGAACAAGGGTGCTAATTGCGTGGCAAAATGAGTGCCGTTAAAAGAAATTTGTGCTAAATTGTCATCTGTGGGCATGGAGTGTGAAATTCATGGCCATTTACCAGGCAGTCTTTGTCTAACTAATATATGTTATTGAGTTGTATTATGGGAAGTGTAGGATCCAGCATTTAGGATACTTGACCCATATCAGGGACTAAAAGATCTTTCCTCTGCGGCATTGATCTCCTGTGAGCCCCCTAGTCTTTTTGGATCATCAAATTGCTGAAATGCCACTTTAAGATTAGTCCTTGTATGTATGTGATAGTTGCCATAGTTCCACACATTGCATATTAAATACTGTTGATTTGCAGCACCCTTTTCATTGCAGTAGCTGCTTGAATCACCAAATCAAGGGAGAGAAGGCACATTGCCGCCCCCCCCCCCCAAGAAGTGTTTCTGGGTCAGGAAAAAGTCAACATGTCATCGCAGTGCAACAGTTTTTGTAAACTCACAAAAATAGAGATGGATACTTTTTTATTCCTTACTTTTTAATAGGGAATTTCATACCAGAAAGATGAATGACACTCTGTCAGTTGCTCATCTTCCAGTCTACAAGGATTATTATTTTTATTGTTATTATTTTGCTGCTGGCTTTTTTCCCCTAAAAACCAGCCAGAAAAACCTAAATTATTCATAATACTGTTGATAGGTCTGTTTTTGGTATGTCAGCAGTTTAAATTTCACCTCCTATAATTTGATAAATCTCCCTTTTTAAAAATGTTCCCATTGTCTGTGCTGTCAGTGAAGGAACAGTATTTGAAGCTGTAGTCTCATCTCTTCACAGTAGGGTCTGTAAAATAGTGGTGAAGAGTGATAAATCTCCCAGCACAGCAAATATAGAAATCCCTGGGGGGCGCTGAACTGTACTGTTGAGATTTATTTATTTGTTTTTATTTCATCTACTTGTAAAGGGTTCAGCAGAATGATAGTGGTGTCAATTCAGGAACTGCTCAAAATTGGAGGCCATAACAACAGTTATAATTGCCTGATTTGCCATTTGGTTAGCACGCCATAATTCAGTCTGACAGTAGCTTCTTGTTTGGTATTTGCTACCAAACATTAAATGGCCTATTGTTATGCCTGATTTATCTGTCTGCTAGATTTACGTAGATTGCTGCTTTCTGTCTCAGTTTAGGCAAGATGTAATTTGGGACTTATCGACCATATACTATGTCATTGCTGCTGTGCCCTCCAAGCCATGCAGCAGCCAGGTTTCTCTGGGGTCTTGGGGTTCATTTACACAGTGACCCATTCCATAAAGATATGCATCGGAATGCCTAAATCTCTTTTGAGTGCACATGCTGATCTAAATCAAGAGCCGGTATTTCCGTCACTTGATTTGCTTCAGTCGCTATATAAATTTCATCTGTGCGTTCCACCATATTTGCAGGGATTCTTGCAGAGTTGTATAACATTCCCCAATACAAATACCCTGATTGGATAGTCAAAGGTTAACCTGTGGTTTAAGTTAGTCATCTTGCTTATGTTCATATATAACTATTGACTATTATCGTGCCCTCTGGAATCTTTGCTAAATTCTGTCGCATGCATCACACAGCTCTGTATTAGCATTTCTATAGAATGGTAAATAATACCCCTTATGAAATAAAAAGAAAATTCGGTTCTTGGGAAGTATGTCAAGTGGCTCAATACAGCCAGGATTTAAAACTATAGGTGGTTGAGGATGTGAATCACCTATGATGTTACTTTTTTATTATATTTTGTATCCCAACACTGCATATTTCAGTGTTGAGCACCCACAGCTAGCACACCGAGACCTTGGATCTGGGTTTTTTTTATGCCATTTTTGTCAGTGGGATATTCATGCTGAGCTGAGCCATTAGCAAATGTGATCATTCATGCCATGCTAGCAAGGTGTTTTTCCACTGTGCAGCATGACAAGGTGATATAACTCATACCTTGATGATGTGTGCTGGTTTGCAAAAATGTCTGTAGTGCCTTTCATGTGCATCCCTTTATCTAACACCTCACTCTTTTTTCTTGCTGTCTTCCTCCATGCAATATTTAAAGCTATAGTGCTCAATGTCTGATGAATTCAAGCCATTTACAAATGAGTTGATACAAAGCTAGTCTATTTCAACAGAGATTGATTTAGGGGGTTGCTCTGGTGCCACTGGATGTACTGCTGGATGTCCCTTATTTTCATCCAGATGTACACTACCTTCCTCTTGCTTTGTGTTGGCATTCCGGTGGATTTCTGAGGACTGTGGTTAACTGCTCCTCAGATCTCTGCAGGGTAAATGCAGAGAGCTAGCTAGACTATTTGTCATGTGAATGTGCAGACAGTGTTTTTTATCACTACTTAGATTTCTTCATGGGGGCGACAGAAACTACGGACTATAGCTTAAAAACTGACCAGCTGACAAAATTGTGAAGATGTCCATTTAGTGTGATCCCTCTTTGAGCTTCATTTTGGCTCTTTAGAAAACTATGGGTGACGGATATGGATACTAGTCATATTTCATACAGTCTATGGTAAAAACAGGCCCAGGCCCAGACCCAACTGATAAAGTTGGCTTCTAGTTGAACACATCGAAAGAGTTGGAATTTTTATCTAGAATATTGAAACGGAAGAGAGAAGACAAATCAAGGAGGAACTTAATGTTTGTGCATCATAGCATAACAGACTGTTATTGCGCATAAACTAAAAATGAATCAATACATTGTTTGCTCTTGACAAATTGTACTTCACTCCAACCCACCTCATTTGATGTGACTTTATTTGAGCTTAGACTTGCAACACATTTTCCACGCAAACTCAATTGACACTTGCTGCTTTACGAATTTTGTGTGATCTATCCTGACAAACTGGGAGGTATTAGTACGGCTAAGTACAAAACTGTTGTCAGAATACCTGAGCCCTCTCATTACTGTCACACTAATTTCTATGGTACAACCATTATTTCATTTATTGAGACATGAATGTTTGGTCACGTCAAGCTGTTGAAAGTGCAGCATTAATAAATTGGTTGCCGGGAGAAGAAGAACTGTAAACAAACTTGTTAGATGGAAACTGATTTTGCAGATGCACATTTTAAAAGTGTCTGGCTCTCTCTATTCTGTCATACAACATGGTGATGTAAGCTCAGTATTCAGAGAACGGGATTCACAGCAAACCTTTACCCATACTGCCTTTCACTCTTCCTTCTATGGTTTCTTTCCATTTAACTGTTGACACTAATGATCCTTTCATTCAAGGAGCAATGCGAAGTTTCAAGAGCTGCACCCTTTTCTCTTTTCATTAAGTGTAAAATTTTCTTTGCTCATCTAGACAGTGTGTTTTTAGCTGTTTGTCTAGGCAGGGAGCTCGATGAAAAGCAGGGTAGAAAAAGTCTTTCCATTGACAGAATGCATACAAGTTCTTCACAAGGTGAAATTACTGATCAGTAGTCACAATTTGTAATTCTAAAAAGTATTACCAAAAGACAAACAACAAAACTACTTTGCCCTTTTTTATACAGCTGTAAATCTATTTCAATGGTTGGCTGAATGGGTGGCTGGATAGTCAGTCCCAAAAGTTCTCTGGACTACCTCCACCACTAATTCAACATGCTGAATGGCCTAAAAGAAGATAATGTTATGTTATTATATTTGTATTCTATGCTTGGCAAACACTTTAGGTGTACAGGATCAACATGTAAACACATGCAACCACTGTTCTCAGTTTTCTGTCCTGGAGTGACCCCTAAACAGACGGCTGCTGTAACGTGGCAGACAAGAAGGAAATGGACAAATCTTCCTTTAATCATGAACACTTTGAGCCAGGAGGACAACTGAGCTGTCACCCATTCATGTCTTGCCTTATATGCTTCTTGCTCTCTGATTCCATCCTTCCTCCATCCATCCATCTCAATCTCACTTTATGACCTCTGTTTCCCTCTCGCCACTCCTTCTCTCAAATCATACAACCTCTAACCGTAGGTCTCTGGCTCCCAGTATTTTGATGATGATTATTATTATTATTATTATTATTATTATTATTATTATTATTTATGTGGACAATTTTCTAGGCACGTTTTTACTGTTGCTAGGAGATATGAAACCCCTTGGACTCAAACTTTTGGCTGTTAATACAAACTTCTCCACACAGTTTGTCTAAGGCAACTTTTGGAATTGGATTGTGCCGCAACAATATAATCTATGTTCCACTTATTTTTTGTGAAAAGTGCAATGCCGTGGAGAAAACCAAACTTTTTTTTTTTATAGATTATTTTTGGGGGATTTTCTCTTTTTATTATAGTAGACATGAAGAGGGGAGAGAGATGGGGGATGACACACAGCAAAAGCCTGCAGGTCTGTTTTGAACCCGGGCCGCTGCAGGACTCAGCCAACATGGGGCAAACGCTCTTACTGGGTGAGCTAGAGGCAGCCCCGAGAAACACAAACTTCACATTAAAGGATAGCCTGCCGTGCGTCCTGCCATGCAGACAAACGGCAGCCGTAGCCCCAGTGAATGGAGAGCTCTGCATTCGTCAGCAGATTAAAAAAAAACGGTAATAACTTCATAATACCAACCATTAAACTCCAGATTGACTCTAGCCGTCTTCTCTGCGGGAAAAAGATTGGTGTGGGAACAGCAACTTCTTCTTTGGGTTAATTAGCTGATCGCAAACCAACTTTAACTTGCTGACAGACAGCCCTTTATGACGGGGAGCTGAAGCTGTTAGCATTATTATAATCTGTACTCTCTTCAAAACCACCAGACTCTTTTAACAAAAAAAGGTCAACGGCTGCCTCGATCACTGTTTGTTGTGTGACTTTGGTGTTTTTAAAGGTTTAGTTCGGTTTCACCAAAGTCACACTAACAAAAAAACTAACCGATCTAGGCAGTGGTGGATTGCAACTCCTGTGTTCTGCGAGGTAAAAAAACATTTTTGTCAAAGGAGTCTGGTGGCATTGAATAGAACAGCTTCAGTTCCCCACCGGAAAGGGCTGTCTGACGGCAAGGTAAAGCAGTAAAAATATTCTACGTATAGTCTGCCTTACACTTAAACAGATTTGATTTGATTTTTCTAAGGTGTCAAAAATAAGTTTTGTTGCTGCCCCAGTCCAGAGGAGTACATTGCTTAGCTTTCATGTTGGTAACTGGGGGTGTGCCGACCGCCATCTACTGTAGGAAATACACTGACTATGGATAATACATTATACAACCCCACTTCATAAAAGCCAAACTATCCCTTTAATACAAAATGCTTGCAATCACAAGTCATGATAAGCTACTCCCTTGAAGGGTTATAGATCTGCGATCTTTGTAAATGTCTTATTCCTCTTTATCGACACTGTTAAAACTTGCAGAGCCAAAGCAAATTCTTTGGCTGGTTGAGCAGTAATGTTCTCTCAAAAGGTATTGATGGTACAATAAAACTTCCAATTTAACTTGAAGACTAGGGCTCTTATTGCTGAGAGAGACACCTCACAGGTCATTAATGTCTGGTTAATTTATAGCTCACACACAAAGATGAACTCTACAGTGGAGACAGAGCTCACATTATCTGGCTGTGGGGAATTTTAAAGGCAATAGTGTTATTTCATAAGTTTGTGTGTGTGTTCGTGTGTGTGTTCGTGTTCTTACAATGTGCTCGATTGTTGTCCTACCTTATTTAGAAAAGAAAGAGGTGACCCAGAGTCTGGAAAACTACACCTCCAAGTGTCCGGGCGGAATGGAGGTCATCACGCTTCCTGATGGTCTGAAGCTCCCTCCGGTTCCCTTCACAAAGCTTCCCATTGTCCGGTAAGACAGGAGCGTGACTGATTGTTACTTTCATATATTTTGTCACACATTGGCTCAATTTTTAACTTGGTAAAAATATTGTCAAAATGATACATTAGGAGTAATTACAGTTCAGTAGTAAGCCATTAGTGCTAAATGATTTCATGAAAAAACTCTGAATATACAGTATAGTTGGGGCTTTTAAGTGTCAATCACTTTGAAATTAGGCTTTCCACTATTATTTAATGGAGTGTTATTTTAAAAAAAGGGTAGATTTGGACCTGTTCTCTTTGGAAATTGTTGGAAAAACATACACTTGTTTAAGTTATTTCATTTGGAATTTCACTTCTGTCATCAAATCCCATTACGAGACCAAGACAGTCTGTCAATACTGTTTTAATTCTCTTGCCTATCTGTGGCATTGGTATGGTAAATCTGGGTCATAATTATGTTTTTTTAATTTAAAACAAAAGACTAAATGATGCCCTAAAAGTTTTGGAAACTTTTACTCAAGCGTTAAATGTTATGCATGTTGTGGACTCTTTTTAGTTGTAGATGTGGTTTATTGATGCTTTATTAATGTTTTACGGCAGCACGATGGTATATTATGTCTGATTGACTCAAAATAAACGTTAGGGTTAATTAGGATCATGTCACTCATTGTGTTTCATTGATGTGCTAAATGATAGGGATGTGCCAATCAAGTTTTTGGCCCTCATCCCGGTACCAGTCCTTTTTTTTTTTTTTTTTTTTTTTGATATTGAGTTTTACTGAACCAATACTTTTACAGTACACGGTTTTGTGCGTTTACAGCACTTAAATAACTTGCATGGCAGCAAAAACCCATCTCAAAGCAAGACAAATTAATTCATTTAATTTAAAATTGTTTCGCTTTGAAAGCCCGTGTTGCAAACACTGAATTAGGTTCTGAATTAGGCCTGCACAATATTGGAAAAAACTTACATTGCAATATTTTTTCTCCTGCGATATGAAAAAAGAAAAAGTAACTTTTAAAAGATGACATAAATAGCTCTATTTCGAAATAATAAATCATTCTCAACTACTGCGGTTATTTTTGTAGGAGACTTAAATGAAGATAAAAATGAAAAAGGATCTTTTCTTATATGAACCATCCTTTGTTGAAGTTTAATGCTTCAAACACCAAAGCAAGTAAGTGCTGTGACTAATGTTAAGTGGTTTTGGAGAGGGACATCAGGTAGAAATACGCTGGTTGACTAGCATGACAATCATTTTTACATATATATATATATATATATATATATATATATATATATATATATATATATATATATATGCGAATATAAAACACTGGCTGCTGTAGCTTCACTGACTACCCATCAAAACTATGCTCATCACTGTGTCAGCGGCAGCTGCTGCCTACGGTGCTTTTCTACACACGGAAAGCCTCACTTCCCGTAACAATAACCCCGTCAGACTAACGTCACATACACACGTTGCCTGCATGGCTACCTGTCTTAAAGGGGAAGGATCGGACGGTAATAATCATGTAAAAGGAGAACGCTGGAAGTTTACTTTTCTATCAAGCAGCAAAAAAGTTTTAGGGTCAACATCGTAACGTCCTGCGATGTGACTATCGCGCATGCACACATCGCGATGTCAATGCTAAAATACAATATCGTTCATCCCTATTTTGAATAAAACTTCAAATTCGAAACTGAAAAGTACAAAGTTTACCTGGAGCTCATGAAGCCAGGGGGTTTGTTCCACCAGTGCTCACATCTTTTTTTTTTACTGTGAAAGTAATGAGGTAAATGTTTTTTTTCCACATACTGCAGTTAGTCGGCTACTTTGGAAGCAGCAGTGCTGGAGAGCTGGACACAGACCAAGAGAAACGGGCAAAAAAGTAGTTAAAAGTCTCCTAAGTCATTATTGCCTAACCATAAAGACTTTGATGTGTTAATGAGCAACGGTAACTTCCTTTGCAAGAGTCTTTATCTACGTGCTAGATTACATTGACAATGCATCTCTGGATAAATTAATAGCCCCTGGTCCCTGAAATTGAGGAGCACACACTTTCTTCAAGTGTTTTTATCGGTTTGCTGACCATGTAACCTTTCACAAAGAGCGGTATTATAAATCCCTTGCTGTGTACTGTAATAACCATAAATATTCATCACAAACACTTGGATTATACTGCATAAGCAGCTCTAACTCTTAAGATGCACCAACTAACTTAGCAGTTTTTCTTTAGATGTGAGGGTGACATGACCAGTTTGTGTGAAATGTGCCTTTTAATGCATCTGGGAAATCAGACTTACTCATGTCATTGTTGTGCGTTTGCCTGTGATGCCCAAACTAGATCAGTGAAGCTCCTCAATCTGCCTGTCAGTCTGCGTCCTCAAAAAGTGAAAGGCCTGCTGGGACAGAATATGTCCACTGCCAGCCCCTTCATCTACTCACCAATCATCATGCACAACAGAGGAGAGGAGCGTTGTAAGAAGATAGGTAAGCCCAACATCAATTAATCCTAATGTACTTTAGATTCTCACCAGCCTGTTCTCATGAACCACTCGTTCAAAAAGTTAAGCACTGTAATTCCTAAGCATTCCATGTTTTTTTTAATTTATTTATTTTACTGTATTCATTACATTGACGGTCACGGTTAACATGCAGGACTTTTAAGCCAGAGAGCGGAGTTTGCTTCCGTTGAGGTTGTTTACATCTACAGCAGATGACACATGTTGTAGTATTTGGCCTTTTTTTTTAATGAGGTCTTCTGACTTTAATTGACCAAAGGTAACTATTAAATATCAGTTGTTTTATTTTTAATTTATTTGCAAAAACAATCTATAGTGTCATTATGGGGTATTATGTGTAGATTAATAAGGGGATTAATAAGACTGTGCCTCCTTCAGAACGTCTTCATCAAGCTCTGACAAAGGCCTGGTGTTGCAGAGCCTTGGACTAATACCACAGTTTAAGTTACCAGTTATCAGCTAATTTTAAAGGAGGAGGAGGATGATGATGATGATGTGGTGAGAGTCTGCTGTTTACATATGTTTGGGAGTACTTCTGCATATGTGAAAACAGTTGTATAAAGTATTTGGTGGCAGGCCAATGGCTCAAGGCTACACACATCATCTCTGACCGGACTGTCAGCTGCATTGTGGGTAATAGAGCTCAACAGTGTGGTTCTGGAAGTAAAACTGCCATTCATCCTCTTCATTTGGATTTTGATAATTAGCCATAATGTCTAAACCACTCACCTCGACCTACGATTCAAGATTCCTTTTATTTTCATTCAAAAAAAGACATATGTTATTTATGAACAAAATTACGAGCATGGCTTATTTTTAAAAACATGAATATAAACGAGATTGTGAAACTCTGTGATTTATCCTCCTGTAGAAGCCAGAATATGAAATCAACCTTGATGTAAGAAAAACAAACAGCAGCACCCACAATAAGAGTAATAGCGACCTCTCTAATTGGTGGAACTTGCTATTACCCTGGAAATGTTTACCGAACTGTTGAAGCTGCTACTGTTGAAGTCAATGATCGTTACTGTACAATCTTGTACCTTTGCCATTTTCAAAATATTCTTTTGCACTCTATCAAATGTTTTATGGTCATGATTGATCTTGGAGCTGGATGGCTTGGTTCTAGGCTTCAAGCTCTAGATACGCATTTAATGAGACGTCAGTAGAAATATTGAACGGGGAAAAATACCTTCCATAACCCGAGTTGTTAAAATAGTGGGCGGTCACTCTGTGTAGGCACTTGGTTTTGACAAGGAAGAAAGGATGGAATACAAAGTTGTATTGCTGTAAGCTGTTTTGATTTGGTTCTTTTTGCTTAAACTGTCCATTGTGAATCCGACAATGTTGTAGAAGTGCAAGAGGATTTGTGTTCTTGGGAATATTCTAGTTCCCATTTATGGATCTTGCCATCCAACCATGGCAGAAAGATGACACTTTCCTTATGGGAATGACATGGCACTGGCTTTTGATGGCACTCAGCTGCAGTGAGTACAGTCTCTTCACTTTAGGCTAATTGCTGTGTCCTTTTTCAAATTAGATGAGCATACCAAAGGTTTACAATTCTACATTAATACTAGTTGGGTGATATTGGCCAGCTGCTGTCATCTGTTATGTCTGCAACAGCAATTATGTATAATTCTATTCACCTGTACAAAAATGAAAAGTCTTGAGAGCTACATTTACCAGTGAATAAGTGTATGGGGAATCTAATTGTAATCTGTAGACTGTACTGGGGTAAGGCATTCAAAATGGTCAGACAAAGAGATAATGCACACGTCCAAAAAACTAAATTTGAATGTGTTTTTTTTTTTTTCTTCACTAGGTCAATTTCATCAAAGCAGTAACTCTTTCCTTTAATTATTTACATGCTGTGTCATAAAAACGCATGCTAAATTGTGGGAGTTTCTCCTAAATCAGTTTATAAAACATCTCATTAACTAGAAAAGACAGATTTCTTTTTCCATCAAAAGTTAAGTTGGCGGCATAAAAAACAAAATGAAAATAATTGAATTATTTTAAAATTGGGAGTTTGCTCCACTCAATTGTGACATTAATCATTGTTTTTATTCCATTGTAGCCTCTTGTCTGCATTATGCCACGCATAAACAAAGCCTATCATCTTAACTGGTCCAATTTGAAATTGACGACTCCTTCTCATAAATGCCCTAACCATCCGTCACTTAGTATGTAAGCAGCAGCAACAGGCTCAATGCTACGCTGCAGTAATTCACTGCTGTCCTGACTGGAAACGGGGTGTATGAAAATCTACAGCTTGTTTGTGTCCGAGTCACTCCATTTCAGTGACTTATGCAATCCCAGATGCCGAATCATCAAACAAAATCCGATTTAGCAGTATTCTGTCTTTGAGTTGCAGTGAGAAAGTGAGGGGCTGTCCATTGGCTGGTGTGTCTTTGAGATGTTTTGTTGTAGACATCAACAGCAAAAACAATCAAAAGAATTTTATTATGTTGGAATTGCTGAGTCAGGCACATTGCAGGACCCTCTTCATTTTTCAGCACTTTGAAGCCCTTTGAGGTTCTGGCAGAAGTTTACTATACAAGTTTACATAACTATACAGTGGGGCTCGAAAGTTTCGGAACTCCAGATAATGTTTTTTTATTAATGTGCATAAAGAAGCCAAAAAAAGATGGAAAAATCTCCAAGGCATCAAATGCCAGATTAGACATTCATATAATGTCACAAATGGTTAGATTTTATTTCCATATTTTATTTCAAAATAACAGAAAACAAAAAATGGTGTGTGTGTGTGTGTGTGTGTGTGTGTGTGTGTGTGTGTGTGTGTGTGTGTGTGTGTGTGTGTGTGTGTGTGTGTGTGTGTGTGTGTGTGTGTGTGTGTGTGTGTGTGTGTGTGTGTGTGTGTGTGTGTGTGTGTGTGTGTGTGTGTGTGTCTTCCTTCCTTCCTTCACATTCTTTAAACCACTTGCTTTGAATCAGATTGATGTTCAGCCATAAAAGAAGGGGTCCTCTAATGGGAGATTGTTTTCCCTGTAATTACTCTGAGTCAGTTTTAAGAACTGTGTAGTCTACAGCTATCTATTTACCTTGATGTGGGTGATAAACTATTAATTACAGTGTGCATACAGGGAGGTGAACTTTGCTAGTCTTGTCGGGGAAGCAGGGACACAGTGTGGTCAGTAAGTGTCTGGACAGTGACACATTTCACATTGGATTTGAAATTAAACAATAACTGAGGTTTAAGTGCTGACATCCAGCTTTAAGGGTGCTTTGGGGCGTTGACATCCACAGTAAGTGAGCAGGACCTGTTGCCCTTTTTTTCGTTGTCCCACAATTTCAGAATAATTTCAGAATAATGCGACAAGGCAGTGATCCCAGACATACTGAAGGCAAAAAGATTTATCAATGTCTTCTTCCGGTAACAACACCAAAAATCGTTTTCTCCCACAGACCAACATTATGAAAGACGTCTGTAATACTGTTGACCGGACACCTGATTGCAAACAAGATAAATGATTACTGTATTGAGTTTTAAAACATGATTATTTTTAATGTGCAAAACTTTCCCAGAGCTCAGAGGTTTTATGGGCCAAGTGGGACTGAACAGGCAGGAGCAACAAATGTCCAGTGGGCTACACAATGTGGATGCAAACTAGGAAGTTGGAATACTTTTTGTGTTTATGCGCTTGCAATTTTAATTCAAATCAGCGTGCGCCTTCTTAGAGACTGGTATTTTGAAATACATCACTATTTCTTCTCAGGCCTCCATATCTTCTCCATGATCTGCCTCCTTGTCATACTCTGATTTGATGTGTATTTTCCATCCAAATAAGTTCCCTTTTAAAAGGTATGATTTCTTTAATGAAAAACAATAAATTCCAGAGCTTACAGAGCTAATATTATGCTTTTCCTTTTCTTTGTGTTGTATGTCTTTTATGCATGTAATATGTTTAAAAAGTGAAAAAGCCCAAAGTCCCCCCCCCCCCCAAGGGACTTACCATATCCAACAGACAAAAACTCTACACAAACTGATCCAAACAGCTCTGTTGTAGTCCAGCAGAGTCTAGCTTGGCCCTCAAACCAAGCTAGTTAGGGTGGAGGCCCAAAGATGCTAGTTACTGCGCATGTGCGACTCCCAACAAAAATTGGATAGATGTGAGATGGCTCACTTGGTAGCTAAAAACAGAGCGCTCAACACATAGGGTGAAAAGAGGAGCTGCAGCAATGTGCAGTACAACAAAAATATGGTGTGTTTTTGAAAATTAAACCTATTCTGGTCAAACAGGGCTTGAGTCAATATTATTTCAAAGTACTATTTCTAAAGTTAAAAATTAACTTGTTTTTTTCACTACACGGATACAGCATTGCATTCTTATTTAAAGTATTAACTAAATGCCCTCCAGAAATATGTCTGAGGCGCTAATGATTAGTAATTTCAAATGAGTGTGTATGTATTATTCAGTATGCTAGATGAATATTAAGATGATAGTTTAACCGAATATTTCTCTGTAGGTTTAACAGAATATTTCTCTGTA
Organism: Percina caprodes; assembly: GCA_013375575.1. Lineage (NCBI taxonomy): Eukaryota > Metazoa > Chordata > Actinopteri > Perciformes > Percidae > Percina > Percina caprodes. Next base: position 861,398 of record JABXJD010000224.1, on the reverse strand, counting down.
GGTTTAACAGAATATTTCTCTGTAGGTGTGACAGAATATTTCTCTGTAGGTTGCAGTAACACAAGTACAACAACCTCTTCAGTTCTGTCTCTGGTCCAATAAAAGATGATTTTCTACTGTACACGAGAGACTGTTTGACAAAATAATTTGCCCTTTAGGGAGCACAGGCAATGTTTCACTAACCATGCAGCCATGCGTTTGCTCAAAATATTAATTATTGCTTTCTGCAATGTTGTTTGAAAGAGATGCAGCCTTTGGAGATCATTGCAGAATCTCAATGGCCACTTGAGGAATTGAGACAGAGGCAACACAAACAAAATACGCAATCCACTTTTGTTTTTCTATTTTCTGAGGTGTGTTTTACACCCTGTTTACACTAGAACGCTTGCTGGAGAGAACGTAAAAATATTTAAGATGTGTCTAGACGGCGACGGCGTTTTTGGGGCTTAAAAATGCAAAAAAGTGACACCACCCTCGAGTGGAAATCTTAAATAATCTCTTTTCCTGCAAGGGGTCTGTCTTGGGTAGGATTTTAAGGCGCTCTTTTGGAAGTCTATTCACAGCAATGGACTCTTCAAATGGACTACTGAATATGTTACATTTCAAAATGGAGATGGGTATGGCTGCAGTGGGACTAAAGTAGCTTCTCAATCTAATCAACCCCTTCAACGTCTCTTTCAGGAATGATTGATACTGCAGTGCAGAGCTGTAATCTCTTTAAATATTCTTTTTCTAAAAGTAAGACTTGCGCTCTTTCTAAAATCCTTTCTAAAATTTTGCTCTAAGGATGCAGCAGCCATAATTAGGGTTGGGTACCTTTCACATCTGAACCAATATTAGTTCCGATATCAGTACCTGAAATCCCAATCCCGGTGCCCCACGATACTTTTTTCCGGTACTTTAGCTCTGTAATTCCAAACAAAATATTTCAGTTGTAAATATAATTCCAAACATATTTACTTAGAACAATATGTTATTTATTTAGAATGTTTTACACTGACAGAAATTAAACAATAAAAATAAAAGACATCCCTCTCTCCTTCCAAACCTGTTGTGAACCAATACTTGGTAGTACCGGTAAAGACACTGGGTTCGGTACCCAACCGTAGCCATAATGCATTGCTACCTTAACCGTTACAGTTACCATTTCTCTGGAGTCGATTTAATTAGGTCTTAACATAAGTTGATCTCATTATCCCTGCTGATGGCGCATCACAACAGCTCAATAAATGTCATTCTCTGAACTAACAATCACCCATTGAAATGGAAATGTCCTATCACGCCCTTAAAAGCTCCAGCAATTCAAACTAATGTGATTTCCCCCCGGTATATTAAAGGTGTATATATACGCACGTGGTCCAAAGCATGTGTACACCCGCACATTACACTCATATGTGATTACTGAACATCTTATTCCAAACCCCTGGGCAATAATATGCTGCTGTAATGGTCTCCACATTCCTCAGAAGGCTTTTTTGCATGGTTTGGAACCTGGCTGCAGAGATTTGCTCTTATTCTGCCATTAGTCTAAGCATTTGCCCTGTTGAAAAAAAGGAATAATTTCAATGAGGCCTCTTTGACTCTGTTTACTTGGTTTTACGATGCGTCTTGGCAAATTGGATCACACAGGTCGTCAGTGCTAAATACAAGTGTAAACGACCACCAAGACTTATTCTGATCTGATCACTTAAATCACGGTATCAAGGTAGTCTGGGACTCATTTGACCACACATCTTTTGTAGTGTAAACAAGGACATATAGTAACACAAAAATACATCATCATTGCAGGATGTTTTGGTTGTTTTGGTGACCGGGCGCCAACGCTCTTTAACTTGCCCATTGTACAAAGAGATTAAGTTTTGTGTGACCGTCCATCGTTTTTTTAACCTCTGGAATATCGATATCTCCAGCTGTACCAACACAAATGCTAAAGTGACTGACAAGAGTGTGGGTGTAATGATTGTGCGCAGGCTCTTTGAACTTCAAGCGGAAGTGGCATAGGCAGTCATGAAATCTGAAAAGAAACGGTCACCAGGGCCTAGTTTTTCCAAAGTAATCCAGTGGGATTTCGGATCACAGATTAGATCAAATCTTTGAAATGAGTTTTTAAAAGCAAAAGAGGGATTCTGAATTAAAATCAGATCATGCTATCCAATTTTAAATTTGATCTGGATCAAACCTGCCCTTTGGTTTTTCAAAACTTTGTAAAATCATGTTTACTGATGATCTATACATTCCTTCATATTTGAAGCATTTATGAAGCATGTCACATCTAATGATGTATGGACTATTGTATATTTTTTGTTTTGTTATTTAACATTATAACAAAGGTTTCTGTTTATTACAGTGTTTCTGTTTCTTAAAATGAACACAAACAATGGCTATTTGTGGCCACCGGTGTTTTGCCTACCTGTTGTTCTTTGCTAAGCCAGAAGGCTGCACTGTTGGTTCCATTGAAGGCTCTGGTGAACAGGATTTGGTAATCCTGAAATTTGGCAATTGGATCACACTGATCCAATCCAATGTTCCTTTAAAAACTGACATAAAAGTAAGATTGATTATGTGATCTTGGATAGCAAAACATGGGATTTCCAAATATGTATTAATATTTATACTTAAAAAGAAAAATTCAAATATTTCCCTCAGCTCATTAACAACAAATGGGTTTTAATACCACTGTCATCTTATTTTGAAATATGCACTGTATGTCTCTTTTTCTTTAATAGACTTCCAGTGGGTTCAAGGAGATGTTTGTGAAGTACAGCTCATGGTCTACAACCCCATGCCTTACGAATTGCGTGTGGAGAACATGGTAAGTGTAATTTCCTAAACTTTATTACACTTCAAATGTACTGTAATGCCATGCTATGCAATTGCAATGCTTGATAAATGGGAATATTTGAATATCTAGCCTGTGAAAACCTAAGGAGGCTGACTTGCTTTTCTTACAGTAATAGTACAAACAATTCCTCTGCAACCCCCTGAGTAGTGCAAGTGATGAGGCGTTGATAGTCATCCTTGATAGCCTAATTAAGGGCATGGTAACATCTTTTTTTGACAGCTTAATATCGTAACAATTGTAGAAGAAGTATTTTCGCTCCCGACTGTTAGAAAACATTACGAGGGAGAGGCACGGCCCCTATACTACTATTACTTTTATGGTTTCACACACAATCCTGTGAGACCAGGTTCTATATTGAGGTAAACATAAGGCAATTTGGCTCTCCTTATCTTTGCACAGTACACTTTAAAAAGAGCCATCAGACATTAGGCAGTTCAAAAATAATAGTGCTTTTTAAATTCAGAAGGACCTCCAACTGTACTGTTGACCTACACTTGTGCAACATCCATTTCCAATTTATTGTCTTTGTCAGTCCCTTTACCACTCCTCCTCAACACACCAATTGAGCTACTTATCAGGTTCAAGGGCGCCAAAGACTACCACATAAAGTGTTCTTCCTGCTCACTGCTGTGTCTGTTTATGAATGCAGCAATGTAGGACAAAGTAATCATCATGCTCAATAAAAGGCCAGCAGGTGGAGGCCTACTTTCAGCTACTAGGTGACAGCAGCACACACAGAAGCTCACGCAATGTACTACCTGTCAGAAGTGATGTTGCCTTTAATTATTTGGAAAGTTGGGAACAAATTGCCATGAAAGTTTGGTGGCAGAGTGTGAACGGAGACAGCGGCCTCTTAATTATGGCGGCTGTCTCCGAGCTGATGCCAAATAGACTTGGACAGGTCTCGCTGGTTGATTTAGCCTCCCTGCCTTGTCTGATAATGGCACATGCTGTTACAGACACAAGAAATTCATGCCGCCTCCGGTTTGGAACATCTGGAAAGTGTTTAGTAGGAGTAATCTCAACCAGCCAGTTGTCTGAGTGTGCATTTGTTATATTACTCCATATATATCGTCTGACTAGATCACAAAGTGTGGCTGCAAAAGAGAACATTGCTGAGTTTACTTCATGTATACAAAAGGGTGACTTTTACAATTAAACAAATAATATAATAATAAATAATAAACATAAATGGCAGGCTCAACAGGGCCAATAAAATGTAATTATGTATATACATATAAATAAATAACCCTGAATAAGAAAAATAAAACTATCAAAAGATCTCCAGGTGGCATTAAATCGTCATTAGCTGTAGGTCATATAAATGAACCTGTGTCACAGACAGGCCTCTTGTTCATCAGGTTGCCAGTTAAACAACTTTACTATTTTATAACAGTTTTATAGACAAAGCAAATAAAAAAATGTATTATAAAAAGTAAAGGTTAGTTAGTCCACAGGAACAATGATGACTATTTTTCTGATTAAGTTTCCTAATTGCTCTAATATCAAGAAATATGCATTACAAATGTTTTGAAGAACAATGTCAGTAAAGGATTTTTATGGCTTTGAGTTGTGTGAGAAGTCAGCCGGCTCAGCAATAGAAGTACTCTAATAAGAATGCTTTATGGGCCCAAAATTGCAAAAGCCTGAAGAATGCACTTGATTGAAGTGCCATATGAAGTTACTGTACTTCTTACAACATATGAGCTGCCGGTTTGCAGAGTTGCTGCGAGGTCAAATAGTCAATCAGACGAGGTCAAATAGTGTGGAGGATGTCATTAACTCCTCCCACCTGCAGGTGAATTGATCAGGTCACAGATGGAGGCTGAGGCCCTATATGGCAGCTGGGAACCTCAGGTGGTGTTGTAGAGTCACGCAGGTAGAGACAGAGCTGCCAAGAGCTCCTCTGTAGCTATGACAAAGTGACTTTGGACCTGAGCAGGCATCTATCTGCTGTATATAAACCAGCTCAGACCGGAGGAGCATCTATCTGTTGTATATAAACCAGCTCAGACCAGAGGAGCATCTATCTGCTGTATATAAACCAGCTCAGACCGGAGGAGCATCTATCTGTTGTATATAAACCAGCTCAGACCGGAGGAGCATCTATCTGCTGTATATAAACCAGCTCAGACCGGAGGAGCATCTATCTGCTGTATATAAACCAGCTCAGACCGGAGGAGCATCTATCTGCTGTATATAAACCAGCTCAGACCGGAGGAGCATCTATCTGCTGTATATAAACCAGCTCAGACCGGAGGAGCATCTATCTGCTGTATATAAACCAGCTCAGACCGGAGGAGCATCTATCTGCTGTATATAAACCAGCTCTCTGAAGTACACACAAGGTCACTTTTCCATCTTCCGTCACCAAGGTGACCCTGTAATAAAGCTCCTTCACAGTTGCTACAAGACTGCTGCACTAATACCCAGCTTTGTTTTGTGCTTTATTGATTATTCTATAAAGTGGAGTTTTTTTTTTTTAAACACAATCCGCAACCCCACCCTTTTTATTTTCAGAGGGGTCACCGTCTGATGCTTTTGTCTCCCCTCAAACAAGTGTGGGATATTTATTAGCTTTTTCTTAAAATGACAAATTATGCTTTTAGTTTTGTCTCTACTGAACCTAGGTCAGCTGAGTTATTTGCAGTGCATATGGATTAATCACTTCAGTAAAAAAGCAAGGAAATTATATTTATCATAGTGTATGATTGAAATGTGTTGGTTGGAGAGATGGTGTTTTATTTAATGCCTAGTGTTACAATTTTGAGCCAATTCATACTAAAATAGATTTCTGTCTTGGGAATCTGTTTTTTATTTTGTCTGGCTTTCTCTTCATGACTTTTTTGTTGCTATCAGCTGTGCAGTAAGCAGAACAAAGAAATAATTGTGACCATAAATGTTAATCATGTGATTATCATAGCAAAACAAAAAGGTCAACTGCACACTGTCAGTGTTGCAATGTGAAGTCAATCCAGAGCAGCTCAAACAATACAATGCACATGCTCCAATCGTTATTGTAAGTGAAACAGGCTAACTAACCTTTTCAAGGCTGGATGCAAATGAACTATTTCCAATAGGTTAACACTGACTACTTCTGCTATCCAATAAAGGCAAAAAATGTCCTGAAGTGAATGCAAGGAGAGTTTAAATCACAGCAGTGGCACCTCAGAGGCCCAGCTCTTCGGCAGCCTTCCCTCTAGTGAGGTAGTGTCTGCTGTTAGGGATTGATGCAGTCATTACATCACCTCAGTCTGCCTCGTGCAACCAGCCAGTGTGTACAGGGAATGTAAATAAAGTTATTCTAATGGGGGCATGCGTGAACATTCAGAAAATGTTAAAGGCACATGAAGGGCTTTTCTGACTACAAATAAGACTTGGGTGATATGGTCTGCTTTTGTCATTGCAGGCAATTTGACAAGTATACTGTGTCATACATTTTTTAACTGAGACTATTGAGATCTTGCATTTGATATCACAGCCTGAAACCACACTATTCTCGGGCCTTTTGAGTTCGCTAGTTTCACATGAGAAAGTCTTTTTATATATATATATATATGTGTGTGTGTGTATATGTATATATATATATATATATATATATATATATATATATATATATATATATATATATATATATATATATAATAAAATGTAACTTTGAGTGTACCACAGAGATCGACAATTGAAAATTACATGTTAGGGGAGAAAACTATAGAAGAAGAGAACTTTTATTGTGGTCAAGGTTGGAGCCGAGAGTTCATAAGGCTTTGCAGTGATTGTTATAAATGATGCAACTATAGCTGCGTGGCTGTCGGGATGGTGATATTGGTTGCTGTCAGAGGTCGGTTGTGCAGTCAGTCCACCACTTTGGTTCAGACTGAAATCTTTCAAAACTTGGATGGATTGCAGTGAATTTGGTTCCTCCCTAGAGGATAAATTCAACAACTTCATCTAGCACCATTCAGTAGAGCTATAACAATTCCAAATTTTGCTGTACAATTAATTATCTCAGAAATAATAGCGATTAACAATATAATTGTCTCTTTCAGTCAAATTTTTAAAAATGGTTATGTATTTTTTTAAATTAGTTTTGAATGAATTCCAGGATACATCTTTTGGTTATATCACTGTGACCAAGATAATGTAATCACACAAGTACACAGCCTATGACGTAAACCACGCCTTGGTACAATGGATATAAGTGGCCAAACGTTTGAAAACAGGACCCAAGTTGAAGGATACCAGAATTAGCCTTTGAGAAATTCTTTTATATAATTGGAATTTCTACATTTACTACAAAAACTTTCATGAAAGGGATCAAAGTTACCCATTGGACAGCCAGCTCGAGATGGCATGGAATGTCCTGGTATCAAAAACACCCATTGAGAATTTGGACAGCTGAATTTCAAAGCCGTCTGATACCTCTTGCCTCTATGTTGTGATCTGTAGGACTTATTTTCAATCACTTCTCAGGCTCACATGGCTCTCAAGTGGCTATTTACCATGGAGAGCAATTTTCTCCAATAGAAATGGCCACATCAGGCTGACAGCGATTTAAGACATGGGTAGATTAAGATGATGCATCACATGAAACAGTTGGAGACGTACTTCACACTGAACTGTAACTGGAGAATTGGTCGGCATCACATCACTCTGCGTTTTCAAAGGGTTAAACTGAGAAAGAATGAGGGTCTTGTTTGCATGCAAACAGTCAAATAAGAACCGAGAAGTTTGTACGTTTCTATTGTTTCGAAAATCTGATAGCTGTACAAAGCATTATCACTATGCTGCTCTTTGTGATGGGAGCATTTTTTTCCCACACGGAAAGCCGGTTTAATTCTTTGCTGAACCAAATTTACAGGTGGAAAATAAACTTTTCTCATAATTATCACAAAGAAACATTTACAGCTATGGCTTTATTTCATGCTTGTGCTAACACAGATTCAAGGGTTTTCATAATCTCTTGTTCTCATCTTTTTATTTCAACTGGCTCATGCCATCATTTGCCAAGAACATTTTTAGTTTTTCCATTTGTGTTTGGTTTTTCCTTCTATAGATGTATTATACGTCTATCTTTGCTCGTTTTCAGGGTTTGCTGACATCTGGAGTAGAGTTTGAATCCCTGCCTGCTGCGCTGTCCCTGCCTGCAGAGTCTGGCCTGTACCCTGTCACTCTGGTTGGCGTCCCACGTACAGCTGGCAACATCACAGTCAATGGTGAATCCATCTGAAAACTGATTTTATTCCAGTACTCAGATGTTGCACAAAATGAATGAATGATAAACAAAACAACTTTAAAACTTAATCAAAACATCACCCACTCATTCCCTATATTGTGTATTTGAACCCAGGTTACCACACGTCAGTGTTTGGTGTCAACAGTGATTGCTTGTTGGAGGGCCTGCCTACTGTGAAGACTAGTGGCTGTTTGGTGGAGGTCATTCCCTCCCTTCCTCGTCTCCAGCTCAGCACATCACTACCACGGTCAGAAACTCTCTGAATCTGCATGACATCATGACTTTGCTCAAACATACACACCCACTTTCCAGTGGCATGTTATCTGTACACATTTTTAATTTTGAAACCTACTTACACTTGGTGTGTTATCGCAAGAAGAAAGCGACATCTGATTTTAGGAAATGTGACACGCGGTCGGGTTTAGGAAATAAAGAACCGGTTAGGTTTCGGAAAGAAGGGGTTGGTTTTAGTAAAAAAGAAACCAACGGTCGAGTTTTGGAAATGTGACACGCGGGACACAATCTCCGGTCTCCTGGGTGAATGTCCTGTGTTTTATCCCTCCTCGACACCGACCACCATCCCTACACAGATTTTTGCCCTTTTTATATTACTTGTTACGGCGTAAATTCACATGCAATCGCAATGTAATGTAACTCAATGGAGGCCAAACTGCATTGATAAACAGACTAAAAAGCAAGTATGCCCCTTGATAACATGCCAATAATGGCATACAAATTGGCATGTCATGAGATGAGTCTGCTGAATTTGGGTATTTTCATGCTCCTGCTAGCAACACAACAAATGAAGGGGGCTACACATTTGTGTTAATGCAAAGTTTGGTAATGCCCACACTATTTAAACAATTAGCTAACCTGATCATTTGAGCAGTTTAGAGGGGGGACTCCCCCTCTAAAGCTATTGTTACTTTTCACATCAATTGTGCTGGAGTACAGAGCCAAAACAATGAAAAATGGGCCACTGTTCTACTGCAGACTGCACTTGGTCTAGTGTTGATATTCCAAATACTAATAAGTAACAAAAGGTAAATGAGTGCAGTGTGTCATTTGCCTATTTGATATGTTGTCACACAAATCCTATCAATCCCATCAATTCCAAGTATTCTAATGCAACCCCGGCAAGTTTGAAGGAAATATGGAGGACCACATGTATTCAAAATCCACTGACTGGCTTTTTGAAGAGTGACATCTACCGTGGCTGGAATATATACTTTGATCTGCGTGGTGCGAGAGAGTTGATTGAAATGTATGATCTCAACTCTAGATGGGAGAAATTCCTACACTTTGGACCTTTTTAAAATACAACAATACAAACAAATCAAAATTTGGCTGCTTAACTTGTAACAAAACTGATATTTGTAACAGCATTTTTTTTCCTCCTATGTCAGAAATAGTTGCAGTCCTCTCAACTTAAACATCAGAGTAGCAGGTGAATTTGTTTTTGTGTACGGTGAAATCACATTTTTGTAAAAGTAGGAAACAAAAGAGGAGAAATCATGGGTTAAATTACTACAAGTAAGGCACACTGTTGGAGTGTTGTAAATCATTCTGACAGCCGAGCTGCTGAAATATCTACTATTTACTGTAGGTCATGTCTGTAAGTACAGCACTTCAGCATGTGTGTGGAAAATGTTGTTTCCAGTGTTGGAAGCGTATTGCAGCAGATACATGAAGCAAATAGAATACCAATGCTATTCAGTATGCAGTCTGTTGGATGCTCTTGCTGGCTCCACAGGCAGACCTTCAGCTTTGACCTCAGTTGAAGAGGTGCCTCATAAACGTCTCAGATATCCTTTTGCCTCCAGCACAAAGCTTCAGTTTTGCAGCTTCTCTTTTTTTCAGATTACTAACATCAGTATTAAACATCTAACAGCATAAACATTTTTAAATCATTTCAGCATAGGTCTGCTGCATGCCTTCAGCCATGTTTTACAAAGCAATTTTACTGAAAATTGTGTTTTAGATGAATTAATATAGAACTTAATTAATATAGAACTTTCACTTCCAGGATTTCTGCTCCTCAGATCTCTGCAAAGTTAATCCAGACAGCTAGCTAGACTATCGGTCCAATCTGAGTTTTCTCTTGCACGACTAAAACAACTTTTGAACGTACACGTTAGCATGTTTTGCAGCGGCACTGTGACTCTGCCCGGTACTTACGCACCGCCCATGACGATTGGGATTGGTTAAAATAAATGACAATAAACAAGAGAATGTTTTTCTCCCATCCCAGAATGTTGTGTGGACTAGCCAGACCTTCCTCCGCAACACTGTAGAGGAAGGTCTTAAGAATCAGGTGCCATTGTGAGTAAAACATTTTATCGTTCACTGAGTGCATGCAGAGTCTTTCGTCAGTACTGTGCACAATCCACTGACTATTCTTAATAACATTAGAACAAAGCTTGTGGCCAGGGTTAAGCAACACTCTTTTCATCCCAGGTATGGTATGGTTTGGTTACTTATTCATAAATGGATGTTAAACATTTGAACTATAAACCAAATGAGGTTTGATGGCAAAGCCCATAAAACATTCAGCAAGACTCCCCATTGTGAAAAAGAGCCATCAACAAATGGCGTTCCAGCTAACGAGATTCTAAAAAGCACTTTATCATCTTCTTCAAAACGTGACAGAGTATATAAATCTTCACACATTAATGACTGCCTCAAGAATTGTTATTCAAATTATGATGAAAGTATAATGGTTTACATTATATCAAGCCACATCAAACTTTGCTTTGCCATTACACGCCTGATATCTCATAAGATAAAGATCTAGAGGCGATCCCCACCCACCCCCTCAACCCTGGATCTCTGTAAAACATGTCTCTTACAGGACATGAGAGACCACGTTTTAACAAAAAAATGCACTTACAGGTAGTAATTAAACCAATTTCTTAATCTTATCTGTCATTGTTTGCCACACTAGAATAGTATCGGCTCCAGCACTGTGCATTCTTGCCACTAGCTTCTTATAAACTATGTCAATGTATGTGTTAATCCATTAGGACTTAGTGATTGTATGTGGAGGTTTCAGCGTAAAGCCAGCATCTTTTTGGCAGCAGTAAAGCCTGTTAAGAGCATACGTCTTTTCCAACATGTCGTCTTTTCTGGGGAGGAATCATTGAAGAGTAGCACAGTGGGAGAACATGGTACAGTGACATCCAGTACATTAGATAAAGTGGCACAGACCTCACTCCAAAAAGGCCTCACGTCCTTTCATTCCCAATACACATGCATGTATGAGCTTATTAGTCCATCTGAGCACGGGGTGCAGATTGGAGATGTTAAACGTTTCGTGAGAAAGTTTCTCCTAAGAGTGAGGTAAGTCCTGTGGATATAATTTGAAATGGATCTGTTGATGGTCAGGGTTTTTAGAAGCCAAGACAATCAAGGACCAAATCTTATCCCAGTCCAGTGAATCACCTTTGCTGTAGCGTTCCAGATCGCTAGACAAAACATAAGACAGGGAGGGTTTTATAAGAGGCATCCTGGATAAGTGAATATATGGTACTCCATATGCTTACACAGAGAATCGTAGTTGAAAGTACAGTAAATCGTAGTTGAAAGTACAGTAAATCAGATCCTCAAGTCTGTGTGGGGATGCTAGGTTGGTTAGGTAGGTAGGTTTCCAACAAGGATCAGAATTGGGGTTAAGCCAATATGTGAGTGGTCTCAATACAAATGACGAAAATTATATTTAAAGTTGGGCACAGAAAGACCACCATCTGTTTTATTCATTGAAGTGTTGTTAACTTCATATGTGACTGTTTCCCTCCCCAAATAAATTTAGAGACTAAAGATTGGACCCTCTTCCAGTAATCAGTTTGGGGTGGTAAGGGCAACATCGAAGAAAAGAAATTTATGCGTGGTAAAATATCCATTTTAACAATTGAAACACAAGCTTGGAATGATTTTGGCAAGTGAGACCATCTGTTGAGATCCGCATCAATTTTATTATAGACTCCCTGAAAATGTGTATTGGCTATATTAGCTAATGAAGGAAAAATGTCCAACCCCAAGTATCTAAATTGTTTGACCACTGGGATGTGCCGAAGTAATGCGCTCAGGTTCAATTCAGAGTTTAAAAGGAGACGCGCCAATTTGGTCCAATTGATTTTATATCCAGGTAGAGAGCTAAATTTGGGAAAAGTATTCCAAATACAGTATGCAGTAATGATATGGCTGCTCTATCAAAATATAATTAATATATCATCAGCATACAGTGATATGGAGTGTGTAGTGATAAAAGTTATGGGGGAAATAAGGAGCTCAAATGACAAAATAATAAATAAGTTAAACTTGTTTGATGTGATGCCCTTCGTGTTCATCATTGCGGACACGTTATTGTATAGTAGTTTAATTAAATTAATAAAAGTTTAAATCTAAAAAAGGTTTTTCTGCGTCAAGGCTCAATACTGCACATGGAGAGAGAATATCCTTGGCAGCATGAGTTATATGAAGCAGACGCCATACGTTGTCAGAAGCAAGTTGTGATTTCACAAAGCCCATCTGGTCACTCTTAATTAGCGTAGTTATGTGGGGTTCTAATCGCTAGGCCAGTATACGGATAGATAGTATAAAGATTTTTATTTTGGCATTGATAATGGTCTATAGTTCCCACAGGTAGTGGTGTCCTTATTGGACTTCAACAACTTCAACAGCTTTATGAACCATGGCTAAAAAAATATTGCCCCAGTTCTTCCCAAAAGGTGAGATACTCTGGGGGAATTTCATGCCATCCCTGAGACTTGTCTTTTTTTATTCCAGCTATAGCACCTCTCAACTCAGAGTAATTGGTTCCCCAAGGCACTGTGCATAATCTTGTAATCTTGTGTCACATTTAGTTTTATCCAATGATACTTCAGATTTGTATAGGTCTGCATACAAATTTTGGAAAGCAGTATTGATTTCTTTGGGAGCAGTCAGTAATTTTTGGTCTGAGCTGATAGCTGTAATGTTGGAATATTTTTCACATTTTTTGCAGAGTAAGAGAGAGCAGGTGACTCGGCCTTGAGCCATCAAAATAATAGTTCCTTCTAGTCCTACGAATTTGAAATTCAGCTTGGAATCTCAAAATGTAGTTCAACTTCATTCTGCTGCGTGAGTGCGTCGATTTTCTTTTTACTGTCCTTTGATGCGCCATCCCCCTGATGAGCCTGTTCTAGCCTTTGTAATTAATTTTCAAGATAATTAATTTGGCCCAGCCTTGTTCGATTAAGGTAAGAAGTGAAGGAAATGGTTTTATTTCTCACAAATCCTTTAATTGCGCCCCACAAGACTCGAGGATCCTCTACTGAGTTAACATTCTCTGAGATAAATGTTTTAAAAGTATTTCTGAAATGGTCACAATAGTCATTATTTTTAAGTAATGTGGTGTTAAAGTGCCATCTTGTGACAACATAATGGTCAGATAAAGAGGATAAATCACAGCTGAATGAATTTCAGAGTATAACATTACATAAGCCAGTAAATGATCTATCCTTGAATAGGTTTTGTGTCTGTAAGAATAAAAACTATGTCTTAAAGAAGGGTTTACAGCTCTACATAGATCTGTAAGACGGAAATCGTTAAGTAAACCTTAGAAAGCAACTGTCGAAGGAGGAATACGTTGAGATGGTGCACCAGATCTTGTGTGTGTGTGTGTGTGTGTGTGTGTGTGTGTGTGTGTGTGTGTGTGTGTGTGTGTGTGTGTGTGTGTGTGTGTGTGTGTGTGTGTGTGTGTGTGTGTGTGTGTGTGTGTGTGTGTGTGTGTGTGTGTGTGTGTGTGTGTGTGTGTGTGTGTGTGTGTGTGTGTGTGTGTGTGTGTGTGTGTGTGTGTGTGTGTGTGTGTGTGTGTGTGTGTGTGTGTGTGTGTGTGTGTGTGTGTGTGTGTGTGTGCAATCCTCACTTACATAGCTTCCAGTTATGAAGGACAGGCTACGTCTTAACGCTACAAGGGTACCGCGGCTTTTAGAATGGAAAGCAGCTGCAGTATAGTAATAACGGTTTGACAAGTGTTGTTTATCAATGTTTAAAATGTGACTCTTGAATGAAGGCCATATCTATCTTGTGTCTTTTAAGCCAATCAAAACACATTGAGTGCTTAATGGTGGCATTCAGGCCATTTATATTCCAGCTAGCTATGTGTAGCGTAGCAATTATTATAGACAATGCTGGGCAAGGTTTTGTGTTCCTGCATATACATTATAGTCAGAAATGCAGAGATCCAAATATTCAACCCCATGTCAAAGGATCTTACTGTTTAACAGAAAGGTTGACCTCCTTAGAAATCCTTTCCATAATGTTGTCAGACACTTAGAATATTAATCTGAGCCGGTCAGTGGCAAAACAAGCACTTTTGTGAAGTTACTTACATTGTAGGTTGGTGTCACCGCTGCCGACTGCAGCAGTCTTGACGAGAAAAATAGGGTCCAGGTTGAAAAAAAATGGTAGTTAACCTTGAAACTGATATTGATTATTTTTTTTATATATACGTGGTCCTTATTGTTGTCCACAGCAGTACATGGCTTAGCTTCTGTGTCAGTAGTCCTGTCTGCTTCTCCAAACTTGGGCTGTTCCAACCGCCGTTTACTCTAAGAAATACACTGATTATGAAAAAGTACTTCATACATCCCTGCTTAAAAATAATCCAAACTATTCCTTTAATTCATATTGACCCCCTTCCAGGAAAAAAAGCAAGAAAAGTAGTGCTTTTTACTTTCTATCAACACTGACAAGATCTCTCTTCTCTACAAACCTAAACAGGTCAGCCCACACGCCTCAGCCAACATCCAAAGAGGAACTGTCCAGCACCGTGTCCCTACAACTCTTCAATGGGGAGACCCAGCAGCTGACCATCACCTTGAAGAATATTGGATCTGAGGACATCGAGACACTGGAACTCACGTCTAAGATCGTCAGCACCAAAGGTTAGTACCCTCTATCAGATGTCTAAAGCCATATCGGTCGACTCAGTCTTCTATTTTGTTTTTTTTTTACATTATTTTCGTCTTAGATGATCATGACTGAATATGTAGATTAATAGCATGTGTGAAAACCTGCAAAAGTAAAACATGCTTAAACAAATGATGTATTGAGCTTGTTATGTGTACATGCAGTATTTATTAGGGCTGTGCAATTAATTGAATTTTGATTTTGGCTCCCAACGATCACCATAATGGTATAATCGTGAGAAAAAAACAATTATTTTGCCATGTTCTGTTTTGCAAGAACCCTCTTATTTTGTCTTGTCGTCTGAATGACACACATGCACACATCCGCATGTGCACATCTGCCCCTCCCAAAGCCATGAAATCTCTCAGCAGTCAGGGGGTCAAGTAGTGTGCATCCACTGGAATTTAAAAACTCTACGCAAGTAAAGATGGCAGAAGGAGGGCAGCCACAGCAGTGTTTGCAAAAAGACAAATCCAACTCCGTTGTCTAGGAACAGTTAACGTTGGCTAACCCTGCGGTTCCTCTCCTCTCCAGCTGGGTGGATAGGCCAAAAGATTGTACCCTGGACACTATCCATTATGTTGCGTTAAATAATTGTAATTTCAATATTGAACAAAATAATCGTGATTATTATTTTTTCTATAATCGAGCAGCCCTAGTATTTATCAATGCTTTTTTTTGAGGACAGTTTTTTGCTGTACTCCCTCTGAGTTTTTGCAACAGCCTCTTGCAGTTCTTGTGTCCACAGTACAACAGAGGTCACTATGCGTGGTCTTTGGTTTCCACATCTTTCATGCCCCCGTGGCTTTTCACTCTGTGTTCCCATCTCTTTGTACAACATCTGCTCAGGTCCTCAGATCTCTGCATTCCCCACTCACTCCGACTGGCTGTCTCTGTCTTGCTTTCTTGTCTTTGTCCCACTGTTCTGTGTAAAAAAAAAAAAAAAAAAAAAGCAGCTGCAGTATTAAAATAGGCCTCAACATGTCCAAACATGGCACTATTGAGAAATCACACTTTGAAAACATCTGGGCAAGTGCAACCTGTGGTCAGGAGTCCAGCCTGGTGAAAAACAATAATGACAAAATTAGATTTAAAATTCTACTCTGTCTATTCCATAGTGTAATGAATATGAAACCTCTCTGTAAGAGAATTCCAATTTATGTCATGTTCACCATTATTTTTTTGTGATTAGCAATTTTTTGGTCTTCTTCTCAACCAAACATACAACTACAACATTCCAGGTCATTCAACAAGATAAACCATAAAGCAATGAATGACATCATCATAAACTCATCATACACGTCTCTCCCCAGCACAAAGCTTCTTAGGATACCTCCAGGATGCATACATCCAGTATGGCCAACCATTTATATGACATATGCTGCCACGCTAGCCATCCTACAAGCCCACTCCTGGATTGATGGCCCCTCGTTCATTCTTCCGTCCCTGTCTGGCTATCATTAAACTAGCTGCTTATGTGCGTATCCATCCCGCTTAGGATTGTCCCATCTCCCACAAGAAGTAATCTTGAGCTGAATGAAACCTGGGTCACTGCAATCAGACATAGGTTGTCATGTATCCCGGTCCAAAATACCTGCACCTTCTCACAAGACCATAGGACATGAAGTAATTGGCCGGCCTTTGTTAAACATTTCCAACAATTTGGTGTGTCTTTCCGACTAGTTCTTTGTAATTTGGAGATAGTCCAATTGAAGCGATGCATAATCTTGAACTGAATGAGGCGCACCCTCACATCACGTGACATAGTTTTATGCCCAGCATTATTATAGTGTTAAAGGTTGTATACTACCTCTTTACACTGCTCTGAGTGATTTATTTCATTTATGTAGACTTCCTTTGGTCCACAAACAGTTTGATAAAAACTGACATGCAATTATTTTTAGACTTTATATTCATTTTTTCCATTTAGCAAAGAGTAACCAAGCTGTACCCTGCATTTGGGTGATTTACGGTACCAACTGAATGATCACTGCAGAGAGAAGCGCCTGAATCACACAACATTTTTTAAGCTGATATTGACATGAGTGTGCCGACTTACTGCAGTTCCTATAAGGTCAACAAAATGTACCACATAGTTTACAATTCTTGTCTGTGAACATGTTATAAATGCAGAGCTACATCACAAATTGGAAAATCGTTGTCCAATCCTCTATGTAAACAGTTTTTTTTCCATTCAATAAAAACATGAAATGTAATGGGATCAGTATTAAAAAGTTAAAACAATCTAATCTTAAACATTGGCCAATTTCTTTAAATTGACAAATCTCGACTGTGACCAAGATGTGTACAAAGTCAGACATTATAGTGTTGAAAATAAACTTGTCGGAGCTTTCTAATGTACAAAATTTGTGATGGCAACACTAGTCAGCTTATCTTTGGTATTTTTGTATGGTAAATCCTTGTTACTTATTGCTTTGATTCCCAACCAGGGGTATCCAATGGTATATTTAACCTTAAATATTAGGGGGTTCATGGGAAGAATGCAACATAGTTTTATTAACACAGCTGTATATTGTTAAGCATGAGAGGAAAACTTTTATTTGAACCAATGTTTCCGCTGGTAACTCTGCTGTTGCGGTGGCCACGGCGAAAAACACAGAAGTTATTGAATGCAACTAACTTCAGTTGGTAGAGTAATAGTGTGAGTCGGAGCCTGCTGGACCCATTCATAATAAGTCAGCCGTCACTCTAAGTAGGCCTAGCATACGTCCATCGCACTCTCCCTCTCTCCCCAGCTCTTTTAATCAGTTATAGTAGAAAACCAGTGAAGGAGGTTTTACAGAGATGCATTTAAAAAAATATATATCTCTTGGGCTATTTATTTAAAATAATTTTCATGTGTTGCAGCTGTATGTATGTACAGTGGTGTGAAAAAGTGTTTGCCCCCTCATTTCCTGTTCCTTTGCATGTTTGTCACACTTAAGTGTTTCGGAACATCAAACCAATTTAAACAATAGTCAAGGACAACACAAGTAAACACAAAATGCAATTTGTAAATGAAGGTGTTTATTATTAAAGGTGAAAAAAAATCCAAACCATCATGGCCCTGTGTGAAAAAGTGATTGCCCCCCTTGTTAAAACATACTATAACTGTGGTTGTCCACACCTGAGTTCAATTTCTCTAGCCACACCCAGGCCTAATTATTGCCACACCTGTCAACAATCAAGGCATCACTTAAATAGGAGCTGCTTGTCACAGTAAGGTCCACCAGAAGATCCTTAAAAGCTACACATCATGCCGAGACCCAAAGAAATTCAGGAACAATTGAGAAAGAAAGTAATTGAGATCTATCAGTCTGGAAAGGGTTATAAAGCCATTTCCAAAGCTTTGGGAATCCAGCGAACCACAGTGAGAGCCATTATCCACAAATGGCGAAGACATGGAACAGTGGTGAACCTTCCCAGGAGTGGCCGGCCGCCCAAAATTACCCCAAGAGCGCAGCGACGACTCATCCAAGAGGTCACAAAAGACCCCACAACAACGTCCAAAGAACTGCAGGCCTCACTTGCCTCAGTTAAGGTCAGCGTTCATGCCTCCACCATCAGGAAAAGACTGGGCAAAAATGGCCTGCATGGCAGAGTTCCAAGGAGAAAACCACTGCTGAGCAAAAAGAACATCAAAGCTCGTCTCAATTTCTCCACAACACATCTTGATGATCCCCAAGACTTTTGGGACAACATTCTGTGGACCGATGAGACAAAAGTGGAACTCTTTGGAAGGTGTGTGTCCAAGTATATCTGGCGTAGAAGGAACACTGCATTTCATAAAAAGAACATTATACCAACAGTAAAATATGGTGGTGGTAGTGTGATGGTCTGGGGCTGTTTTGCTGCTTCAGGACCTGGAAGACTTGCCGTGATAAAAGGAACTATGAATTCTGCTGTCTACCAAGAGATCCTGAAGGAGAATGTCCGACCATCTGTTCGTGTACTCAAGCTGAAACGAACTTGGGTTCTGCAGCAGGACAATGATCCTAAACACACCAGCAAGTCCACCACCGAATGGCTGAAGAAAAACAAAATGAAGACTTTGGAGTGGCCTAGCCAAAGTCCTGACCTGAATCCTATTGAGATGTTGTGGTATGACCTTAAAAAGGCAGTTCATGCTCGAAAACCCTCTAATGTAACTGAATTAGGACAATTCTGCAAAGATGAGTGGGCCAAAATTCCTCCAGGACGCTGTAAAAGCCTCATTGCACATTATCGCAAATGCTTGGTTGCAGTTGTTGCTGCTAAGGGTGGCCCAACCAGTTATTAGGTTTAGGGGGCAATCACTTTTTCACACAGGGCCATGATGGTTTGGATTTTTTTTCACCTTTAATAATAAACACCTTCATTTACAAATTGCATTTTGTGTTTACTTGTGTTGTCCTTGACTATTGTTTAAATTGGTTTGATGTTCCGAAACACTTAAGTGTGACAAACATGCAAAGGAACAGGAAATGAGGAAGGGGCAAACACTTTTTCACACCACTGTACAACTTCAACATAAGAGGAATGTAGCACATAATGGATGTGACAGCAGTTATAAATATCCCATGTGACTATGAAATTTTTTTTGGTTAAAATCAACAAATAATCGTGATCTCAATATTGATAAAAAATAATCGTGATTATCATTTTGGCCATAATCGTGCAACCCTACTTTTAATTTAGGTTTTTGACCTGCTATTCTTAAAATAAAGCTGATTGGACCATACTAGAAAATAATGTTTCTTCTTCCACCTTATGAATTCTGTAGATTCAGGATAAAGACAAATTGCCTTTCTAACCATGCCTTTGCTCTTAGTAGCAGTTTTATCACACAGTGATGAGCACACAAGATGAGGAGGAGTGGCTGGGAACCAGTATAAATGGAATTGATCTGACATTTCCGTAATGGCTCCAGGGTTCTGCGTTTTAATTGAAGACAGGCTACACAAACAAATCCTCTGTGCAAGGGTGAACACTTATAGATCTGGTCCTACCAAGCAGCTTCTGTCAGTCCACTTATCAGGGGTATATGTTTATCACTTTTCATGCATTTCTTTGCAAGCATGTCAAGAACTCTCATTTGTGTAAAAACAGGAGAAATCTTTTCTGACCAGCTTTGATGTAGCTTTTATTCCCCAATGAAGTGTGGTGTCTCACTTGTTGCCTAGGAACTTCTGTACAAAAGCCCCATCAAGACCTCGCTCGAAGGGGGATGAGAATTAGCCCGTCAATGCTAACTAGTACAGAACTGTAATTAAAATAGTCCAGTGACTTACTTTCTACTTCTCAGAGCCTCTCTGCTTCGAACATACCCTGCTTCCTGCTGGACAATACAATGTAGTTTCTCTAGTTAACAAGAGTTCTCTTTGAAATGGAACTGTATTTTGTTAGATAAGAGTTAAGATATTTTTGGGCATTTTCAGCCTTTATTTTTGACAGGACAGCTAAAGATATTAAAAGGAAGAGAGAATAAAATGCAGGAAAGGGTTGGAGTCAAACCCAGGCCTGCTGCGTCGAGGAGTAAACCTCTACATAGGGACGCCCGCTCTACCACCTGAGCTATCTGGCCGCCCGGAAATGGAACTGTTGTTGTTAGAAATTATTTGGGCTGCAAACAAAGTTTTGCTTCCAGGGGAATGCTATTTTCAGAGTTGGATGAACAAGAAAAAAGAGCTGACTTCTGTAGACCTGAATTAGAAAAACACCATCTGTAGTTTCACTCAAAGACTTTCGACGAACACTTGAATAAATGTCCTCCAATCATTTACTTTGGAAAATATAATAGAAACTCCAACTTAAACTATGTAATTCTTTCAAATAATACAAACACAAGTAAATATGAAGCCATTCAAATGGAAGGTAAGCAATTAAAAAGCAAAGCAATTGTTAATGCTCATTAAATGCTGTTGCTCAGTGATTTCTCAAATAAATAAATGTTGATATAGTACACAAGGGTCAGTTAAAATTCAACAACCCATCAATGTTTAAATTTCAGTTAGACATGAGACTGAAACATAGCTCAGTCAAAGTGACTGCAAGGATAAATTTACCTTTCTTTCCATTTCGTTTTCCCCCTCAACTTTTTCAGTCACAGTTTCTAAATCTGTAAGGCTGGTCAAGGCCAGAGGCCGAAAAATCTCTTAAGAAGTGGAAATATGGTCATTTTTACAGAAAATGTAAAACCTCTTCTGATTAAATCATTGTTGTCTTTAAAAGAATGTGAAATAATTTATATTTCCCTCAGTATCTGGGTATATTGTGGTAAAAAGGGTCACTAATTCTACAGTCAGGTTCCTTTTAAAAGAAGAGGACACAATAAGATGATGTAGGTAAAAGAGTGCCAATCAAATCTCAAAGAGCGGAAAACCATGTAGAAAACATGAAGGAAATAGAGCATATGGCATGCAGTTTGTTTTATGTATTATTTTGAAGAATGTTACAATCTCCAAATTGCTCCACACCATGGGCTATTTTAGATTTCAGCCCTCCTAAATTTCATCTCAGCCCACCTAAACATTCTAATATTAATTATCTACTGTTTTTTTTTTTATAGATCACTAACAGACGAGTTTGTGAACTTGTCTGTTAGTGACAGAGGACAAACAATTACCGTTAACAGAACCATAGTTTTGGCCAATTGGTGGTGGTTGTGCCAGACTTCCGTCTTTGGCCTAGTCTCTAGCTAATCTGTCAAAGGGAGTGCAGGAGTGTGGCTGTGAAGTTTCATTCATAGCATTCGTTTCGATGTCTCACTATGGGATACGCCTCCCTGCGTATTCCTCAGTGAGACATCTCACTCATGCAACTCTGAGAACCGGGGTTACGCAAGTAACCTAAAGTTTTACGTTGTTTACAAGATCTGTTCTGAAGAGTCAATCATGTTTTTTTTTTTAAATTCTCCTTGTCCTCCTTGGTCTGACGAGATAAACGCTATCGTCAAATGCGTGAAGGAGGGGTGGGGGTCACCAAAGACTTGTGTCTGTCTCTCTCTCTCTCTCTCTCTCTCTCTCTCTCCCCCTCTCTCTCTCTCTCTCTCTCTCTCTCTCTCTCTGCTTTTGTCCTTGAGGGAAATTAGGAAGCAATGATGATGTTATCATCAGTATTCTTCTCTCTACCAGTGCAGTCAGTATTGTATTGGCTATTTCGGAGCTCTGCTACACAACCAAACCGGTCTTCAAAGTAGTCAATTGCAATTGTTTAATTATTGTATATTTAGCTTCATCATTATCATGTAACACATGAAGAGGATACAGCAGTGATTATTATAAAGTATGAAAATCTCACTCTGAATTGCTCTCATCATGGACACAAACTGTTTGAACCTCTCCCCTCTGGCAGGAGGGTGTGGTCCATCAGGACCAAAACCTCACACTCTCCCCTCTGCCTCACCAACCAGTACCCCCATCCCTACTCACTACACTTTACATTAACCTACATCCTGGGCTATACACCTGGTCATTGCACATACTATATATTTTTTGCACCTTATGCACCCAATCCATTCAACCTCTTTTTTTAATGTTAAACAGCTATTATGCACATTTTTGTTTTTGCATTTGTTTATTTTTCTATTATTGTTTACTATTTTTGTTTTATGTATGCACCAAGCCAAATTCCTCAAGTGTTTCTTACTTTGGCAAAAAACCCTTTTCTGATTTTGTAGGATGTATGAGCAGCATGTAAGCACATCTCCTACCCCACACAATCTGTTTTTTCTATTTATGGCATAGTGACCACAGTAAAGATTGCTTCCTGCGACCCTCTGTCATTTCCTTAGGTGTGCTTTTGCACTAGGCTTCATTACAGTACAAAGAAAGGAAAAAAGAGCAGCTGTGAGCAGTAAGTATAGCACATCTGAGCTACCTGTAGGAGACCTTTTGAAGGCCATTTTTTAATGTCAGATCAGCTTCCATCTGGAGTGTGTCACAGGGGTCATGTTTTAAATTCAATCTGGATTTCACTTTGTTCCTAAAGGCTATCTGTGTTAGTTTGATGTTTAAGTGGTTGCTTTGAGTGATAACCTATCCACGACACACTTTTCACAAAGGTTATTTAAGAAATTTCCCCTCGGACATTAGCAGCTATTGTAGCGGCGAAGGCCCTATTGAAACTGAAGGAATTATTATTATTCCTTCTTCTGGCAAATGAATCGCCTTTTTGAGGGGCTTAACATACTCAAAAACTCACCTGAATTGGCAGTTGCATCAAGTCTGGTAAAACGTTACGTAATTTAAGGGTTAAAAAAATTCAGCCCCTGCATGTTTTATAACGACATTGGACCACATTTGTGAAATTACTTTGAAGTCGCTATTGAGGAAAAAAAGGTTTGAACCCATGAATTGCTGCTTGCGGCTATATTTTAGATCTCCTCAATATTTTGTCTGTTAAGATAAGTTTCAGCTTGTGAGGTTTGTGTATATTGTTTTAATAACCTTGTTTTTCAATGATTTACAACCATTTCAAGTCCAAATGAAACTGTTTTTATGTCTGCTACAGCATACAGTACATATCTGCTGTCTAAATCATGTGTTCTCCTTTTGAGAGAAAGAATCCTAAACCAAAATGGCAAAATTTATGTTTTACATTTTTTGGTTTCATGACGGCGCCCCTTATTTTTGCTTTAATCCGTCAGAATACGGTTACTTAATTGATGGATATCTTGTTTTTCTACAGCCAAACAAATTGTCTGAATCCACTTGAAGGCTGTTTGCGCCGCTGCTAGTTGGTTGTTACTCGGGTCAATTTTAACATGAAATGGCCATCTGAACAAAGGCTTTTTAACTTTTGCCGAAAGAATGCATTGGACTGTTTCTTTTTCAAATCAATCAACCCACTTCATTTTTAAACTAGATTTGTATAAAGTAGTTCTGTAAACTCAGCCTGCCATCTCCTGTCAATCAAACACAGAAACGTCCCTCCAGCCACTGAAATGTAAAAGAGCATTTCTGATACCTCCCCTGAACATTTAACAGACATGTTGACATAATTTGTGACCGCGAAAAGGATAACTGTGATTTTAGTTAGACTTTAAGTAGTATCTATCCAGTTTTCTGCTGCACTACTAAAACTAAAAACCTTTCAATGTACACACGTTTCACCAAAACAGGTTCCGTCCTAAGGCTATTTTGCAGCGGCACCGTGGCTCCATCTGGTGCTTAGTGCCGCCCAAGACAATTGTGATTGGTTTAAATAAATGCCAACAAACCAGAGCACGTTTTTCTCCCATCCCAGAATGCTGTGTGGACTAGACAGATGCTTCACTACAGCGCTGTGGAGGAAGGTCTGGTAATGTAAGACTAGAGTTCAAGTTGACGGTTGGTAATTTAGTAGGTAACATTAAAGGCAAGGGCAAGACCGCAGTATTCAGGGTGTGTTTGTTTGGGAAGATTCTGAATTGAGGAGGAGGAAGAGAAGGAAAAGTGCAAGTTGTCTTGAGAGTTTTCTTATTGTTCTGTCTATTAAACTAAGCCTTATTGTAGTGTAAAGAGAAATACTTCCACTCTTGGTTATGGATAACCAGAGTACAAAGTCACATGATCTTGTGGGGCCCGGTGGATGGATGAGATGGTAAAGAGCTTCTATGTGTTTAACTGTTTTTAACTGCTCTTTAATGTTTAATTTCTTGTACTGCACTGTAACTTTTATTGTTTTAATAGTTTTATGTAAAGCACTTTGTTCAGCCTTGTTGCTGAAATGTGCTATACAAATAAAGCTGCCTTGCCTATGGGCTTGTTATGGGAGTCTAGTGGGATATAGAGCTATTTCTTTTAAGGTTAAAAAAATATTTCCCCTTATAGTCAGCATAGAAACTGTGTTTATGGCAGAGTGCCTTCTGTTTTATGCTAACCAGAGTGAATCTGGAAAGCTGTTGGTAAATGAGCTGCCTTTGAAATAATGCATATTTGCAGGGCGTTGTTCCCAGTTTGTTCTTAAGGCTGATAATTCACAGGTATTGGAGTATACTGCTTTCTGCACTGCAGTCAGACTGCAGATTGTGTTTCCTGTCTCTGTTACGCAGTACAACATCGTCTGTCTTATAGGTTTTCATTGTATTGAATAACACAGCCTTTATGTGTCCCCCCTTGTTACTTGATGGAGTCTTTTATAAATGCTTTCACGTGTCTGGAAATGACAGTTCAGCCTAGGCTCATATACTGACTCAACAGGAGAACAGCGTCGTGGGCTGCATTATACAACCCAACCAGCTAATTGCATTGCAGTGCAGTTGATCATCCAGTTCTTTTTTTCTATGTAAATTTATCTTTTTTTGTTGCTATTAACTTAACTCAAACCACTGCCGATTAAAGAAAAGTGCTTTAAAATACAGTATACCTCACCCTTGAAGTAAATTACCACATTGTAATGAATGTGTTTTTAATCTGGTCAATCTAATTTTACTGGTGTTTTGCCACCTTATTCCATTGATGACGAATCATCCACCTAAATTGAACTATAAAAACTAATTCGATTTTATTTAGTTATTTTTTTAAAGCATACAGCTCTCTGAATATAGGCAGCTAGAACTAAGTTGACCAACTATTAAGCATGTTTCTTTTTTTTTTTTTGCATTTGCGTCGGGTTTGTTATAGTAAGTATGTACAGCCTCACAGACGGCTTAGACTCGTAGTCTAGTTCAAATAGATTTTCTTGCAAACATTATGCATGATGCACTCATTTTTTTTTTTTTTTTCCCCGTCTAAAGTTTGTCTCCACATGTTACCATTCATACTCGGCATGTGTACCCACGGCATGTATGCAGTGTGAGTTGTGATGCTATGCTTTGTCTGCATGCCCGATCACTAAGCAGCAGGTCAGTGATGCAGTAGTCTCACTTTGCCTTCCTCCACAGCGCTGCAGAGGAGGGTCTGGCCACACAGCATTCAGGGATGGGAGAAAACTGTGCTTTGGTTTATTGGCATTTCTTCAAACCAATCACAATCGTTTTGGGCGGTCCTGAATGCAGAGCAGAGCTACGGTGCCGCTGAAAAATAGCCTCGTGAAGGAACTTGTTTTGGCGGAACGTGTATGTTCAAAGGTTGTTTTAGTCGTGCAACAGAAAACTCTGATTGGACAGATAGTCTAGCTAGCTGTCTGGATTCACCTGCAGAGATCTGAGGAGCAGTTAACCATAGTCCTCAGAAATCCACCAGAGTTTAAAATTACAACATAAAGAAAATAATAGATACCGGCCGAAAAGCATGACATCCATCGGAATTTCCGGCTGCAACGGAACAATACCGGAAGGGTAACGTGTATACATAATTCCGTTTTATTTATCATATCAAATCATAACAAGAGTTATCTCAGGACACTTTACAGGTAGAGTAGGCCTAGACCACACTCTATAATTTACAAAGACCCATCAATTCCGGTAATTCCCCCAAGAGCAATCCTTGAGTGGTGAGGAAAAACTTACTTTCAGGAAGAAACCTTGGTAATGAGAAACTTTTTTTTTTAGGGAGAAATCTCGGACCAACCCTGGCTCTTGGTAGGCAGTGTCTGACATTTGGGGGTGTGATGAACAATGGCAATAACTGTTACAATAAAGATAATGGAACAGTGACTAGAAATAGTAGTTCATGGCTTAGCAGGGCATTACAGGATGTAGCAGGGCATAGCAGGGTGTAACAGGGCATAGCAGGGCGCGGAGCAGGACCACCAGGACCACTGCAACCATGATTTAGGTGCCACTGTAATCCAAGGAAATATGCTGGGCAAAAAAAGACATAATGACTCCGGGGAATAAGCTCCCCACAGCTTAGTTAGTAACAAGCATTTCTGGGATAAGGATGCATACAAATGGAAAGAGAGAGCAGAGAGAAGCTCAGTGTGTCAAAGGAAGTCCCCTGGCAGTTTAAAACTACAACAGCATAATTAAGAGAGACCGGTTAAGGAGAGGAGCCTGGTCGGGCTAGAATTCCCCCACCGCTTGTTGGCCATATCTTGGCCTGCCTCCCTCTACTGTGACTATATCATTGATTATATGTTGATTAATCTGACGACTATATATAGATTAGTGATGCAGTAGTGACCGAGGCTGTAGTGTCACGCTGCAGCACCACGTTGACAGGACTTACCATCCCTGGTCATCATATTACCTTGTCTCCCACCAGCCTGTGCCTCCTGAGTTATAACCTGGAAGTGACTTTAGACAGGCCACAGTTACAATGTCCTCTCTGAAGCCCTCTGCATTTTCAGTGGGAGCTACATGAATAAAAGATGAAGAGTCACAGTAGGAAGACATCTGAGGCAAAACAAACCAAACATTACTCTTCCTGCCACAGCACAGGCATCATGACATATAAGACAGCAGATCAGTTTCTCAGAAAAATATTTTTATAAAAAATCTTTCTTGATAACAAATGCTAAAACTTCTTAGTTAGTCAAGTTATCTATTGTATCAAATTCAAATTGACCAAAAGCTATAAAGATAATTTAGCAACATTATGCAACAAGTATGGACTTTTTCTGACCAAATACATTTTCCTAGGTAGCTGCCGAACGCCATCAGCAAAACACTATGATGCTCTGTATCAAATTTGGCAAAGAGCGGCCATAAGGAAGCAATATAATCATTTGTGTTTTGGACAATGACTCAATGCATGCAAATGGGTCATTTGCGATTGCAATATCTCTGCCATAGTAATGGAAACTTGTGATGCATGTTTGGCTAAAAAAGCCAAAAAAGCTGTTCTTCACCGTGGATTGTGGTCCTGAGAATTTCATCCCAATTATTCTCCTGGATGAAGCTTTGAAATATTAGCCTGGCTCCACCCTTCTACGTACTTCCGTATGTAGTTTTGTTGGTGGGCATGATGTTGCGGCTCTCCTCCCCCACGGGATCCGGGAAAAGTTTGATTTTCCAGCTCGCTCGTTAGTAGTGAAGGAGTTGGCTAAGACAAACGCTAGCGATGCTAAGCTGATAGTTGTTGTCATGTCCTCTCTTGTTAGCCTGGTCCTACCAGACAGTACGTAGGAGGGAGGAGCCAGGCTACCAGAGTGGCTCTGGGCAGATCCAATAGTTTTAAACTTCAACAGAGTACCCGCCTTCAAGGAAGTTAACACTTGTCAGTAAAGAGTGGCCAGACTCTGTACAAATGAAATGTACGAGATTCTGGTAGGACCAGGCTACTGAAATATCTAGAACCATCTAGAAGCTGGTTGGCAGCAGAACGAAGACCTCTCCCTCAGCACACTCACACAGTTAGACACACACGTACCCCCTTCCCTTTATGTGCTTTCAACATCAACTCAGCTCAATTTTCCTCTAAAACACTTATGCAAATTTATATCAAATGTCTGAATAAGGGAAAAAACACTTTCCACTGTGTGGCCTATAAAAAAGGAAAAGAGTGGATTACTGTAATATTGCTTCAGTAATTTTGTTACCATGAACAGAGATGGCCGTCAGCTGCCTACGGTACGGTTCTTCTTTCTCATTTGACTACATCAGTTTCCCCGTGATGGCTGTTTATTTGTGACTTATCGTACTAGTTTTTCTAGTTTTTCTTTACATGGAGAATGGCATTTGTCTTTTTGTGCCAGGAAACTCTTCTTTTTCTTTATCTCTGTGGTTATCAGCTTGAATGACACACAAATCTCCGACTGAACTACAGACTGCATTGTGGGTAATGTACTAGGCGCCAGGTTTTACAAGAAAAAAAGAATATGTGGAATATGTGAAAACGTGGTGCTGCTGCATTGAATATGATCTTTTTTTGAAGTCCTGACTAAGTATTGAGTAATGTTGTATGAATGCCACACTAAATGGCATACTCTTTTTACACTGCTGGGCAAGTCATTGCATACTTAAATGTTTCAAGGAAAAGGCACATTCTATCAGCAAGGAAAAATAGAATAATCACCTTGAGACTCTTCAGCCCAATATCTCTTCAATTTACTGCCAAAGTTTGCTAACAATGCTGTAAATAGTGTACCCTTTATTTAGTGCAGAGGTTGGGTTGGGGAATGGTGTTGTAGTCTGACTTTCATGCAGGTGACTAGAGTTTTTATCTGCAATTACTATTTACATCTTTATTAACTGTACCCACAATTGTTTCTTAAACATTTTATAGTGTGCAGATATTGTAGAAAGTGAAACATTTAAATAAGTTGGCAGTTAATGTGATTTTCTTTTCTTTTTTTCTCATTGTTACAGGATTGTCCAATGTTGTTTGCTAACGTAGGCCAGCCTTGTGTTTGACCTGAGGTGTTTGACCTTATGCAGTGAAGTTGTCCTCATACATATTTTCAAGTTCATACTTGTATTTTGGGTTTCTACGAGAACATGTTTACATGCTTTAATGTTTAAAACACTTTTTTTTTTCTCATACTGCCTGTCTGATACACCAATATTCACCCTCTGTCTGAAATGCTCCATTTTAGCGCCTGTCTCTTTAAGCCTGATTGGTCAGCGTTTCCAGGTCTTCCTCATCTACCCTCGCTGCATCTTTGCACCGTCGTCGTAGCCGGGGAATGACTGTAGTGGCACTTTACACACACACACACACACACACACACACACACACACACACACACACACACACACACACACACACAAATTGTGACATCACAACCGTACAGAAGTCCTGACGGCTCGATTAAAGGGACAGTTTCTGAATACTGGCTGTGTGCATTTCTCTGTGGATTGTGTTTTGATTCTTTCACTGTAGTATAGTATCTCAACTTTCTTTAATAATAAAAAAGACACAGAAATCTCCCTTTTTACAATATGGGACCCTTAAATGCATTTGTTGTGTGACATAATGGCCCTGCTCTTTTTTTCTTTAGGCTAATAGCCTACTTCACAAGAGTAAAAATGGTCTTTTATTCAGGAGAGGTGATGCCCACAGACTACAGAACCCACATAAACATAGAATACCATCATTGGCTCTTGCTACAAAAAAAGAAGGAACGTTATCAGTCATAGTGTATTTTCATATATCTTGCTCAACACTTATTGTCAGTTAACAATATTGTTTTTTTGTTTTAATGGCATGCTGTGTACGAAAGTGGAGAGATCAGATGTTTCTCTGTGAGGTTGAGTCTACCTTTATGCTAATCCATTACGACTGTAGACACTGTGTTGTTTGCTTCAATTGGACACACTCAGACCCCTTTTGTTTCTTAATTAGTTTTTGGGGGAGAAATTGGATGTTTGGTGGCTCCTTAATCTCTGATCTGATTATTTATTTGTAGAATTGTAGTGATTTACAGTTACTCAATACCTCCTGCAATTTCTCTGATTGCTCCTGATTTGTCCTGCCTGTTAATCATACATACCTAAAAGCTCTACTGCGATGCCCCTACACTGTTTTTTTTTTTTTTTTTTAATATAACCAGTGGATTATTGTGGGAGAAAGAGGCAGAGGAATTCACAGCCAGAGAGGATGAAAATCTGGTTGTTTGAAATAGAGGTTGTGTTTTATATCTGCCTCCGACATGATCTCCATATTGTATTTTCAAGAGTAGGAATGTCTCTGATGAACACTTTAAATAAGGCATGAACAATTTCTCAACAGTCTTTATGACTGCCATTTCTAGTGACTCGTAGTTTAGTAGTGTGACGATAATAATGTCATCCACAGTCCTGGCTGTCTACCTGTTAAATTAAAAGGCCTGCTTATTTAAGTAAATGTTTTTTTCTCTTCTCTTCCCAATTCCATTTCTTTGAAATCATATCCCCATTGACTCTCTCTCGTTTTTCTCTCTTAATTCACTGCAAGGAGCTCTGTGTTTTTATGAATATTTAAAGTGGAGTCTTATTCACAAAATCTTTATTTAATGCTGCCTACATTCACGTTCTCTTAGAGGGTTTTAAAGGCTTTGGTTATGAATCAAGCATGGACGTGTAAACTGTTGTTCTTACTGTGAGCTTGCATCTTCCCTTCTGTTAAAATCTGCCTGCTTGCTTTTCCTGCAATCCCTAAGAGCAGAAAATGCTCACCTGCATATACAGAACACATGCTTTATTCAGGTGATGTCATTCATTTGATGCTCCTGGCTGAAGTGGATGCAGCTGAGTCATTCGTCTCAGGTAGAAGGGGTTGGAGGAATAAATTAGCAAGTCAGATCTAGTGACGCGCAGCCTAAAGACTTATAGATATGAGGCCAATCAGCAGCTTTGTTACTCTGGAAAGCTTATTGCAAAAGACATGTCATAGTAGCACTGGCTTCCTTAGTGCTGTGCAACCTGCAGCAGCTACAATTACATTTTAGTACAGTCTACACAGACAGTAACCAGCATCTGAAAGTAAATGTTTCTGCCAAATGCTCATGTGTGAAAATTATCTTTGGATGAGCACTGCTGTTCATCCAAAGGTAATTTTCACACATGAGCATTTGGCATTTGTCTGTCTTGTTTTGCTTGTCGAAAAATATTTGCATCCAAGAATTTTACTACATGCTTGGCAAGTCATGCCATCTTTTATCCCAGCAGGTATCATCACACCCTGAAATGCCTTTTTATGATGCTTTTTGAAAAATCTGTTTGATGTCACTTTTTTTATTTCCCTTTTTCTCCCTTTTGTGTGCAGAGAAAGTGTTTGGGGAGTTTCTGAGCTGGGAGCTAGAGGAGGCTTTGTCTCACCTGCCTCTAAAGTCTGGCCAGGCCGTGACACTGACTGTCAGCATCAAAGTCAAGCTGGACTTCTCTGGTCAGGAGAACCTGCTGCAGGACCTCAATGATGGTGAGTGGACACAGATGGGCATCTGAAAGTGTAAACATGCTGAGAAGGGCTGCGATTTTCCACAGGGTGGTGCGGCGATGTGGGAGTATCACGGAAATGGCTCACTTCTGTGACGTCCTGTTGTAATTTAACCCCCCCCAATGTAGCACAAGTAGACTTTATATTTCACAATTACTCTTTCTGTCAGATCGTTTATAGAGCTCAACGTTCCCAATCACACTTAAATGCAGCTTCATTTCACCGTTAGAGGAAAAAATAGACGTAGCAATGGTGCTTTGTTGTTGCAGTAAACAGTCAGCTGTTACACAAACTCCTGGGCAGTTCTATGCTTGTGTTTCTTCTATTAACCCTCATAACTTTCTTGTGGTAGCAATGAAGGCAGTGATGCTTCCAGTTTCCTGTATGGGACTCTCACACTGCCTCGAAACAAGTCTGTCTGCCGGTTACATGATTGGCCACCGCAGCAACGTCGGTTTGCGTTTATCACAACGTTGATTTGGCCTCACCTTTCCACCTTCCGCGTTCATGACCAGCTCCCCCATGCGTCACCCCCTGCCACACCCTTTCCGAAGCCTAAACCCACTACCCCCATTCAAAACGAATGGAAAGACATGCGTTTTTGTCACACTGTCTTAAGGCCATGACGCATTCGGCTGAGAGTCACCAGTTAAACTAAAACACAGGCAATTGGCTAGACGTACTGTACATTTTGGCCTTTGTTGTTTCTCAAAAACTGGCATCCCTAAAAGATTTGATCTCGTTTTGAACCGGAGCATCTGCAGATGAATTCCATAGGCAATACATTATGATCCACTAAAGCTGGGCACTATACGAAATTAATTTATCCCCGTTTTGTTATCTTTAACGCCATCCTGACTGTATGGGAGCCAGGAGGGACAAATGACTGAGATTCAACTCTTTGTTATGGAGGGAGGTTTATTTTGTGTGATGTGTGTGACAATCGGTTACCGTTACGGTATTCTATGCATCTTAAGGAAAAGTAAGACTAGACTGCACCACTTTTTTCCCACCCACATGCCCCCAGACACACTTGGTGGAGTTCTGTACCCCACTAAGTGCACTGTTCTGGGGATGCGATCCAATCACCTAGTACATCTTGTAAATAAATAAAATCACATTTATTCACAAGTATTCTCAATAGAATACGTTTTATTAAGGTATCAGTTTTTGTTTCAATATTTTTGTTCAATAATGAAAGGATTTCGACAGTAGCAGCAACATATCCAAGGTGATTACAATGGGGGAAATAAGTATTTGACCCCTTGCTGATTTTGCAGGTTTGCCCACTTACAAAGAATGCAACGATCTATAATTTTAATCATATGTACATTCTAACAGTGAAAGACAGAATCCCAAAGAAAATTCCAGAAAATCACATCATATGAATTTATTAAAATTGATAACCATCTGATGAGGAAAAACAAGTATTTGACCCCCTGGACAAACAGCATGTTAATATTTTGTAGAAAAGCCATTATTGGCCAGCACAGATGTCAAACGGTTTTTATAGTTGGTGACAAGGTTTGTGCACATTTCGGCAGGGATGTTGGCCCACTCCTCCCTGCAGACAGCCTCCAAATCATTCAGGTTCCGAGGTTGTCGCCTGGCAACTCGAATTTTAAGCTCCCTCCAAAGATTTTCAACTGGATTCAGGTCTGGAGACTGGCTAGGCCACTCCAGAACCTTGATGTGCTTCTTCTTCAGCCACTCTTTTGTTGCTTTGGCGGTGTGCTTAGGGTCGTTGTCGTGCTGAAACACCCATCCTCGACCCATCTTCAGCTCTCTCACTGAGGGAAGGAGATGTTGGTCCAGAATTCCACGATACATGGCCCCGTCCATCCTCCCCTCAATACGATGGAGTTGTCCCGTCCCCTTGGCTGAAAAGCACCCCCAAAGCATGATGTTGCCACCACCATGCTTGACGGTGGGGATGGTGTTCTTTGGGTTGTACTCGGTGTTCTTTGCCCTCCAAACACGACGAGTTGAGTTGAGGCCAAAAAGTTCTATTTTGGTCTCATCTGACCACATCACCTTCTTCCAGGCCTCTTCTGAGTCGTCCAGGTGGTGAATGGCGAACTTCATGCGGGCCTGTACATGTTTCTTCTTCTTGCGTGCGCTGCAGGATTTCAATCTTGTCCCTGATGTCCGTAGAAAGCTCTTTGGTCTTGCCCATGGTGGTGATGTTGGATGCTGGTTGTTTGGGTGTTGACAGGTGTCTTTTATACAGGTAACGAGGTGAGGCAGGTGTGTTTGATGTAGATAATTGGTTGGGATTGGGGCTGTGTCTTAAAGAAAGACTAACTGGCTTGTAGGAGCCAGAATACTTGCTGTTTGGTAGGGGGTCATATACTTGTTTTTCCTCATCAGATGGTTATCAATTTTTATAAATTCATATGATGTGATTTTCTGGAATTTTCTTTGGGATTCTGTCTTTCACTGTTAGAATGTACATATGATTAAAATTATAGATCGTTGCATTCTTTGTAAGTGGGCAAACCTGCAAAATCAGCAAGGGGTCAAATACTTATTTCCCCCATTGTATGTTACCATTGTCACGCATAGTGAAAAGGATATCTGCATTGGGGATGCTGCAGGGTGTTCTGAATGGAGGAATTTTTTTGAGGGAAGTTCCCTTAACCGACATTCCCTGAACAGGTAGGAGGGAGTACAGAGTAGTTTACACTGTGGAACGAAACGCTGCTTAATTCGTTCTATTGTCTATGAACTACAATAGTTCCTTAATGGTCTACAAGTGGATTGTAGTAGAATTGTCACACCATCTCCTAACAGCCAGCTGAAGTTATGCATGTGTTAGGATGCAGAAAGAAGTGTTAATATGCCTCTATACGTGGAGCGCTCTGTGTTACAGGGATTCTGGCTGCCTCATTTAAAATTCAGCAGTAATAGGAAAGTGGTCCTTAAGGTCTCTACA
This sequence comes from Percina caprodes, assembly GCA_013375575.1. Classification (NCBI taxonomy): domain Eukaryota; kingdom Metazoa; phylum Chordata; class Actinopteri; order Perciformes; family Percidae; genus Percina; species Percina caprodes. The sequence continues at coordinate 826,734 of JABXJD010000224.1, read as the reverse complement.
CCTCCATTTCTCATCTAGCTTGTGGCTTCCTCACTTGAACTGTTGGATTTCCTCTCTTCCAATTCTTATTGTTTAAAAGAAATAGTCTGACTTTCTCCCCTACCTCGAAGCTCATTCATTGTGTTCCTTCTTCAGTCTTTGTCATAGTTAACACTTAGCCTCCTTTCCTTCCTTTCTCACTCCCAAACCTCTCTACCTCCTTTTTCAGACTGTGGACCCTCTTCAGCACAGACTGTGGGCTAATAAATATTAATGAACAATCAATACGGGCCTGTTCCACACTGTGTGTGTGTGTGTGTGTGTGTGTGTGTGTGTGTGTGTGTGTGTGTGAGAGAGAGAGAGAGAGAGAGAATGTTGCATGTTTATCCCAGTCATAGTGTCGCTCTCCTCATGAGGTCATTTAAGCTATACTGTTTTAATGTTTTAATTTGCTGAGCAATAATTGGAGCCCTGAATTGAGGAGATAAGACATGGTTCCTTCTAAACAGCAGCTCTGAATTCAGTTATTATGGCGACGTTATGGGATGCAGTTTTTTGCTAAACACATTTAACACTATCTACCACTCTAATACAAAAATGAAATCACATTAATAATGTTGTGTTAGTATACTGATGAACTTATTTGCACAAACAATGACGGTGGTGGTGCCTGTCTGTGCTCCGGTGTGCTGGAAGATTACCCAGTTCTGCCATCTTTTGCTAATTAAAGTCCTTGATTATTTCAGGCACAATAGTTCAATTGTTTGCTTAGCTACCAAACATGGTCACATAACGTACTGTATAACATGTAATGCCCTCACATTGTACCATTAGTGAACCAGTAACATGTTAGAAGAAACAATATATACGGGAAAAAAAGGATAATATACTACAATACAACAACAATCTATTGAGCAGTATACATGCAGTATTGATGCCATAGTATTGTACAGTTGAATTATTATTGTAGTATTAGCACAGAGTATTGCACGCATTTATCAGTATTGCACAGTTAAAATGATATAAATGATAAATAAATAAATAATTGTGGGTTTATAGTTGCTGACTGGAAAAACTCAGAAGTAGCACAACTCATTTCACATACGTGAAGAAGGTTTGGAAGACTTTAACGACCCTCACAGAAGCATTTAATGGACTCTCAGTTGAGGAGAGATTAAGGTTTCACCACGTACAGTTTAACTACAATGTGTTATTGTGCAGTGTCTTCACCCACTCTCTGAAGTTTCTGTCTTCCTGAATTGCGGCTGCCGTAAACACAGATGCTGACAGGTGTGAAATGAGTCCAAGTGCAAGTCTATTGACTCCTACCTGTCAGCAGCTAAACAAATATATGTATTTATTCATACATTATATTAGTTTATATTATTAATACTAACTAATGTGTGCATTACAGAAATATATGATTTCCAGCACCTCTAAAGTTGACAAATGAACATATTGTAAGTTGTTTATTTAATTTGTATGTATTCAGAAATGTAAAAAGGGCTAGTGGTGGTTTAACTGGAAGGTACATGGTGGAACTATTGTTCAGAAATCAACAGCCAAGTGCAGTGAAGACGAGCGGTTTTCCTTTCCTGTTTCCTGCTAGGCTAATCGTCTTGGCTCAAGCTTCATATTTGGCGTGCAGACGCGAGAGCGGTGTCCCTCTTTTCCTCTAACTCTCAGCAAGACAATGAACAAGCGTATTTCCCAAGTGTTGAACTTTTTTACTAAAGGTCCCGTTTTGTAGTAGTGAGATTTTCATGTCTTTTTTGATGATAATACAGGTCGTGTGTGTGTGTGTGTGTGTGTGTGTGTGTGTGTGTGTGTGTGTGTGTGTGTGTGTGTGTGTGTGTGTGTGTGTGTGTGTGTGTGTGTGTGTGTGTGTGTGTGTGTGTGTGTGTGTGTGTGTGTGTCAAAACACTCAATCCACAAAGAAATGCACAGCCCGTGTTTAGAAACTCTGCCTTTGAACGAGCCGTCACAACTTTCGTACAGTTGATGTCACAACTATACTATATGTAGGTAGAAAGTGGCGTTATTTATGTCATTCCCCAGCTGCAATGACAGTGTAGAGAATCCCAGAGCCCAGATGTGAAAGACCTGGAAACGCTGACAAATCAAGATGTATTTTCAGACAGTCGAGAGAAATATAAAGTGTCTTTGAACATTAAAGCATTTAAACATGTTTTTAGTATAAAACAAGAAAATGCAAGTATGACCCTGAAAAGGGACATGATATGGGACCTTTTACTTTTTTACAATAAAGAATGTTTGGTTACCTTTTGTATTGAGATCCAAAACATGCTGTGTTAAACTGAATATGAATTTAACTTTAATAAGATTTTTGTTTGGTTATTGTGAATATTGTTCCATTTTTAGAACACTGACTATTCTTCCAGTGCACTGAAATCAAGAGTGGGAGTGTTCCAGATCTGTTTTTCCTCTCCATAAACAATGAATTAAATGGCATTGCTAATGTGTTCTTGAAGCTTAGTGAAAAGGTTTATACCTTGCTGCTCTATTTTTAATATGACTGTTTTCACACAAGGCAAGATACTGATATTAAATGCACTAAAACAAGAGAAAGAGAGAAAGAATGATGCATGTCATTGTTCAATTTTGCCATTTTATTTTTACACTGCACAGAAAAGGATTTCCCACAGCCACCTTTAACTTGCACACAACATGTTTGTATGGAAGTCGTCATACACTGGATTAATGGATTCTCTAAAATAAGATAGACATGACATTTGCTTTTTTAGGTCCCCATACTTCTGGTGCCCTCCTTTAGACCACAGTTTCTGCATGCAAGCTTTGAGTTTCCTCTCCGCATATGTAGCCATTTTTAAGGCCAAATCGAAGTATGTAGGTGACCTGACTAGGATAATGGCACCGGGTGAGAAAAGTGGATGGTTTGTTTGCATGCAAGACTGTGTGTCTTTTGTGAATCAAACCTAACTTGATTACAAAGAGATCACAACAATACATTTCAGTGAATAAGGTTACAAAATGTACACTGACAAAAGCTAAGCAGTCCTGTGCTAAGCGGTGTACCATTATACAATGCCCAGTTAACGTTACCTGTCCAATTATGGACAGGTGTCTTTGGTGTGCTGAAAATGTATAACTGGAGAGACAGCAATGTTTATTGATAGATTGGTAAGGGCAGATGCTGAAATTGCCAGGAAAATTCAGGAGTTGCAAGAGCCTCAGTTGTTTGTTTCCAAATTTGAAATGGCTCCTTGATGTGTTGTAATCTGGGTGACACCCCTCGTTTATTTGACTATGTCAGAACCTGGTTCCTGGACATTGTCTGGAGTTCCTATGTAAAAATGTTTGAAGTTAGCTGTGTGTACTTAGCTAACCAGGAATCTAGGCAGGCTCGCGTGTCGCTGCCATATGAGTACCAGTACATCTCCTTCGAGTAGACCACACAGTCAGTCAGGTAAGCATGGAGAAAAGATGTTGACAAGATGCCGTCATGGGTCATCGGCTGCAGTGACCTGTGAGTACTGTAGATCTTGGGCCCACGGGTGTAGTTCAGGGGATGTCAGGTTAGTTACAGGAAGGGACTTGAGGAGAGGTGCAACAGTAAAAATTCAGTTATACCTACAACAGCAATAATGACAACAAATCAAATTTGAATAAGTCATTGAATGTTAAAAATGCTACACTTAAAAAGGTACAATTTTGACCCTTTGTTTTTAAACGTATTTAAATGAAATCTGTTGGCAATATAAATATTCATTGTTTTTGGTAGCACCGGGTAGGTCAATACGATCAGTACTAAATGAAAATCGTCATAATGGAAATCTGTAATAACATCCGCTGCTCCCACCCAATCATGGAAAATGTGACGATTGTGTATAAATGTGGATGCATATGAATGAAGTTCTCCTCTTTGCCCAGGTGAAAATATCTTTCACCACACTCTTTTTGTCTCTCTGTTCCTCCTTGACGCCTTCTATTTTTCCAGCTCCACAGCCTGGGGTAAATGATAGTTCACAGCTTGTGTAGTGTGTGTCGGAGTCTCTTTGATGCGTATGCTGCCGGTACATTGTGTTAACCTCAGCGCCTCTTTATATTAAATATAACTGTAAGCACAGATGTCTAGCAGCTCTCACATGACCAAGGTTTAGATTTGTGATGCAGTACTGAAGGTTGTAATTAGTTTGATTCACAATTTGTCAGAATGTTAAGTGATATTCCATATAATCAGCGGAATCTTTCAATAACTATGTGCTATTTATTGACCAGCCTGTATTTTTATGCATATAAAGTCAAGAAAGTCAATCCATCAGCCGTGTTTTGTAGCCTGGCAGTACTGCACTCAATGTCCTTTGTATTTTGAGCTGAGGTAGAAGGGGCAAAGCAGACACAGCCACAGGAAACAGTGCATAAGGGACATTGAAAACAGGCCGAGCCTTATTGATTTATCCTCAGACGAGTTTGTCTCTCACTTTGTTGTGGTCTCCGGCTCAAGACCACAACACTATAACTCAGGATCATAAAGGGAGCTATGTCATCATTCAGGACTAATAGGCCTTGACGTAGCGAGCTTTATCACATTAAATGGTGTACCTAATGACAGTGCTACCGCCTGCTTTAATGTTCTGTTAACTTCTGATACCCCAGTAAATTTCTTCATCAACAAAGTAACTTGCAACACCCGCAGGCTTAGCTTTTTAAAGAAATAACCTGTGACATGTTCATATTAGATTTCTGTTTCACTTCTCTCTGTTATCAGCAATGTTGTATTTCAACATATAGCCCTATCATAAAATGTTTTACATTTGCTGTTCTAAATATCTGGAGTCTAGTAAGTATTTTCCAGAAGGAAAAATGCGGTATTGAACCACCTTTCTGGTACCGGCCAAAATATGTCCATACTAGTGTGATTTAGTGCGTAACTTTTTGATATTAATGAATGTCCGTTATATTGAAGCCATTGCCGAATGAGTTGCTACATAGCTAATTAAGACTATCAGCTCTACACAACTATCTCTGTATTTCTCAGTATGGCACTGTTCAGAAGATGGTGTCGTCGGGTGACTTTGCCCACAGAAACTCAAGTGAAGATAACAACCTCTTCTGAGTCCATGTCTTTTTAATCATTCATGTCCTCCTTGGCTACCAGCAACCCCATGGAGGAGGGATGGGGGCTGTGCGCGATCACAGAAGACTTGTATTATGTGCATGTGCCAAAGGTTTTGTTGTCAGCAACAGAAACTATGCACTATATAGCTTTAAGAACTCGAAAGTACTGAAAGCTGGAATGAATTGTCTAGTTACATTTGTAATCTTGTTTAGATGGTCTTTGATGAGAAACATCTTTGTTTAAATCAAAGACCCCATTTGCACTCCGTCCCTTTGTGCGGTTTTTTTTGGCGGACTGGAAAGCAATCGGATATCAAAGAATAAGACCCAAGTGTACTAAATCACATCTGGATTGTATCCATGTTTATATTTCTCCAGGTTAGGTGTCACAAATGTATTGTTTTGTTATAGACACAATGAATTCATGTTTTATTCGCAATAGTAATTTGAAATCATACCTTTCTTTAGATGCAAAGGAAGTGGTGTTCTTCCACTTCCAGTTTTCCTGTTGGAAATAAATAGATTTGAGCGGTTATCATGAGCAGTGAGTGACAGCTACCATGGCTAAACAAATATAAAAATATATATAACATTTTCTCTTTCTGTAAGACCGATAGAAGCGCAATGGTGTTCCGTGTCAGCTCAGAATAAAAATGTGGTTTTGAATGAGGTTCTGTAGTGTCTTGTTTTGACATTGTTTGAAATGGATTAATGGTGTATTTGATTTGATTACAGTATTTTACTTGCAGTTGAGAGAAACACATTTGTCCATCTTCAGTGGATATAGTACATTAAACAGCCTCAGGTGAAGCAGTGTTTGACATTTTATATGTAATTTCCACTGTCATGATTATCTCCTTTGAACAGGATATTTAACAGGCTTTTTAATGTTTACACTGTAACCAGCCTTATTTTCCATATTTACTAGATAGATCTGTCTTCCAGGAAAAAAGCTTGTAAATGTGAGTGCAGCTGATACCGCAGAGATCCACAGTATCATATGAACGTTCACACATGTGCTAAAAATGTAACAATTATTCCAGAAGAGACACTCTCAGTCATTGCAGTCCTACCATAAGCCAGGCATCGAGGTGATCAGTGATAGAAACGCCGAGTTCACCAAATTCTCCCCGAGACGGAGAACTAGATAGATACTGATTAGAAGGAGGGTATAAAGGAGGAAATGATTGTGAGCAATGCCTTCGTTAATCAAGACACCCATTACTCACACACTGTCTGTACCACTGTACATGACGAGTCATGTGCGTCTCCTGAAACAGGCGGCGTACCATAATGAAGGATGCAGTTTATGAAGTCTAAATGCATTTTTGGTACTTTCCCTTTCTGCCACTCAAAGTCTGTGTCTAGATGCATATCTAATCTTTTAAGCAGCAGGATATGGAGAATGAGGCAATAAAAAGAGGAGATTGTTCTCAACAGAGCTGCATTTGCTATAGACAAGTTTCACACAGTTAAGATGTTGTTTGTATGCTGTGCAATTTTGGGCTGTGGCAGACGATTGCTGACAATTGTGGGTTAAACATTGTCAAATCTAAGCAACACTGGCTTTAGATCATACTGTCAGACATGTATACCAAAACTGGCTTAGAGCTGGGCTTACCATGGAAGCACTATGCCAAAATTGAAAGACAAAGGTCTCGCAGTGTGATTTTTATTTATTTATTTTTTATTTTCATTTATTTATTTATTTTGTGGCCACCAAACCAACCAACGCTATTCAGCATGAAATGACACAGATGCATGACATTATTTGTAAGTGCCAATTGAAAACGCCTAACAGAGCCTGTTTTTGTTTTTCTTTGATCGATCCCCAGCTTCTCCCTACGTGCCAAAGTGTCCTTTAACAAAACTAAAATATTTAACATATTTAGTCACAATTTTATCACACATGAGGTATGTGTGTATGTGTATGAGATAGGTTAGGGTGGCAAGAACACAGGACAAAGGTGGTTTCCAATTGCCAGCCCCTAACGGCAGCAGTTTCTCCACTGCATGGTATGGCACGGGCCACGGCCTTTTTTGGTTTTCCATTAGCAAAGATTTTGGATAGTACCTGCTACTACCTCAATCGAGGTCCCGTGCAAGCTGAGCCAGTACTAGAAGATGGAGATAAAACACTGCAGACCACTGATAGTTCAGAGAAAATTGTCACCTGTGTGATATGGGACATCCTGCACAAACCTGCCATTTTTACAATTTTTGTCAATAGCAAATGTAATGTTTTTTTATTTCATTTGTATTCACGCAAGCCAGATTTTAACAAATGGCAGCATTCAAAACTACGGCATTAACTACGTACGCTACACTGTAACAAATAAAGTAATAAATTGCAGATGTTCGTATGTCTGGTTGCCAATGAAAGGATTCAGCGACTGTCGCGTTATAGATGTCCAGGAAGTTTCATGTTGCGTCGCTTTGACGATCAACTGAGAATCCCGCCTACACCTAAGGGGTACTATCGCAGTGGAAAACAAAAAGAGAAAAAGACTGGCATCAAAAAAGTGAGTAGAATCGGAGAACGGCTCATTCAGTGGGCACCTTGCATTGGTTACCTCTACTGAAGAAAGACCCACACCCAGGGGCGGACTGCGCTCGTCAGCAGCAGCTTCTCGCTGCACAGCCGGTCCCCCAGAGTAACCTCTAAAAGGTCAACCATACAAACAACCATACTGAAATTGTGCAAGCGATTAAAAACCCATCCTGTGCGCTCTCGGTCTGTAAAGACAAATTTATTTGTATATTCAAAAAAAATATTTGACCGGCCCATATTTAAAAAAAAAAATAAAATAAAATAAAAATGGTCTGGCCCCTCTAGCTTTTGCCAGAACTGCCATATGGTCAATCTGCCCCTGCCCATGCTTTTTATTTGAGATTTGAGACTGCAGACACATGCAGAGGTAGGCAGAGCCTGAAGCAACTATGTAATTAAGCGGACTCTTGTTAATAGAAAAAGAAGAAAATCTGTTTTTGCTCTACATACCTTTGACGTTCTGGGGCTTTGTTCCTGGTTGATAGAACTATAAAGAAATAGCTGGGATTTAATATAAGAAATTAAGTAAAGCCTATTCTCTTCTTTATTTTGGCTATTATTGGAGACACACATTTATTTATAATTATCTCTCTTTGTACTAATAAGTTTTCCTGGTTTCTGATCTGGTCGTTTGCTGTATTAATTAGCTGCTTCTGGTGTTTGCTGTGACTACAAACCCATGTTAACATGTTGTCATGCTAAATGTAGCATACTCCACATTTTCACATCAGTATAACAACATTTTCATTTCATACACGCCACTCTGTTGCTCACACTTGTATCTTTTAACATAAATGCTCCTACTGTTGGTTTACCAATATTACATGTGGTCATTATGGTTTGATAACCTGTGAATATGTCTCTCAGTCTATCATGCCTGAGCTGCAGCAAAGGACAGTAATTTCCCCTCTGTTTGGGGAAATTGTAGAGCTTTGGATTACACTGACGTCAGAGAGCGATATGCTTCCTTTGACGTCAGAGTGTGGGCTCTGGCCGTCATTTTTGAGTATTGTCTAAGCGGGCTGAAAGCAGCAGCCCCTGTGGCGGTGCCTTATGCAGCTGCTGATAGTGCAGCTGTGACTGTGTCCACACTGCTTCTCTCAAGGTCACAAATATAAAATCATTCATTTATTCTTCACATTCTTAAAGCAGCACTATAAATGCACCCAATGATCTCAGAAACTCATTTTAAAATATAACAAAAAAAAAAAACTAAGTGTAGTTACTGTACTAAGTGACATTTGCAATCTAACAGGACAAAGAGAATGCAGTATACTTTTTAGTATACTTCTAATAATTTTTTAGATGAGTTTTTGTGGCATTTTAGGCCCTTATTTGAGAGAGAGAGAAAGAGAGAGACAGACTCCTCTCCTCTCTAAGCGTAGCTCCTATGGCGCCAGTTTAATGCTACGAAGCCATCATCTGCCGTTAGCATTCCATTGACTGCCATTCATTTTGAAATAACTTTGACAGTGAATAACTTTACATCTGAAGCGTTTAAAGAGACTATTTTTCCATTGTTTATTTCTAAAGAAACACAACAATATATAAAAGGCTCCATTATCTTGTATCTCACATTATGGCTCTGTAGCAGACGTTTTTGTTAAAACAATTGTCATAACCACGAGACGGAGAAGCTTGCAGACAGTTTCGACATACAGTAGCTGTTTAACTAGCAATTTAGTTAGCAATATTTAGCCTGTGCCCATGTTATCTCCTTACATATACCTACGCTCTCAGTCTCTGCAAGATTGGGAATGATTGAGATTGGTCTTGGCACAGCTACCAGAAGACTTACAACTGTCAGACAGGCTGCTCAGTTGGAGGCTGCGCAGCAACGCTCCGCCATCACCAGAAAAGTGCTTCTAATATCCTTCACTGGTCTCCATCCAGAGCAACGGGATCTCATGGTCAATTTCTTTAACTGTCTATGGGAATGACCTGCCGCCCCCACGTCGAAAAGCAAACCCCTACACATGTGCGCCCGCTCCACCAACCAAGCCAACTCGGCCACACGACCACAGCATACTTAGATAAAGTACATAATATAAGTGCATTTTTTAATGAACTTGCAATCAACTGTTAAGCCCCACCCCTCCCCTTAGTTAGTAGTTGCTATGCTTTTGCCTCGCTCATCATGAATGCAGTTTACAATGATGATGGTGATGATAAGTTATCACGCAAAATTTTACACAGACATAAACGAAAGCAGGCCTCTCATTTCTAGCCTGCAACAACAAAATATACCTAGCTAGTCAGGAGTTTGTTGTCTCTAGCTTTTAAAACAAGAAATCAGTAAAAGGGTCTTGAATGTGCTCTTGATGGCTACTTTCACAGTGGTTAATTACTTTTTTATTGTTTCTATTTTAAAATGGTATGCATTATTTTGTCAAGGAAAGGATTTGAAAATGAGGAGCAACTGAGTTTGACAAACTCAACGCCAGTTACCCCACATTAGAATGTAAGAAACTAAAGCCCCTTTGCCTTTGGAAAAAAAAACCTCTAGATTACTACTGTACGTAGTTAGCCAGGCTAACATTGGCACAGCATACATTTGAGCATATGAACACAGTTTAATCCATTCCTTCCACTTATGTTTTTGTAAAGGCTGAACAATCACCACCCTAGAAAAATCCAAAGCCCGCCATGCTGAGTTACAATTGCAAAGCATTGATTGGACAATTGCTGTTTAGCGAATGGTCAATATTATAGCCATAAAGAACTAAAAAGAAAGAGCCAACACATATTTAAAACATTAGATATACAGTACATTTTTGAATAACATTATGATAGATATAAAGTATAGCAATAATATACTCCTACCATTGATCAAACGCATCAAGTCTGGGCCTGTTTCTTGGCAATGCCAAGTAATTGTGAGGAACATAGCCCTTCTGGGAAATGTAGGAAATCACTTACTAATAAGAGACAGATGAGGGAAAGTAAGTACATTAAAAAAGTAATTAAAACAATTCATCACAATATATTTCCTGTAAAACTGTTGATGTCTAACAATGTAAGAGCGTTTGATGCTCTGCTAGCCAGTGTTTAATGAAAGCCTTGTCTCTATAGTCTTTTTGCTGACTGTGTGATACCATGATGTCTTTTCAGATGGGATCAGTGTGACAGGCCTGCCAATCTCCAGTCCGCTGCGCCAAGTTCTCAAACCCAGGCCCGAGAACAAGACCGTCAGCAGTGAGTCCGGCAAGGCAGAGTACAGCCATATTAAGGTGAATGAACAATAGCCTGAGTAAAGTGCATAGCCCTATTGTTTTGCTTAGTCATTGATCAAGATGCAAGCAGTTGTTTCCCCCACACACACACACTTCTTTTTGTTTCCTGGCTTGAAGCATCATTTGGGGAAAATGCATTTTCACCTTGGTGCAGTTTCACGGTTTTCTTACCCCCTCTTTCTCTCTCTTCATAACCAGCACACTGTGTGCATGTTGTTGCAAAAGCTGAGGTAAACTATAGCATCATTTTTTTTCACCAAACCACTGCTTCTGCAATGGAAAAAAAACACTGTTTATTTAGCTGGTGTCTTACCTTGCCTGCAGATGCACTCTTTTCTTTGAATCAGGACTCAGAGCTCCAACATAGGCATAGGAACGAGGGAGAAACCTGTGTGAAATTGCAGAAAGTGCTAAGCGGAAAAATATTGTGAGACAAGGAAGGAAGGAAAGGCGAGATGAAGACTGACAGTGTATGCAGTAGATTGAGCTGATCAGCAGGGGAGAAGGTTTTGTTGAGGACTTGTGGATGTTGGAGGGGTGGAAACCGGCGACCTGCTGAGGGTCATCTAAAGCACAACAGCCGTCCACCTGCAAATGAGGTGGTGTCATTTAAAAACCAGCAGAACCCCTTGCTCCCCTCAGTGAATCATCAGGAGAGAGAAACAACATTGATGTCTAATGTTCAGATGTGTTTCAAACAAAGTGAACTTTTTCTGACTTTCTTTGGAAAAAGATGACTGTAGAGAGAATACAGGAGGATGGTACTTGTTCGTGGTTTACAGAAAGAGCCAACATGTCTAATCAAACAATGGAGAAATGAAAAAATTGTGGACCAGAAAAACATGTACCCAATTTACAATGGTTATGCCGGATCCTGAATTTTTCATTGTGAGAGAAAAAGTAGTTTTACTTTTATACGTGTCTGGAGGTGTACTTTAAAAACGTGTGGTTGCTTATATAATGGAAGGAGGCCTAGATGAAAATAAAGTTTAAAGTCAGAACGCTATTGAATATAAAAATCTTAAAAGCTTTTGGCCTTTTGGCATACACTTTTGAGACTGTCCCTATTGAGCCCTTCACTTCACTCCTGTCAAGTGCAAGGTGCTAGGCTTTAGTTTACGGTTCAAGGTAGAACCAGTTTGTGTGCGCACCATACAGACAGAAATCCCCTGGACTACTGTTAATACTTAACCCTTGTGTTGTCTTCCAATGAACCATGAAAAAAAGTTATTGCTTTTTCTGACATTTTTGTCACTTTTTCAGTGTTGTGGGTGCTTTTTTTTTAATGTTTTTTCCAAAGTTATTTGATACTTCTAATGTTGACATTTTAAGGTTATTTCGAAAGCCCATTTTTTGTGATGAAAAAAAATGAAGATTGGTCAAATTTGACCCGAGGACAACATGACGGTTAAGAAAAACTGATCTTGAGTTAGAAGGTCCTTTTTATATATGAATTTCAGAACTATGAACCTTTGTCCTCAGTGGATATCAGAGATTCTGACTACTGTGAAGAACAAATTCCACTAATTGTCTGTTTGTGATGTATTTATGTGCTAAAGTAGAAGTTTACCCACCTAGTGAAAGTGACTACAATACCTCCTCATGCTGTACAGCAACACTTGAGGTAAAAAGCACATTCTCTCCCCTTTGGGTTTATTACATAACTTATTTATCCGATACCTTTGCAGTAAGGGGAAGAAAAAAAGAAGATCCAGCTGTTGTTAAAGGCAAGCTGGGCATTTAAATCAGTGGTTAGGCTTATTAGATGCAGGGTTTGACTGGCAGCTCTGACTTTCATACCAGAATATTTGGTGGTGGAACAATAGAGTGAAGCCAATTACAATAGGGCTGTTCTCCTGCGCGCTAAGAAGCAGGTTGTGAGGACATGAGCTACTTTTCCTTTCATTTTCTAGACGTGATGTTGGACATACAGTTGCACCACGGTGATTCCTTTCACTGTGTGCTCAACAAAAGCCTGTACACTGATTTGCCTTTATGCTGTAGCAAATGTATTCTGGGTTTTCAGCTGCATGACTCATCGGCATTACAGCGGCATTGTTTTCAGCAGTTTGACTCAAACCCACAGCACCCAGCAACCACTTGACGCATGGTGATGTAGAAGGGTTAGAAATGTACGACGCTGTACGACGTAAACCCATACCAAGTTATGCAATACAATAACTTTGATGTTTGTCCAGAGAGAAAATAACAACATGGAAAAAGTTTTCAACTGATATAATGAATATTCTTCAGTCAATACTCATTAAACGATACAGCACAATATTAATTTGGCGCTTTACTCACACAGCTTTATATTATTGGTGGGGGTGATGCTTACACAATTATTTACAATATTACATAATGCTTGAACATGAACAAAAACAGTTAAAAGTAGCGCTAAAAAGATTAATCAATTGTCTACTATTAAATCCATCGCAATATTTTGATCAGTTTGTCATTATTTTTTATCAAGACAAGAAAAAAATTCTCTGATTTTTAAAATGGAAAAATGAACATTTGTTTATTATTATATATAAATTGTTTTTCACGCCTCTAGCACTAAACTGAATATCCTTTTAATTGTGAACAAGACAATACATTTGCGGACGTCATCTTGGGCTTAAGGTGCTCATATTATGCTTTTTCCCTTTTAGTCTAGTAGCCAACTAGGTGAACCCGGAAATGTTGAGTACACCAAAGTTTTATTGCAGAAATGTGAAGTATGGGTCCCTAGTACACAGAAACTGCTGGATGCTAATTTGCATATGTTGATCAATTTGCATAATTAGCATTATTAGCTTAATTGTCCAGTTTGACCACATATTTTGCACTGTATGGCCAATTTATACAATATGTGAGTTGTTTTAGAGGTTTTAGAGGATGCTGATTTCATTTCTGTCATTTTCAGATTTCAAAGAGCTAATTTTAGTACATATTGTGATTTATTTAGGCAAATTCCGATTACTTTCAGGCATAATTATAGGTTATTTTTATGGTAAACACAATCTTACATTTCAGAATCATGAGTGCTCTTGTGAATGTTGATGAATTGTTTTCAGGTTGTAGTGAAGCTGAATCCCCTCCTGACACTTTTGAATATCCAATGCTTTTGGATAAATGAATCTTTGTTTGGCTCAATGTTATGCATTTCTGGAGGAAAAAGCAATGCAGGTATTTAAAATAACTTGGATCCTGCAACTGTACGATACATATTAATGGGGTAGCTCTTTAAGACACCCAATGAGATGACATCACCTAAGCCCATCACCATGTGTCATCAACGAACTATGTGCAAATATACACTTTATACTTGCCATACATGACGTCCAAATGGCTGCCCATGTTGGTCCGCAAGTCACAAGATTCAACAAGGACCCAGTTAAAACTCAACCAGATGCAAGAATCAAAACTGAGTCTGGGCCACCCGAGTCAGCGCACCAGACGCAAGGCAAACCAAGAAAGCCTCACCTCCGCACTACACAAAGCACACACTGGCTACCACCTTCAGGCAAACTGCTATTTTTTACATGCTGTCTCAGCTAGTGGTTAGCCAAATTAGCTGTTAGCTAAACGTTAGCTTTCCAGTGGAGGTGTACAGACTTTCTTTAACTGTCTACGGGAAAAGATTGTGCAGTATCGTAAAGGTTGTAAATCCTTGTTCATCATGATATCATCTGTGTACGCGTGAACATCTTGCACATGCGCAGGACGGATTGTGCAGGCAGGAAGGCTCGTGTACCGACAAGCTCTATTGCAGAGCACACAACTTCAGTTATAAAATTATCATTCCTTATCGTTTCGGTTGTTTGTGATTAGCTTGTTCGATATGGCTATGAGTTAATAACGCTGGCGTTCTGCTTTAAGGAAGACATGCTAGTTGGTGAAACTACTTCCTTTAATGATAAATTTTTACATACATTTTTAAATGTTTCAAGTACTTTAAAACTAGATTATGCTCCCTTGCTTTAATGCATACAGTACAAATACAACAGCTAGCTGCCACATCTTATTTGCATGAAAACATGACCGGACCTAAAAACATTTAAACAAATTTAGGTTATCTACATCCACATCAAAGAGCAAGAGCTGAAATGTAAGATTATTGTGTTTACCATGAAAATAATTTAAACGTTTGTCCTAAATTAATAAAAAAATGGTCTAAATTTATCCAAATTTGTTATAGAATTACAATTTTGAAGTCTGAAAGTGCCAGAATTGAACTAAGCATCCTCTAAAACCTCTTAAACCACTCCAATATTGTAGAAACTGATTGCACAGTGCAAAATCTATTCTCAATCTGGCCGATTCTGCTAATTATGCTAATTTAGTTAATTATGCAAATTTCTCAACATATGTAAATTATCATCTGTCATTTTCTGTATGCTGGGGACCCATACTTCAACTTTCTGCAATTAAACTGTACTCAACATTTCCTGGTTGACAATGGGTATCTAGGGGCTGGCTACTAGACTATTTCCTTTTATAGTGTTATATATCTTTTTTGTGCACTTTATAGGTTGACAAAGTGAAAACACTGTTCACAATTGCTCCAAACAGCTCTATTGGAGTCCAGCCTTTACTTCTGTGACGAACGTGCGTCACTTTGTAACACATGTTATAATGCTCACCCAGCTGCTAGCGTGGAACGCCCTCATACTCTGCTTCTGATTGGGTAATAGTCCTTACTTAAGTACTATGCATGTGTGACTCCAAACAAAAATAGTATAGAAGTTTCACTCTGTAGCTAAAACAGAGAGCTCAACATACAGGGTAACAAGAGGAGCTGCAGTAATGTGCCGTAAAACAAAAAAATAAATAAAACTATTTAAATCTATTCTGATATAACCTCTAAATACAATTATAAATCTGAAAATGAGCACTTTAAGTAAACATTATTCAACCCTTTTTACTATTTTCTGACGTTTTGTATACCCAACACCTAAATGATTAAATTTGAAATGAAAGTGCATTTACCAAATATGAAAGCAGTACAGGTGAGAATGCGCCACTATGCAATGGAGCATAATAGACAATAAAGTGAGAGTGTGCAATTACATAATTAACACATGCATCGATTGGACAAGAAACGAGGTCTTTAAAGGCAGCGAGTGGGATGAGTATTTCATGTTATATTGAGAAAATAATCAACAGATTAATCGCCAATGAAAATATTGTTAGTTGCAGCCCTCCTAGTTGACAGCCTCATTTGACAAGTCCACATATTTTATTTCCCAGTGATCATTTTTATTTACTGCCCAACATGAGTCTTGTAGAGCCAGCAGTATTTCCTCTCTGACAGCCAAGCCTGTCCTCCTGTGCAGCATCTCAGCAGGAGAGCTGCTAGTGCTCTGACCAGGACTAGCTTCCTTTCCATTAGCAGCACAGCTGCTTGTATCCTCACCACTGTCTCCAGATTCAGGGTGAGTGCGAAAAAATAAATAAATACTGTAACTGTATATTGGCCTGAATTTCAGACATTTTGTGTCAGTGTTTTATATGGATAAATTACGCTCATTTAGAAGCTTGTATTACAGTAAAACAACGAGTTGTCCTCAACTCAAGTGTAGTTTTCTTCACTTCACCTGTCTCTGTTCGGCTCCATGCGTGTGAGTGGAGGGGCTTAGCCCCGCCCTCAGTAAGAGCAGAGAGAAACTTCCATATTTCTTCATTATCTTACCTGTCTGTGTCTTCCCCCTCTGTGTTGGTAGACCCGCATTTATGGCAAAAGTCATCTCTAGAACGTTCTCTAACAAGCTGATTTTTTTTTTTTGATTGAATGTGTAACAGGAAGGGCTGATAGGTTGCCTGAAGGCATTGCTGTGGACTTTGTTATCCACATTATTGCTACCTTTTTGAGCTGTGTCTCTGCATATTTTAGAATGCTTTCTGCATATCATTAGTATTAGTTTTATGTGGATCTTGATTTGTGTGTGTGTACATGATAGGATAAGGGAGAATGCATAGTAGCTAGTTTTGGCCGGGAGGATAGATGGACAGATGCACAGGAAATTGAGAAACTTCTAGCCAGACTGGATAGCAGTAACTCAGAGTGTTCCCAGCATATCTAAATATCTTATATGGGCCAATTAAGTGTGACTTTGGCCATATTTTTTACCACCTGAACCAAATCTGGCCAATATTATTGCTCAGGCTTGAGTTTCAACATACTATCTTTTAATATTAATGTGATCTGTGCGTATCTCGGCATTTCTTTGGCACTGACATGTATACCTGAGCTTTTAGACTATGGCTAAGTGCAATCAATCATGACTGATCTGTAATCGGCACCATGTTTTTCTCACTGACCTTTCCTCGCTCAATCTCGGCACCCGTTTTTCAATCCTCCCACCAAATCTGAAACGCCTGTGGGGTTGAAATATGTGCCTGCTGTCAGGGTGGGATGGATACACCCCAGGTGATGGAAGTGTGGCCGCTTAGACTTGCTGATTTTTCCGATTATTTACACATTTTCAATGACACATCCCATAGAAGAGTAAGGGCACTTCCACAACTTGGTTACACTGTCAATTACTCGTCTCACCTCATCACCACGGCTATATGCCTCATTCCAGCTGCCTGATCTCACTGGGAGCAAATCACCTCTTCAATCTCGATCGTGTCTGCAAAGAGTGCTGTGCACAAAGTTCTGCCATGATCATACCCATTGAAGTATCTCTGAAAGTGACTGAAACAGCAGCAGATGCAGATGGTCTGCTGGGAATGTATCTGAAGGGTGACATGAGTAGGGCTAGGTATTGGTCGAAAGATTTGCGATACCAATACAGTGACTTTGGTACCAGTTTTTAAAACAATACTTTTTTTTGATACCAAAATGTTTTATTAAACAAAATAATTTACAACAATACACATTATGCCACAACTTTTTATTTTTTTTTCACTCCTACTACGTGAGCCCCATCTCTGTGCATAACGTAGAGTTTTTCCTGCATGTCTCTACGATGTGTAGCGTTAGTCAGCCAATTACAAACATTATTAGGCCTTGGTAGAAGCATGCTGCATGCTTATTGGCTCACTGACACTGATGAGATTTGCTTCTTTTGGCATTTTTTGGTATTGAAATTACATTTTTCGACATTAAGGAGGCATTTCGGTCGGTGCCCAAAAAGTATTGAATTCGATACCCAGTCCTAGACATGAGTGACGGGCTGGGAGTAAATGGAAAAGAAGGGGATAAAGTAATCCTACCTGTGATTGCCCATGAGCCACTTTAATGCTGTCTGGTGTGCAGACCTGCTCACTCACTTAGCCTTCTGTGAATCTTCTCTGGGCAGATGTCATCGAGGGCATTTTAAGTAATATAGAGATTGCTGTTAGAACGCAGATGCATGTGTTCCTGTGAGGCTGGAGAGAGGCGAGGCTGTTACTGGGCCTCCTCCTGCCAGCGTCAGCCGTTTTAGAGTGCACAATTTTCTATGTCACGTGCACCTCTTAACTCAGCCAAATATGAAATGAAATTGTCCCATTTTCAGGTGGTCATTGGTAAGATATTACTGCAGTGGACAGTGCAGTAATAGCTTTGACAGTCCCTATCAAAGTGGCTTTCAGAGACATTCAGGTCCTTCAGTTGGTCATAGTGGAAAATTGAGCAACAGTTTGACAGATTTTCTGCTTTTTCTGTTGATTGCACATCAAATATCTTTGGGCTTTAGATTGTTGGTTGGACAAAACAAGTAAGAATTAAACCATTTTACACAGCCCGACTAGAAAATATCCGATATGGAGAATTTATAAGTATATACACTGAATACCTCCAGATAAATACCCAGGATCTGATGCCCTGTGGTTTCAGAAATGCACAAAAACTGTTGACTGACAAAGTTGCAGACATTTCTTTATTTTTTGTTAGAACAAATTCAAAGTGCAATATATGACAAATTTTACCATATACAATTGTTATGGTAAACTTATTATCAGACACTTGCCGTATTATACATGCAGCAGATGTGGACATGCATTTCTGGCAACCTGATTTATGAAAGTTATTTGAGGTCTGTTTTGGTCTCCACCACCTCCTGTGGGACATGTGTTTTTTTATTTAAATGATGATAAAGTTTTTAGTGCTGGGCAGGTTGCATATTTTGGGTTTACAGTACCACAGTAGAAAACATTGTGATTTGTGATACTGAACAAAATTTGATCTGGGATTGCCACCACACGGCTCTCACCAGAGTTTGATTGCATTTAGAGTCTGGGCCAGGAATGGCTGCACATGAGTCTTGCATGCGACATGACAAGCAAACGTAGAGCTGGCTGAGCCGTAATGGCAGCAGCTAGCCCTGCACGCGTGGCCGGACCGTCTACCGAAACAAAGAACAAAGAAACTCGGATTACACACACACAGAGGGAGTGTGACTTTGTTTTCTGCTCAGGACGTCATTACTCTACTACTGTACATCTTTACATATTAAATATTGCTACATTAATGTTCTCAGTGTCGTGTGCAGCCCATTTAACATTAAACATCATTTGATCCATTGTTAATAAACAAATATTGATCAGCTCAGTTTGGATAATCATAAATTATCAAGATGGTGATTTGAGTAGCTCCCCTTCAGAAGTACCAAGGTTAGAATCAACATTGATATTTTGTCCACATTGGGAAATCAGAGCCAATTTTTTGTTCTTGGTTGTTACCTTTTTTGTGTGGGATAACACAGTTATCAATTTGCTGTGTCATAATTCAAACAAGGTTTTATTTGTTTTTAGATTGCCGATAAACACTAGTCACTGTATATATGCAGAGATATTAACCTCAAACATGGCGGCAAGAAGACTGGATCACACTTCAGAAAGGCAATACCACACTGTGAGGAGTAAGTCTTGGGTTGTGTTCAGTGAGAAAGAACCTGGCCTGCAGACAAGACAAGACAAAACATGACGCACGCACGCACGCACGCACGCAGTGTCAGGGGGGGGTGGGGAGGGGAGGGCTAATCAAATCCATTGGAGACAGAGGCAGAGTCAGCTGCCTGCCTGGCCGCTATTTTTAGAAGCCCAGCCCGGTTGATGGCGGTTCAGCTCTCTTCACGGTTACAGATCCCAGCTTGTGATACAGATATTTATAACTGCCACAGCTGTCTGCCCAAGTGTGAACTTCCAGCCACCAAATAATTTTCTTTTTCTTGGCTTAGGAATAAACCGGCTCCTTCTTTTCTCCCTCTTTTGGCTTGTTCATTGGCAACTTTATGTTCACTTTGATGTCATTTTGAATGAGCTGATCTCTATTGATTAGCTGCTGATGCATTACCTATGGAGGAAAAAACTGGCTGGGGTTCTTTTCAATCACACAGATTCCAGAAGATTCCAGTTCCTCTCTGCGAAGGAAGGTCTGGCTGTAGTTCACATAGCATTCCGGGATGGGAGAAAAACGTGCTCTGGTTTATTGACATTTCGTGGGAGCATCTCTAGCAAGACGCTCATGATTTCATTCTGATATCGGAAATAGGTCTGCACCAGTGAAATCGTTAGAAAAGTTGTTTAGTGTAATGTCGACATTAGTCAACTAAGACCAAAGCGATGACTAGTCGAATAATGGACTAAAAGGCGGCCCTACCAAATTTAGGTACTTACCTCCCAAATAGTCTTCAGTTTCCTCCAAATATCAGACATTTGGTTAAAAATAAGTCAATTGTGTTTATTTAGCTTTGACTCCAGAGTGATAGAGAATGGGGATAAAAGCCATAATTCAGTCAACCTATTATAAGGCTTAAAGTGTACCCAAACACTGCCGTCATTGAATGGGTACTCCGTCGCTTGAGGCTGAACTACACTTCACTGCAACAACAAAAACATTCCAGAAAAAAAGAAGCCACTGAGCTGAAAACACTTCACCAGGCCTTTGTGAGACGGGCTGTTGCTCCATGATTCCCCATCATTTACAACACCATGCTGAAGGATCCAACAGTGTGGAATGACTTTCTACCACCTGCCAGGCATTTACCCAGACCTTAATAAAGGATAAAAAGCCCTTCCAAAAGTTTCAAAGCCTTCATTACAATACAATGTCTATCACAGAGCTGCTTCTTTTGAAATGTCTTTTTGGGGATTCTGACTAGTAGCTCACTCTGTGAAAGATTTGGCCTTATTTAAGATAACTGTCTCCATTCACGCCATGGGTGGGTGAGAGGACAAATGGACTAAATATTCCATCATCCTCTCGGGGTGCTGAGCTTGGTGTAGCATGCAACTATCTGTCAATTTGTGGGTCTATTTTTAGATTTTGGCATCAGGTCTTTGGAAATTTTCTTTTTCAGTGTGTCTGTGTTTGCCTGGAGGTGGCTGTGGAGAGGAGGGATGGGATATAGGAGATCATTAAGACTGATCAAAAGGCATAATCATCATCAAAAATACACACACAGACACAGACACAGACAGAAGCAACCCACCTTGCACAGCCACAGTCAGCGGGTGTTTGCCAATATTTTCATTCATACAAGCAGTTTAATCTCTTGAGTGCTTAATTTACCTGGGCGTAATTCACAGTCCTCACTGATTGGAGTTTGAAGCTACAGCTGCAGACCACAGCTGTGCCCAACACCGCATACACTTTCCACTTAATCTGTAAATGGATGCCTGTTGCCTTCAGTCTGCAACAACATGAAGCATATCCCTTGGTGATAGATGACTGGAGGAAACGTGTGTGACGAGAAATAACAAGATGGATGGGGTTTTGTTGTAGGGATGTGCCACTGCAGAGTTGACTCTGCTATGGAAACCCACAGGGATTTGCAGACATTTTTTTTCTCATATATATATATATATATATATATATATATATATTTTTTTAGTTTGCAGCTTGTGTGTTAATCACATATGAAAAGATACTTGATGCATCTATCTCTGCGCGGGCGCTGCATCTGCTTCCATTCCCTTGTCCTATTGCACACCAACAGACATGAAGCGAGGCCTGCTGCTGGCTCTTTCATGACCGAGGTAGTAGTTCCATAAGCCCAGATGTAATCACGTGCTACATTCTTTCTCAAGCAGGGTTGTTATTGCATTCATGATAATACAGTGTATAATTCACTTCAATTTCTTTCTGCAAAACTCCCTCAAATGTTGAGTGATGTGATTTGCATACAGGGCTTTTGTTTTGCTTTTGATTATTTGCCTTGCGATTTGCATTTCCTGTAGGAGCTGGCTTCTGGTTATCTGAAACTCATCAAATAAAATCCGATATGATGATTGTTAATATTTGAATGAATTGGGAAAGGGCGAGCTTGATTTCCTGTGAGAGTCAGCAAACCTGCAGGCCCGTCTGACGGTTGTAGAGTTGGCAGCAACAGGCGCCACATCCCGGCAGCGACACCATGTCCCCTTGTTTAACTTTTAGCTCCTGGATGTACTGGCATGCAACAGACAGAGAAGACAAGTACAGCTGCCGTACATCTTGTCTCCGATGACCTGTCGCTGCAATGTGGCACCGCAGGCCTCCTGTCTTCTAACTGATGACCAAATGATCTGGTCCAGTAAGACCAGTAAGACCCCTAGCTCTGGGGACAGCCAACTTTTGTTTACATCTTCATAGTTACTCTTCATGTAAAGTACACAGCTAGCTTTTTATGAGCTGCGGCGAGACAGGCCAATCCGAAAAGCAACAGTTGGTTTGCCTCGTGGCTCTTTAGACTTCAACGTCCTGTACAGGGATATAAACTCTGGGTTATGAATTATTGTTTAGTATTAAATAATGCAGTGGGATTTTATCACCTCATACAAAATGTCAGTTTGCTGAACTTTTCAAGGAAATATTGTTCTAGTACATAGAGGTGAAAGATCATTAAATTTGTACACATTAAAGCAGCCTCTGGCCTGTTTCAGCCGTGTAGGGTCAGAGGTTTAATGTTTATGCAAATTCACTTGCTTGCCTGTTGAAAGGGTTTTCATAGTTGACAGATATGCTTAAGGCTTAGAGTTTCCTGCATTAGAACAAAATTGCTGTGTTTTCTAAGGCAATATAGAGTGTTTATGACCCCAAAATGACCCACATTGGGCTTTGATTGCTGCATAGAGCTACACTCTACTGTAAATACAGATATCAGAGCAAGTCGAGTGCTTGCATTATTAAGTGTGATTCATGGTTGTGCAGAGAATCCACACAGAGCATTCGCCGCGTGGTCTGATGTTTATGTTGGTGTGTCTAGATTAATCAAAGAGGTGATCAAAAGATTAACCCATAATGAATATATATGTGTGTATGTATGTATATATATATAGTGTATGTGTGTATGTATGTATGTATGTATGTATGTATGTATGTATGTATGTATATATGTATGTATATGTATATGCTGTGTGTAGTAGTAGTACTTGTGAAATAGGGGCAGGACCAAATAAGCTATTTGCTTCCGCCTGCATATATATATATATATATATATATATATATATATATATATATATATATATATATATATATATATATATATATACACACACAAATATTAGCTAAGCTATTTTTGTACTGAATATTATGTCTCCGTTTGATGTCAGTCCATTCACTGTGATCACTGTACACATTTATTTTACCCTGTTCAATTCTCTGAATGTCGTTTAATGTTGAAGATTTAATCATGTTAATGATACTGATAATAGTTGTACATGTCACCTACCAGGTTATAATATGGCTTAATAGTTACAGTGTCATCCCCATTTTCTAAATTTGCCCCAATTTAATAATAATATTAATATGCAGATAAAAAGCTTTTGTCTTCTTCAATACAGCGTGATGTTCATTTAGGTATTAACGCCTTAGGACAGTGGTTCTCAGACGTTTCTCAATAATGTACCCCCTTTAAAATGTTTTTTTAGCCAAGTACCCATGGCTGACATTTTTTTTAAATTACGTACCTCCTGCGGTACTCCAAAATACCCATAGTGTAGGCGTATCCCATTTGTACCATCCTTCCAGTAACATGACCACCATAAGAAATCTGATACCCCTGTTGGTTATCTTTTGTGTAAAGGAGCCAACAGATGCACCACGAATGATTGAAGGGACTTAAACCTACAAAATAGCTTTGGATTGTGCTCATCGTTGTTTTTTTCAATATATTTGAACAAATCGTATTCATTGTCATCTATTTAACTTTTTTCTTCTTTAAAAAAAAAAACTTTTACTTTGAACTTATTAATCATTTTTAATGTCAAAATGTGATAGCCCTATTCTGTAAAGCTTAGGCCACAAGTCTTAATGTACTCTATAGATCGAAAAATGAACTCATCACTAGGGCTGCACGATTATGGCCAAAATGATAATCACGATTATTTTTATCAAATTTGGGATCACGATTATCATCACGATTATTTGATTTTGACCAAAACATATTTTATTGTCACATAGGCTATTTATAGCTGCTTTGTCATCCATATTATGCTACATTCTTCTTATGTTGAAGTTAGACATCTGCAACACATGTAAATGAAAATTAGCAATCTGAAATAAATAGCCTAGGATTTTTTTTTTGTATGTATCTATGGATACGTGCGATGGACGTATTCACCGAGAGACGGCTTATTCATTATGAATGGGTCCAGAAGGGGTCGAATGGCGGGTCAGCAGAGTTACATACGTTGTGTGTATGAAATGTCTGTATCGTCACTGCGCTGCATTTTTATGAACTATGATATTCTGGCCATGGGGACATCTCTGGTCCAGGTCCAGAAGGCTTCGTCTCACACACCATTACTCTACAAACTGAAGTTAGCTGCATTCAATAACTTCTTCTTTGTTTTTCCGCCGTGGCCGCTGCGATAGCAGATCGTTTACCAGCGGAAATACAGGTTTGCCTCTCATGCTTAACAATATACAGTTGTTTTAGTAACGATTAAAACTGTAGACAACTATCAGAAGTGTTGACCGGCGCTGTGTGGCGGGGATGCACGGAGAGTAAGAGGAGAGAGAGTCGAGGAGAGATCCAACACAGGCACGGCTTTACAGAAGAAATGGGTCATGTAACGCAAAATTAAACCATATCCATATAAACAACATTGCAGCGGATTCGAGGACATTAGGTGCACCGGTGCGTCCTAGAGTAAAATATTACTCGCGCTCGAGCACTGTGAGCTAACAGACGCTAACTAGCACCAACTAGCACTGGTCACTGCTGGACAAAATGTCGCGTTTACTGGTAAACTGGTAAACCTTGAGACCGCCGTATGACCGACTGCTATCTGTTGAATTTTCCTCAACTTACAAAGACTGAATAAATGAGCTGTAGTGTAAAATTCAGTTCCACCCCCAGATGCTCATGATAAAGTTCTGTTTCTTGGGGAAGGGGGGGGATTGCTGGTGTATGCAAGTCCGGCGGGTGAAATTACTAGAGAATCCAGCATTTTGCCATGCTTGCTGGACTTGAATCCATGTGTGAAATCCAGCAAGCGAGGCCAAGTGTGGCTCCATATGCTGCTGAGCTTGATGGCTGAACCGGTGTCTATTAGATCACCTTCAGCCGCACCACAGTCATCCTGGACAGGATGTTCATATGCCAGCATACTTCACTATTCAGCACACCTGCTTTTTCATATGAGAAAGGTCATTGATGTGTGTATGTCTATACCTACCCAGTATCTAAGTTCAGTTATAAAATGTGTGTGCTTGCATGAGTCTCTTCTCATGCATCTCTATGCAATTTATCTTTTTTTTTTTTTCATCCCAGGCGATATAGCTTCTAGCTTTCAGCTCTATTAGTCCCATCTTTGAAGCTGACTTCACATCTCCATGGTTGACTGGCTGTTGATATACAGTACTATATGGACAGCAGTAGGAGCCACGGAATGGTGCACAGCTTCTCCCTGCAGTCGCTCCAGCTATTAAATGGTGTGACACCTGCATAGGACCACAGGGTTACATAAAAGAGAAGCCGTTTGGTGTCTGAGGCACCTGTGGGTTCTCTGTTTACCTCTGATCACACATGAACAGGAAAGTGTGTGTGTGTCTGTCTGTCTGTCTGTGTGTGCGTGTGTGTCTGCGTGTCTGCGCGCATGAGCGAGATAGTTAGCCTTCATCTCGGACATATGCCACTCTCCCTTGACAAAATTTAGTGCCGCTGTTCATCCACTTTCCTTCCCCTTCATGACTCACAACGTATAATCAGATTGAACCATGTGTAAGTGAATTAGGCAACACTCAGAACAGAAATCAAATTACTCTGGATGAAATGGTTCTTTTATTGTGAGAACTCACAGGATGTGCTTACATGCAAGAATCAGATACACCTGGGTTTCCATTTGTATGTGTCACTTAACAACTTCTAACATGGCAAGGTTTGGTATATTTGCTAGATCCAAGCCCTGAATTAATGTTTTAATTTAATGAGTTGAAAAGGACAGTCGTGTAATGCACTTCTTACTTGATTGGCCACTAGTACAGTACACAAAGACAAAAAAGCAAGTGTCTGTCACTTAACGCTCCCTTAAGAAGTAGTTATTTTATGACAGCCTTCTGTCTGTTCTGTAGTTTTATAAAAAATAACATATACAGTATAATAATAATAATAACTTGATCTTAATGGCTTAATTAAAAACAATTAGGAAAGATCCAACCTTTAAGGACACCAATTGTGAATAATTTATTGTAAATAAATACTTGTTCTTCCTTAAAATACAGGGGGCATAAGTATATACACCCAGACAGATTTTTATTTTTAAAACCATTCGCAAAACCTGTTTTCTTTACCGAAAATGACTCTTTGCTCAGTGATGGTTGCTGAAAATGTGGATAAATTAATTGAAATGTATTTTCTAATGATGCTCAGCTTCACTGTGCAATAATACTCATAATACTTAAATTGCATAATAGGAAATGTAGGATCCAGTGTTTTTTTTCTTTCTTTTCTTCAAGCTTCACCTATAATTTGACTAAAAGTCAGGACATCTTATCCTCTGCTTTGATTTTGGGCATTCTTTTTTAATCTAGCTTTTCCTATTTCCCCAACTTTATGGAAGTGCATTGCTAAACTGCTGGACAGCTGCCCGCAATACACTGAAATAAACAAACTATTAGAAATGATCAGGCTTCATATGACATTATCTAGCTTTATTTAACTTTGCATATTGTTGGTTAAGATGTCAAGCAAATCCTTAGGAGTACATGGTGAGGTTAATGCCAGGGCCATGATACTGCGGGGGTTTGGATGGCCTTGGTATTGTAACCAACCAAGGACCTGTGGTTTTAAATATTTGCATAAGCTGAACGCAGCGGTTTCCCTGGTAACCTGATGTTGTTGGTTGAGGATAGAGAAATGATTTGTGGGTCCTGATAGGTTTCAGCAAGGTAAAGTTTTAATTGGCTTATGATTATGCTTTTTTCATGGAACTGTGTCAACGGTGGGTCCCACATGTCCTGAGATTGTCATTGTCCCCAAGACTTCTGTTGATTTGCACTTAATATATTCTAAGAATAATGAATCATAACTAGACGGCGTGACATGCCCAAGAGCTGAAGGGTCAGCGTTATTTTCCAGCATCCTGGTGCTGGTTGGGCAGTCTGGCTAATGGAAGGCACGGACGTCTCCCGTCGCCTCTTCTTCAGTTCTGCTAACTTTTTACTGAATTTTCTATTTTCTAAATATTAGTTGATTTATGTGGATGACGTTGGACAGTGATACCATACCATACCAACTTTATTTGTTAAGCACTTTACAACAACCAAAGTTGACCAAAGTGCTGTACATAAAATAAACCTAAACATATGTACAATTAATAACAATACAATAAAAACACACAAAGTAACAAATAAAAACAAGTAAATGAAGTCGACATCTTACTGGGTGTCAAAAGCCAAAGAGAAAAGATGGGTTTTAAGAAGGGTTTTAAAAACAGATAAAGAAGAGGCCTGCTTTACATGCAAAGGCAGATCATTCCACAGTTTAGGGGCAGCCACAGCAAAGGCACGGTCCCCTCTGAGCTTACGCTTAGGTTTAGGCACAGTCAGGAGCAGCTGATCATCTGACCTGAGAGCGCGGACGGGTTTATAAGAATGTAAAAGCTCAGAGAGGTATGGCGGGGCAAGACCATTTAGTGATTTAAAAGCAAATAACAAAATTTTAAAATTGATCCTAAATTGAATAGGCAGCCAGTGTAATGAGGCTAAAATAGGGGAGATGTGCTCATGTTTACGTGTACCCGTTAAAAGACGTGCTGCTGCATTTTGGATCGTATGTAGCTCTGAGTCCAAGATCAGGATGGGGAAATCGACTTGCCAGTCTCCTGCCAATTCTGTTAGCCTGAGCTAGCTAGCCAGCTGGTTTAGTGTTTCCGCAGGGTCTTAAGAGTCTAAAGGCCCTGACACACCAACCCGATAATCAGCCGCCGGACAGTCTGGTGAGGTCAGTGACTTGGGTCTGTTTGGTGTGTTCCGTGCTGTCGTCAGTCGGAGGGACCGGCAGCCTTCATTTTGGCTGACCTGACATGCTCCGTTAAAAGGCGGGCACCACCGGCACTCGGACTCAAATGACCAATCAGATTGGTGGACTTATAACCCGAAAATGACGATGGAGGAGCGTGACTCTCAGAATCTACTGTACTTTGCAAGTACTTTTGTGATGCTCCATTTTCTTGTACTTTTACGTCGTGATATAGGCCTTAAATTTCATGGAGGGGCGGGGAGAGTTATGATCCAAAATGATACAGACAAACTTTTGCCGGTGGGTGAGCGAGGAGCTACAGGTGCTGGTGGCATGGAGCCCGGTGTATTTAAAAAAATAAAAAAAATTAAAAATCTGCCTTGACTGTTTCATTATTAATTTAGGCAGTGATTAAACATCAGCTGAATAGCAGTGTTTTGTCTTTGGAAACACAATGAATAGCATCACTGCTACCTCACATTGCTGTCCTCTTCCCTGTATGTTTTACAGCAACAATAAGATTAACTTTCTGATGCTGCTGGATGGAGTTGTATGGCGCTCTTCGCATTCTGTGGCAATATTCTTACTATCCTCAACCGCCTATAATAATTTGAGTTTGACATCCCATATCCCCTTTGTCATAGATTCCTAATAGCTGGACAGGTTACTCACCCACTCTTTAAAATGTTTCCCATTCTAATTGCTACATCATAGGCAAACCCAAACTGTGAGTGGGTGCAGTGCGTGACATTATTAACGCTGTGGGCAGAAATGTCAGGAACATCATTAAGTGAACTGGCTCGAAGCTGTTCCGGATTGGTTTTTGGGTGGTTTTTAGAGCTGGTGAAGTTATTATGCCATAGTATGCAAACTTATGTGCTTCACTGAGTAAAATAGAAATGCTTTTCCCTGTCAGCAGTGTCAGCTATTTTGGTCTGCATGCAGCCTAGTTGTTACTGTGCAGTTTTAGATGCTCTCACCCTCATCAGCTGTCAAATCAACACAGACCTGGTAACGGCCCCCTTGCTCTGATGAAGTCAGTACACAGTGGGGTCGATAGAAACATGTTCAGTATTATTATCCCTCCTGCCCTTTTTTTCTCATTAATCATCAAGTGCCTATAAGCACAGCAGAAACAAGATGATGCCAAGCTGTCTCAAGACCACGAAAGTGCCTCTTGGAAGTTAAAACACGGACAGACTGACCCAAAAGTAGATTTATACCTAGTATCGTTAAAAATTTTTGGTACTGATACCAGTATTGGGACTTTGATACAGTTCCCAAACGATACTTTTTTTTGAAGCCAATTTAATAAAACAAAAAGAAATTAAAACATTATACATTACGGCACAAATATTTTAATTTTATTTTTCAGCTCCTTTCTCTGTGCGTAACATGGAGTTTTTCCTGCCTGCCTCTGTGAACGCCAAACATCCAATCACAAACATTGCTATTGGGTATTGAATGACGAGTTATTTTTTGATTCTTGATACTTCAGACTACATTTGGTCGGTGCTTGAAAAGGATTGAATTCGGTACCTAGCCCTATTCATAACGTGCATCAACAAGCTTTGTATAATCTCATCTACTCCTATTGTTGCAAGCATATTGCCTCAAGTTCAACCGTTTTACAACAAGACTCCTATAATAGACAGGTGTAAAGGGGAATGTTATCTGTGGAGACAGCAGACAACTTACTCCCACTCAATACTTAATTTGTGTTTCACCTCTTCAGCTAGATTTAAAGCTGTCTTCGGAATGCTGTTGTGTTTCTCCTCATGTGGGAACACTGAGATGCCCAACTGATTGGCTCAGTGATTGGCAGCAAGGTGTACATATGAGAGGCAGTCCCAGCAGCGCTCCTAATGGACATACTGCATCCAAATGCCCTCAAGTAATTTCTCACCAGGCAACTATATAGCTCCCCCAGTTGACGGCTCACTTCCCTGCCACTAGGCAGATGCAAGCCATGAAGCAGGGGTCAAGCCTCATTTTAAGGACAATTAGGCACACAGGCTTAAATTTTATCACATCGTCAAAGTACTCTGTGACCCTTTGTTTACCCACCGTTCGACCACCTGTTCCAGTTATGAGGAAAAACCACCGGAATATAAAACCACCTGGGATCCATGGGTAGAAAATGAAGAAGAGAGAATGTGAAGATAGTGGGACATTTTATTCGCCACATTTCTTTCCAAATCAAGGCTGGGAAAATAAACGTCTTTGAAACAGACTGAGAAAATTATTTTGTAAGCGTGTCTCCCATACATGGAAGCTTTGCACACTTTACAGTTTGGCTGTCTGCAGGAAGATAATGTTTCACACCAGTGCCATTTACTGTGGCTTTTGCTGAGATTGTGACAATAGCATGGTAATTTTTTAAATTTATTTTTTAAATTTTCTTTATAATTATTATTACATCAAGCCTGTCTGTCTTTAAACCACTAAATATTGTCTAGGAAAATACACAACGGGACAGCAAAATGTAGTGTTTTGGATAAATATATACATGAAGTAGTACTAAAGAAATAAAGCACTATGTAAGGACATAAAATAGAGTTGTTGACATCGCACCACACTTATAGAGATTAATGCACCCATCATCCAGTAAGGTATATACAAGTGGGTTCATCCCATCTCGTCCTGGGCCAGCAACTCATGGTGTGGTGGCTGAGTGACGTAGCAGCTAGCGTGTCACATTTGCCTATTCAAACGGCATGTGTCATATCTTCTTCCAGTGTGTGGCATATACTAATACATGTGTTGCAATAAATCCAAAGAAACCTCTACACAAAAAATAGGACCTAAGGTATATCATACCATTGCCTTTATGGTGGGACTTGTGATATTACTGTTGAGGTTATATAGGCAATATTTTTCAATCAGATTGAAATCGTTCGGAATTAAAAATTAAAGTGTTTACATGGCCGTTAAATAAGGTGATGCGTTAACAAGCTCCATGCGCAAGTTGTGCGGCCCGCTAATCTGCCAGAATATTTTCTGATCTTGCCAACAAAGGGTACTTACTAGGCCATTCAGCCATGTACAGTTTTTCCCTACCTACTTGTCACTGGGATGCTTTATCTTACTATTCCTGTCAGGTGACTAGATGTCAGGATCTTTATCTCGGTGCCAAAACATTCCAAAAGCCTTCAGCTACCCTCTTCATTCTCTTCTCTTTTTTTTTTTGTTTGCCTGTCAATGCGTGTGTGACATTAAGATTTCACCTCTATTGTCAAAACGAATGCTGCGTCAGTATGGATGGATGTAATGGATGGTCCTCTGATGCTTTGTTGTGACACAGCACAGAAATAAAGGAGTTGAGTGATGGCATTCAAAGTAAAAGCCAGTCTAATTGAACGATTGAATCAAAATCAAACTTTGTTCTCAATTGTGAAAATAGGCAAGTGACCCGTTTCAACTCCACCCCTCAAATATTGATATGAACCGGAATAGAAAGGGAGAATCAGAATTGTTAAAATCCAAACAATGCCCAACCCTACTGCCAACCCATATTCACACCCATTTCTATATAAACTAGTTTTTGTCACTCGTTACTAAGGTTTGGTGAACTAATCTGCAGTAATTACCGTTGTATAGATCTTTTATGATCTCCCAATCTTTCTATGCTGAATATCTTTGCCCTTGATGTAAAGCAGTTAATCATTTCCATTACTGGAGTTGCACTGGCTGGAGTACTTTCTCACAATGCTGCATTGTTATCTCAACACTTAAGGCCTGAAAAATGATGGAGACAGGCTATTTTGTTTTTGCAAAAATATGAGAGGCTTTTTTGAATGTGTCAAGGTGGGCTTATTCTTTGAGAATAATGTCCTCATAGCATCTAAGGAAATGATTTTGTGCAAATAATTAAATCCCCAGACAAATGTGATTTGAGGCTACATACATAAAATCACTTATGTCGTAAACTGTTGAGGTAGTAGTTGTGATCGATGGCCTTGTAACAGTTGGAACATTGAACTTGAAGCAAGACTATGTAACTTTTAAGAGAAGAAATGGCAAAATATTCCTGCAAAATATTCCATCAAAGAGTTGAATTTAAAAGAAGTGAAACCATAGAAATAAAATGAGAGTATAATGGACATTCCCATTCAAAGCAACAGTAGGATGGTCAGAGCAGAGGTCATTTTTATGTGCACTGTTGCCATTGCAAACTGTGACCGTATACATGTGACGGTAATTGTGTGCAGTAATGTTGTCAGCTCAGACTGTGTGTTACTGCTGGCCTGGTACCAACACAGTCAGCTCATTACAGCAGGAGCTATTTTTAGCCCGGTGTGATTGAAATAGGGTCCTGAGGGGGCCGAGAGCAGAGCCAGCGGATTGAACGGAGGAGGAGGAGCTCAGGGTCGGCCCCGGTCTGAGAAGGGAATCGGGGTGCACCCAGTACTAGGGTTGGGTACCAAACGCAGTACTTTTTTAGGTACCGACCGAATTACATTGGTACTACCGAGGACCAATTCACTTTAAATATAACACTGCCAAATTTCGGTACCCAAAAGCGCATAAGCGTGACACACACAAGGCGAAACAACTTTGACTTTGTTAAAGTCACAGTGAGTCACAACAACCTTGGTGAAGCGGTTGCAAGTGTGGTTACACTTTTCAAAACTCCACACCTTGACAGTGTATAACGGCAAGACGAAAGTGTTTGTGGTATGGTTTAACGTTAGACTTCCTCCGTGACAGGCAGACACCATTGTGTTCTATTGAATGACTGACAGACTGAGCTTGTAGGACAAGACAACTTTAATTCTATAGCACATTTTAGCAACAAGGCAATTTAAAATTCTTTACATAAAACAAGACCAGTTTTAAAAGAGATAGAAAATAAAAACAGCTTAAAATAGAATAAGATGCAATACAAGAATGAAAGCTACAGTGCAGAGTAAGTAGTGAATGTGTGGCTTGTAAAATGTTTTAACTAAATAAGTAAATAGGATTAATAGGTTTGGAATTATTTTAACAACTAAAATAATTTATTACAGAAGAAAAGTACCGAAGAAAGGTACCATTTGGTGCCTGAGCCAAGGTACCGATATCGGTATTATACCGAAAAAAAAAAAACACTGACTATTTTAATACCAGGTGGATCCAGTTGAGGCCATTATTACTACAGAGGCAGCTGCATGTAACACCGCACTCGTCTGCTCAAAAGAAAAATGAGTTTGCATATTTTTTCAACGTATTAAAAACCCTTACTGTTGATACAAATGTGTCAGAATATATACATGCTACACTGGTTGTGTTTGTTGTTATAAAGGGTTAGGGTTAAAAATGAAAAATGTTTTTCATGCGTTATTAATTGTCTGTGGACAACAATGTGCTGTGGCAATATCAGGCCTTGGAAACACAGGCAATATTGTTAGGATTGTTCATTTTTGTCTTGTCATGGGCTTTGTTGATAATAATTAAAAGATAAACAACCCCAGCCTTATCCTTTACCAAACAGTAGGGCAACAGCAAGTGAAGCGAACATTGCTATAGGGAAAACAGACTTTAATGGAAATGGGGCTCCAGCCAGTGTCTTTGCTCAAGGAATCCGAGAGATTTCAGTCAATCGATTCAAATGAGATTCATATCAACGGGCTGTTTCTTTCATTCTGTTGCCAGCACAGCATGTGTCTGTCTCTTGCCTGGATTGTAGGGCTGCTGCTCTTCCTCCATATCCAAAGCAGACTGGATCCATTGGGATGACAAATAGCCGGGGGAAATGGTATTCAGAGAGGATCTCAGGATTTTCATTTGCAACCTTTACATTGAAAGCACGCTTTATGAGAGACTCCATTTGTCTTCCTCTTTTGAATATAAGCATGCTAATGATATTAAGCTAAGTGTAATAATATTAGGTGACTCACTGTGAGATGTTTGTCTTAGAATTCATATTGTTATTAATCTGTAGTACCGCTTCTATACAAAATATAATGAGCCACAATACAATAAGCTTAGGCAAGGCAAGGCAGCTTTATTTGTATAGCACATTTCAGCAACAGGGCAATTCAAAGTGCTTTACACAAAGACAGAAACACAAGAATAAACAGTTAAAAAAAGAAAGGCAACATCAAAAAGAAAGGTCTTCAGCCTTGATTTAAAAGAACTGAGAGTAGCAGCGGCGCTGCAGTTTTCTGGGAGTTTGTTCCAGATATGAGGAGCATAGAAACTGAACGCTGCTTCCCCCTGTTTGGTTCTGACTCTGGGGACAGAAAGCAGACCTGTCCCAGATCACCTGAGAGGTCTGGGGGGTCATAGTGTAGTAGCAGATCAGAAATGTATTTTGGCCCTAAACCGTTTAGTGATTTATAAACTACCTAAAGTATTTTGAAATCAATTCTTTGAGGCACAGGAAGCCAGTGTAAAGACTTCAGAACTGGAGTGATGTGATCCAGTCTCTTGGTCTTAGTGAGGACTCGAGCAGCAGCGTTCTGAATCAGCTGCAGCTGTCTGAATGATTTTTTAGGGAGACCTGTAAAGACCCCGTTACAGTAGTCAATTCTACTGAAGATGAAAGCATGGACAAATTTTTCCAAATCCTGTTTACACATAAGTCCTTTAACCCTTGATATATTCTTAAGGTGATAATAGGCTGACTTTGTAATTGTCTTAATGTGGCTGTTAAAGTTTAGGTCAGTGTCCATGACTACACCAAGATTTCTGGCTTTGTCTGTTGTTTTTAACATTGTTGTTTGAAGCTGAATGCAGACTTTTAATTGTTCATTTAATTTCAGAAAGTTCTGGCACATCCAGCTGTTAATTTGTTCGATGCACTTAGTCAGTTTTTGTATTGGACTATAGTCCCCTGGCGATAAGGTTATGTAAATTTGTGTGTCGTCCGCATAACTATGGTAACTTATTTTGTTGTTTTCCATAATCTGAGCCAGTGGAAGCATGTAGATGTTAAACAGAAGAGGCCCCAGAATGGAGCCTTGGGAACTCCGCACGTCATATTTGTAAGTTCAGATGTATAATTACCTATTGACACAAAGTAATCCGTATTCTTTAAGTAGGATTCAAACCAGTTTAGTACTGAGCCAGAAAGGCCAATCCAGTTTTCCAATCGGTCGACCGTGTCAAATGCAGCACTGAGATCAAGTAAAACTAAGACTGAAATTTTGCCATTATTTGTATTAAGGTGGATGTCATTAAAGACTTTGACAAGAGCCGTCTCAGTGCTGTGGTGTCGTGGGAAACCCGACTGAAAGGTATCAAAACTGTTGCTTAGTGACAAGAAATGGTTGAGTTGTTGAAAAAACGCTTTTTCAATGATTTTACTTAAAAACAGAAGGTTTGATATCGGCCTATAGTTGCTCATTAGTGATGTGTCTAGATTGTTCTTTTTTAAGAGTGGCTTGATTACTGCAGTTTTCAGGGCCTGTGGAAAGATTCCTGAAAGAAGAGACGTGTTCACAATCTGTAGAAGATCAGAAGCCAAACAATTCAAAACATTTTTGAAAACTCCCGTTGGTAGAATATCAAGGCAACAGGAGGAGGTTTTCAGATGCTGTATAATGTCCTCCAGGTTTTTATGGTTGATCGGATGAAATTCTGTATTATTGTAACTAGTTTTGCTTGAACACTGTGACAGCACATATCCTGTACTTGATATGGAGGCACTGATTGTTTGTCTAATCTTCTGAATTTTGTCTTTGAAGAAGAAGGCAAAGTCATTGCAGGCCTTGGTAGATAAAAGTTCAGATGCTACTGGTACTGGAGGGTTTGTTAACCTATCGACAGTAGCAAACAAAGCACGTGAATTATTATTGTTTCTAGAGATAATATCAGAGAAGAAGGACCGCCTTGCATTCCTCAGTTCCAAATTATAAATGCAAAGTCTGTCTTAAGTCCATTATAGGACCAGGAGATTTGTTTTTCACCACCTTCGTTCGGCTTTTCGACCCTCTTTCTTTCTGTGCTCACCAGTAGGATATTTCTCCATGGAGATCTTTTCTTACCAGAGACAACTTTGACCTTACTGGGAGCAATGGCATCAATAACTTTTGTAATTTTACAGTTGAAATGATCTACAAGCTCAGTGACTGAGAGCCCCGAGGGGGCGGGTGTGGAGGAGAAAAGCTGATGTTTTCAGTGATGTACCGTTTTCTGATTATCTTTATTTGTTCACTTTTGGGCACAGAGTGCCGCTAAAGAAAACACAGGAATGATCAGACAGAGCAACGTCAGTCACCAAAACCTTGGAAATGTTCAGACCCTTGGAGACAATCAAGTCAATAGTGTGTCCCTTATTGTGTGTGGGCTCCGTCACATGCTGAGTCAGTCCATAGTTCTCAAAAACACAACACAGTTCTTTGGTCCCCCTGTCCTGGGGGTTGTCAACATGAATATTAAAATCACCCGCAATGATTACACAATCAAAGTTAATGCAGATTATAGACAGCAGTTCAGTGAAGTCATCAATGAAGGTTGCACAATATTTTGGTGGCCTGTAGATGTTTAGAAATATAGCTTGAGGGGACGACCTTGACTGAAGATCCACATATTCAAAAGAAGCTACATTTCCATAACATATTTGCGTACAGTGGAATGAGTCATTAAACAAAATGGCGAATCCACCTCCTTTCTTATTTACTCTATTCTTGCTCATAAAACTGAAGTTAGGGGGAGCTGACTCGATGAGAACAGCAGCGCTGTTATTATGGTCTAACCAGGTTTCAGTTAAAAACATAAAATCTAGATTGTGATTAATAATAAAATCATTAATTAAAAATGATTTTCCTGCCAAAGGCCTAACGTTTAGTAAAGCTAGTGTTAGTGTGTTTTCATTTTTTGGGACAGGCTGTAGCTGAAGAGGAATGGATGCTACATTTGCTAAGTTTGCAGTTAAGTGCTTATTCGCCAACCTTTTTCTATTACCTATTACAACATAAATTGAGAAAGAATAGAATACACAGGGCCCGGGCTTGTGTCACTAGGCCTGGAGCCTAGGCCCGGCGCATATCAGTTAATGCTTGCTTTTGCACACAAGCTTCCTTATCAGTCTGGGGGGGAAGGAGTTTGCTGACATCCTGGCAGAGGTGCCTGGCGTTTTACTTTTGCCCGGGGTTGAGTGATGGGGGAAGGAAGGGGTGTAAATTTGGTTCCAGCTGCTTCATCTGGTCAGTGAACTCCAACATGGGGATAGGGGAAAGAGGGGAAAGGGTGAGTGGCGACAATGATGGATCCTCAAAGGGTTCAGGGTTGGTAAGGGGGTTAGAGAGGTGCTGGACGGGTGAAAAGGGGAGTTGAGGTTTCGTATCTCTGCTCTGTGGTCTCCCACAGTCAAATCTTTGCACAGGTGGGGGCTGTGGTGGATCACTGTCGCACTTTGTCTTCTTGTTTTGTGACCATGGCAGAGGGAGCAGATGTGTAGCGCAAAAAGTAGAGTAGATTGGAGATAAACAGCTTTACTCCTGGCTT
Organism: Percina caprodes; assembly: GCA_013375575.1. NCBI lineage: Eukaryota > Metazoa > Chordata > Actinopteri > Perciformes > Percidae > Percina > Percina caprodes. The sequence goes on along the minus strand of JABXJD010000224.1, from coordinate 789,079 downwards.
GTTAAGGAAAAGTTAATCTGCTTTAAAAAGATGTCTGCGCTCCCAGAAAATTTTAAAATTGTCAATGAACTGCAGAGAATGTACGGTACATTCCGTTGAAAGCGATTTGTTTAGTGCCAACAGTTGGCTCAATCTCTCAGCTCCTCTTCTCACTGCCGGTATAGGACCACTGATAACCATGTCTGCGTTTAGGGAGCTGACTGTGTTCAGCAGTTCCATAAAGTCCAGTTTCTGCAATTCAGACTGTTGGTTTACAACATCATGTGACCCTATATGCAGAATAATGTTCTTCACAGTCAGACACCATGTCTTTGGGAAAACAGAGTATTTTGGTGTTTTTACTGTTTTTTAAATCTTTTACAGCAGAGTCACCCACAATCAGGGTTTGAGGCCCAGTTGTTACTTTTTTACTTTTTGAATTGCTCACAGTCCTTACCCTGCTGTGTGGTGATGAAACACAATCCCGGTCATCAGATGGCTGTCCAGCGTCCAGCAACAGAGGAGGAAATTATCCAGTTGCACACCAGGTTGTTGGGGGGACATTTTGTTGCTAATTTTCCCTTTTGCAGCTGCCCACGACTGTGTCCTACGTAGTACAGGGGATGAAGAGGCGCTCTGCCTGGATGATAATGCAGGCCAGCCGGTCGTATCACAGATCTCAGGGCTCTGTGCCCTGCCCATTAGCCGTCCTCCCATTTCCCAGGAAAATGATTTACTCTTAGGCTTCGCACCGGAAGAGTTCCAGGGAGGACTACCACTTGTAGATTTATTACCCGTTCCACAGCCCTCCTGTTTCTTTGTAGTCTTGTTGGTGCTAATTAACCATATGTTAGCATGCTTTTGTCCATTGTTTTGGGTCCATGGTAAAGTGGTGTCATTTCCACAAGATCCGTTCACTTCCACGTTCACTTCCACGTTCACTTCCACGTTCACTTCCACGTTCACTTCCACGTTCACTTCCACGTTCACTTCCACGTTCACTTCCACGTTCACTTCCACGTTCACTTCCACGTTCACTTCTAATCGGTGAACCTTGGTTTCCAGAAGTGCTATCTTTTGAAGGAGTTTGTAGTAGTCATCCACGGAGAAAGGAGGCATCTTGCTGCTAATTAGCTTTCGCTACAGTCACTGTAGGACAGGCTTGAGCTATTGGTAGGCCACGCTCACGCAGATAAATGTTAAAATATGGCAATAGCCTACTATGTCTACAAAAATTGTATAGTCCAGTGATTTATAAGTATCCAAGATCAGCTGCTCATAGTTTCTCTCAGAGGAAAAGCAAGATTATCAGCAAAAATATGCAAGCAGAGGCAGGAGCAAGCAGCAAAGCGTCTGCACTGTAAGAAGCAGGAAGCAAGAGTAATGTTCATGAAGGACATTTATTGTGAACAGGACTACGGGTCTACAGCCATGCTAGCAACTCTGTGAGGTACTTAGGAACAATTGTGCTGAGGGCTAAATGCTAACGTTAGCGTGCTAACATGTTTGCCATTCTAATTTGTTGTGTGACCCTACTAACATTCGCTTAAATTAGCACAAGAACAGCTGATGCTGATGGGAATGTCATTAGTTTTGCAGGTATTTGGTAATAAACCAAAGAATAGGACAAATTAAAATACAACCAGTGTGTTATAACTATTTATCCTGAGGGGAACATGTCTTTACAAAATGTCATTGTAATCCATCTAGTAGTAGTCAACACATTTCACTCAAAACCGCAAATTCCCAAAACCAAAGGAATGCCAAAGCTAGTTGGCTTCATCGTCCGGTAACCTTGAATGCCTGTACAATAAGATAGATAGATGGATAGATACTTTATTCATCCCAAGGGAAATTTTTGTATTTTTTTTTTAACGATAGATACTTTATACCAATCCATCCAGTAGATCTTGAGATATTTCACAGGATAATTGGAAATATTGACCCATTGTTGGGTGCCAGATGACAAGTCAGGCGGCTCACCAAGTCATTAGGATTCATCCTCTGGGCACCAATCAGTGTCTGTAGCAGATTTCACGCCAATCCATCCATTAGTTGTGACTGTAGTCACTAAAAACCCAAAAGGCCATCCTCATGGTGGCTCTAGAGGAAAATTCAGGGGATCGCCGGAGTCATTAGGATTCATCCTCTGGGCACCATTAAATTATATTTATAGTATAAAATCATAAGAGTTATCTCAAGACACTTTACAGATGGCGTAGATCTCAATGACACACTATAATTTACAAAGACCCAACAATTACAGTAATTCCCACAAGAGGTCCCAATAGTTTTAAGGCCATTTCAGTAAAAACACCAAATGTCATCCTTGTGGTGGCTCTAGACAAAAAGCCAGACTATCACCAAAGTCATCATCTGGAGAACATGAATGTCTTTCCAAAATAACATTTCCATCCATAGAGCCATGCTGCTAGCGTGGCTAAAAAGCATAGCATTCAAATATTCTCCATCAAGAAAAAATAATATATGCAAGACATAAAATATGTATACATAAAAGGATGTCAAAATAAGGATGTGAAATAAAGCCCATGCAGTTTGGGATAAGTGAACATTTAGGATTAAGGTGCTTGGTCTACAATGACAATCCTCTCTAATGTGCCCATCTCTCTTTGCTTAGTGTGCTGTGCTTCTGTCATTAGGTTGTAATAGGCCAGACGTCTAGCCAGCAGGCTCCCAATCACTCCACTTGGCACTCCAACACAAGAGGAGATAAAGAGTGAAAATAATCAAAGAATCAGTGAAATTTTCTAGATAGGCACATCCAGTACTTCCATCAGCAATATGTGGAGAGATTATATAGGCCGCATAGGAAGAAAAGCGGGACCTTGGATGCTCCCTTCACCCCGCTTTAGCCCATTGCCTGAGTCAGCTAGTGTTCTCTCACCATAAACTGCCACTTTTAATTTACCCATCCTTCCCCCACTTGGTTGCTTCTCCTGTGCTTCCCCCTCTACGGAATACCTCTGAGTAATTCTTTGTCCACTTTTCCCCAGTGACTCTGGAATACCGCCAGCAAATCCCACCTCCTGCACCCAACCCACTACCCTCTCTTCCCATACTGTTTTAGCTTGCGACATGTTTATTCCGACTCATCTGTTTGGAGCCACCACTCACAGCCTCTCCACCCCTTCAGGCTTTTTGCTCCATTTTACACATTTCATTAAAGAGCACAATGGCTCTTTAGAAACACTGGTAGTGGATCACAGTTCTTTACTATTATTATTTTTTTGGTGCTGAATCAGCCGTTCAGCTTGATCTACATTCATAACCTTTCCTTCCCTTGTCCTTACAGACTTTGGAAGCAGTGCTGAACTTCAAGTATTCGGGGGGAGCAGGCAAAGTGGAGGGCTACTACAGGGAGCTGTCTTTGGGAGTCCATGTTGACGTGGAGCCATCTGTATTCTTTACCAGAGTCAACACACTCCCTGCAACCAGGTAACACATGGAATTAACCTTCATTACCTCCGCCAAGGAGGTAATGTTTTTGGTTTATCTCACTTTTGATATGTTTGATGAAAGTAATGGGTCGCTGTAATTATTCCTGCTCTCCGTATTGACCACCTTTGCACGGTGACTACCATGAAAGAAAATGGGGTACAAGATCCATGCTGCTTGTTCACCCTGGCAGTCATGCTAGGTAGGTTTATATCTGGTGTTTTGTCCGGGACACAACTATATCTCTGGAAAACACCAACACTTCTCAGCCAGTATGGACAAGTGTATTGTTTACAGCAGCCAATACCTCTTTTAGCATACAGGTGGTTGTATTTAGCTGAAAAACTTGAACCTTTTCTTTCATGTCCCCTTTCAAGGACAGTAATCATTTATAAGATTTGAATAAAATATGTTAAAGGGTATACATCACCCATGCATCACATGTAATGTGCAGCTACATTATGCAGCAAATGCTTTGCTTAGGATATCTGCTGTTGCAGTTAGCTTATTGTGTTTGGTAAACTATTTCAGTTAAATTTGGTTTTTTAATTTTGGTTGAGCAGTATTTGTTGCGCAATCACCTGCTAGAAAACTACTGAACAGAACGTTCAGTTGTTCTCTAGCAGTTCAGTAGTTCTCCCTCAGTGTCTATAATCCAAAAAAACCTTTGACCCTGCATGCCATTTTTGTGCGTATCTGGGCTTTTTATTTGTACTACTCAACCTTCATGGGGGTGCCAGAAAAGCTAAGGCAAATCTACCTCACAGCCGCTCTTCTCTCAATAATTGGTGATAAATCTCACTTCCAAAGGCTCATTCTATCTGACATACTTTACAAATGCAGCTATTTTTCTCTCTTGATTCGGTGAATAGATATCGACCTTCTCTTTAACCACTGCAGCAGCAACACTCACTATGACATTATTGCTACAAAAAGTAGAGGACTTAGAAATGTTGTTTTTTTCACAGACAAGAGTAATGGCTGACGTGAATGGATATTTAGTCTTTTCTCATACTCTCACATTCTTTCTCTTCACATACACGCACACGCACACACACTCCTCGTATCATTCCCGTCTCCCTTAACTCCACTTTTAGCTCCCCAACTCTGCTGAAAAACTGGGGAGACAGATCATAGCCGAGTAATGGCCACTTGAGGTGAATCATTAGCTGGAATAATATCTGCAGTTTAAGCCATCCATCTTGGCACAGCGCAGATACGTATGCTCACATACTGATGTTGCATGGGCTGCTATACTGTACCATCACCCTGTCTTGTCTTTCATTGCAATCTTACCTATACTGCACCCTTAGCACGTTCTGCCTTATCACACTTACTCCCAAGTAAATCTTATTTGAAACGTTTTGAAATCAAAGGCCTTGGAAAGGTTTAAAGAGGCTTCCAGCAGGTCTTCTTAAATCCGATAAAATATTTATACAGCCCCATATCACATTTAGTAACTTTTTTTACAGTGTGACTTTTAATTGCTTAAGAAAAATAGAAATAATGTGGAAAAATCAACATCAATTGTTTTCTAATTTAATCCTTTTTTTAATATTATATATTATATTATAAGGTAGAGTTTTGTACGGCTGCTTGAGTGTGAACATAATTTAACATTTAAGAGGTCTGGTTTAATTTCTAGGAAGACATGTTGATACTCCAGGTAAAGTACTGTTGCTTGTTTGCTTTTGTATTAAAACTCAGTTATTGCAATAATGCTATTGATTCATTCTTGACGATACACAACACAACTCCTGCCAGAAGTTACATCTGTGAAAGTACTGGCCAAAATTAACTAAATAAATCCCTTAAATCCTGACAATTCTGACATTATCTCTCTAAGGCTTAAATATTAGAGGTAGAGATGACTTTAGTACTCAAACTGCCATTAGGGAAACTTTTTAGAATTCAATCACAGCTACTCACAAATCCAGTTTTCATTATTTCATGCTTTTGTACACACACATTCTCTTCTGGGGGGATAGATATTAAAGTCCTGTCAACACTTAACTTGTTTTGATAAGTACTATTGAACTTTTTCTTGGCTGCAAGTTAAAAATTAATTTGTAAGTGGTTGTATGAACTGATCAATAATACAGCAACTTATCCTTTCGATTTGTTTTTTGTGTTTCTATGTCCGTTTCTCCCTCCCTCTCTACCTGTCTATCCACCCATTTCTCTCTCTCTCTCTCTCTCTCTCTCTCTCTCTCTCTCTCTCTCTCTCTCTCTCTCTCTCTCTCTCTCTCTCTCTCTCTGTAAAAAAACAGTTACTTGTTGAAATTCATTTTTTCTTGGACTGTGCTGTGTTGTGGGATTTAGCTGTGATGTACTCACTTTCAAAAATGTGCTTACAGTATCTCACAGTAACAGAGAGGAAGAATGCATTCTCACTGGTGCAAACATGTTCTTTCTCTCCCGCATTGTCCTCCTTGTTCATTCTTCTTTTTCCTTGTCTCATTATCTTGCTCCACATCGCATACATTTTCTGTATCCTACTTTCCATTTTACTTGCACTCTTTTTATTCTGACTCTCTTTCTCTACTTCTGCTGATCTTTTCATTTGGTCTTCACCTCTTTTTCTCTCTATCCACCATCATCCATTCTTTGCGTTTGTCTCATCTCTGCAGCAGCCTTCTCCCCACCTCTCTTTAACTTTTCATCCCTTACACTTTTATTTTTCTGCCTTTGCAGTATTTTTATTTTAAATGTATGTAGACAGGACTCTATTAAGACATTGAGGCGTTCTCCAGTTAAAGACATATTTGACTTTAGCACATCGTTGTCGAACTATATCAGCGTAAAATGACAGTCTTTGCTAAAAAGTCCAAAAATAGCCACAAGGGTGTTGCATCATATTAGAGGTTGACATCTTCTTTATTGTAGTCGCACTCGTAATACACTGTATGTAGATCGATGCATGTAATGTGGAATCAAAGTTCACATGCACAAGTCACTTAGGAAAAGTTTTAACTGTATGCCGTTAGCAACATTTAGCACAAGAAGCTCACTGTGGTCAGTCACACTATGGCAAGCACAAATCAAACAACAAGGATTGTTTTATCACCGTATGTCAATGTAAGCACATCCAGCATACCCCATATGTGCCGATCAAAATCCTATCCTAATGCAAACGTTTTCATTTTTTATTATTCTATTTATTTTGTATTAATTATAGCTTATGTGATGCTTACCATTTCTAACCATTTGTGACCTGTTGCCTTTTGGGAAAGTGTTTGTTCATTGTTTGCACAGTGTCCCATGTCTTCTAGGACTCTACTGTCTCAAACACTCCCGATGATTTCTACCTGCATGCAATGCAAGACTGTGCAGGATATTAAAATATAAGCATCCAGTGTTATGTTCACAACAACACAGATGTGTGTGTGTGTGTGTAGGCATTTAACGTCTCCCTGGTGCCGGTTATGTAAAATATAATAAGTTTGGGTAGGTTCTTGTGTTTTTGCCTTCACCAATTAAAGGAACAGAAATAGCAGATAACTCATGTGTGCTGTTTTGAGTGCACTATTGACCTGCTCTGAGCTGGCAGCTGGCATAAAATGTGGTTGATCTTTGTCCAAAAATTGCAGCGCACTGCTGGATTGCCAGTGACACCTCTCATACTTTGCTGACAAGTCACAAAAATATCCAACATGTGAAGGCAAAGAGAAAGAACTCACTGCAGCTTTCTGTCTTGGACCCTCTTTCACTCCTTGTTACTCTTTTTCATCCATCTGTCTCTCTGCCATTAGTGCCCAATGACACCAGAAAATGCTGCGTCCTCACAAATTAATTGGAGCTGGAAGCTTGGTGACATAAAGTAGTGACTACTTGGTGCGCTATTTGGCAAGCTTTTTCAACTGGCGAGCTAACCACGAACATGCTAGCTAGTAGGGCTGCTTGATATGAGGAAAATATGTGATAGTCAATTATGATGTTGAATTTTTTATTTTTTTACTGAGATGAATATAAAATGCACTACTAAAAAGAATGAAAGTAACTTTTTAAAGTGCAGTTTCTACTATCATTGTACTTTGTATCTATGGCACATGTGCTAACACAAAACATTGTGTTTATTGTGCCAGTTGATATTGCGATGACGATTTTAAAAAAATGATAACTTGTGCAGCCCAACTAGCTAGCTGGTCAGAGTCAAACCCGCGGTGGCTGCGTCACGTAGTAAACCTCTATTTATGGACTACCAACTGAGCTATGCAGATGCCCCACTTTTCTTTTTTAAACGTAAGCTTCCTTGCATAACATTCAGGACTAATGACCCAAACATAAGTATTTTTACCCAAACCATGACTTTTTCCCAAACCTAACCATGTAACTAACTCCCAGAGCACCAACTGGCCCTGACCCTGCTAACAACGGCCGTTACCATATATATAGATAACGGCCTTTTAAATCTAGCTGTAGTTGCTGTAACAGGCCTCTTCAAGGCTGATAACCATTGATTACACCCATTAAAAAGAGTGATAACATTTGAAATGTTTCACCCAGGCTGTTCATTTTCATCTTAATCTCTTTCCTCCCTTTTTGACTCCCTTTTATTGTGGGTCTCTCTCTTGTAATGTTTTTCACTTGCCTCTCTCCTACCCTCCAATTGTTGCTCTCTTTGCTTAACCCTTGTGTTGTCTTCCTGTCAAAATGAAAATCAACACTTTTATTGATGCTTTTTATCAATGTTTTTATCATTTTTGGTCCCTTTTTTCAACACTTTTGTCATTTTTTGACATTTAACAATACGTAACACTAACTTATTAACTTTAGTTTTACACTGATTTTTGGAATTTGTGGTCAATAAACCTCATTTATAGGAAATTATACCTAATGTTTGAGTTAGAAAAGCAGAAATTAGGAATTATTTACACTAAAATTTAAGGAATGGATGTTGATGGATAATCACAGACTGGAATATGTCAACTTTTACTCAATACTATTTTAAAAACACTTCAATTCTTTTTTTCAAATGCTACGAAAATGAATAAGACGCCCCAAAATTAATGAAAGTAGAGATTTGTACTTGCCAAAGAGTGTTGTGTGGAATCAATCATGTTATTTTGGGTAGTTACAATTGGGTAGTTAAAAATAACACTGATATAGGAAAATGGGTCAATTTGACCCGAGGACAACATGAGGGTTAATACCTTGCCTTGCCATGGTGTCTCTTTCCTGCCATAGCTCCGCGCATACCCTACCTTCTCTCCTCTCTTGCTTTCTCACATTTGGCCATATGTAAAGAGACAGATCTGTTAAAAGAGGTTACGGAGAGCCAGGATGTGTGAAATCCTCAGTGAGCTATACTTCACAAGGACCTGTTAAAATCCCGTTCGCTCAGCATTGAGAAATGCATTGCTCTACTTGGGGGAACTGATCTGGGGGGACTGAACTGATCCTCTGATGTGTTTTTATGAAAGTGCATCCTGTGCATAAAGCATAGTTAGTAATTGCAGCTCTTATATGAAGGAAACCCTCTGCTGTTTTGCAGCATTCAGCTTATAAACACTTTTTTTATTAAAACTACTTGATACCCCATGAAAAAATATAAATACATTTTATTTCTATGTATGAAAACCTTTCACATCACATCCTGTTGATCATCTAGAGTAATGAGTTTCTTGACATAAATTCTATTTGTGAATCTTTAAATGCTTGTTAAATGCTTGTTAAATGCTTAATGCGCTACAAATATTATTCCATTATCTTTTTATATTTTCAGGGTGGAAGCAGAGATCTCTAAAGGAGAAAATATGTTTTCGGTGAACTGGCCTTTTAGTGCACATGCTGACAGCCATTACCCAATTAGTTACTTCTCACTTGTTATGACATCTTCAAACATGGACATAAAGTTAGAGTCAACTGTGCTTTATTGGCTTTTGTAGCTAAAAATAGCCCATTATTGGCAGGATTCTAAATTCAACCAGACTAATCAAGGCCATTTCATTCCGTGTGCAGGGAAAATGTCACGCTTGTGTGACTGAGTAGGTCTGCAAAATCAGCACTTATTGATCCCAGATTTGCAGAATTGACTGGGGTGTGGGTTCCAGCTCTATTGATCTTTGCGTTTTGGCCTCCTCCCACGGTACGCATCTTTTTCTTGTACCACCCAGTGCCTCAAAATAACAATGTTCCCAGTCCCAACTGATGCCAGATCAGTGTTAGTGTTGATTTGCTTTGTATTGTTGATGTAGGAACAAAAATGATCAGTGGCTGTGGCCCTGGTGCTTGTCAGTTTTGTGTTAATAAATCTGCTTGTTGTCTTGACATAGAAATGTGTGGCACTGTAAGTTACTCTATTGCAACAGGGTCCTTTTTTAAAGTCAATTATTGCAAATTGCAGACCTCACGGTTCTTTTGTTAGCGTGGTAGTGTTCTCAGAAATAGACAGTGGCATTCATTAACTTGTTTTTTTTCCCTGCGTTACGCCACCAGCTGTACCTGAAATAATCAGTAGAAAAGGTCTTCTGTGTTTGAGAACTGTCTCCTGCATTAATTTGCACTTCATAATTTGCACTCAGGTGCCCAATAGTGATGGTAAATAATCCCTACAGTACTTCACACACACACACACACATAGCACATGCAGCCAAGGTTATTTCATGCTTCATTAAATGTGCATGAGGCACAAGCATTGGTATTTCTATTGATTGATGCTTTGCTTTGTACACTATGAGCAATGGAGAAGGTTCCATATGTGTCTACTTTGAAACACCGGGGCTAACTCTGTTCTCACTCCAGCTTTTAAAGAGGAATTTCAAAATTCACAGACTGAAATGAAGACAAGTAGTTTGAAATCCTATTGGCGGTTTGAATTATTTAGTTAGCTTAGATCCTGCTGCCCTGCGTAGTAGCTCAGCAGAATACTTATCAAAATGATTCAGTGTTGTGACTCATTTCCTTCTAGATCAAAAGCATTATCTGCTGCTTTTTGTCTACAGACATTCTGTAGCAGTCTCAGCAACAGTTATTGAATGAAGGTGTTCAGCATCATTTTAGGATCATGCTGTGGACTTTTAACATCTATCAAAAGGTTCAACTCCACATTGTCTGTGTCTATATCCCTGGCTCCTTTTTTTCAGTCTATCCTGGATACTTAGTGCATGAGCAATGAGCCCCTGGTTTCTTAACTGGGTGGTCTGATTGATCACCTCAGCTAAACGACCTGGCCTATAAATCAGTACCTAACCCCACTCAGCACGTTAATCATGTCTGCCAACAAAGACAAGGAGACAATTAAAGAAACATGAGTAGGCTTTAAAAAATATGCTCCTTTATTTCCCACTGCAGTTAATTAGGGACTTGGACTCAAGCTCAACTTCCATTTACCCTGAGACTAAAAAGCAAGGAGCTAGTTGGAAAGGCGGGGGACTTGGAGGGAAGATGGCACATTCATCCAAAGGATATAGGATTCCTTTTGCAGTTAGATTCCAATTCCACTTATTGTGGAAAATTGTTTTCTAAAAGTACCGTCTTGCATCGAATAGGAGACACAAGATATTTTTTCGGAGCACCAGGTAATATTGAAACTTCTCCAGCCAAACGATTCCTGCATTCATTTCTTTTTGTAACCAGATCTGGAAATAAAGACTATTTGTATGGTTTTGCACACAGCCAATCACTGCAACCATTGTTTGAGTCAATGAGACATGTGATTGGCCCACTACTGCAGCAGCTACAACCCATGCAGTCTGTGGTGTAGTGAAGTCCAGCACATGTGAATGTATTTGTGTAAAAATCATGTGGATGGGAAGGAGTGATTATTTACATGGCGTCTGATGGGTTTGGTGATGGAATTTCGGGGCTATTTTTGTTAAACAAAAAAGACCTTACTCTTTAACAACAATGTCGAACTCTGTAGGGATCCTTTCATAATGATCTTGACATAATGTTGTCAGACACAGTAATAATTTGAGCCTGTCAACATTTGTCTTATAGGGTTACATTGTAGCCTGGTTTGTTGCTGCTTGTTACAGCATTCTCACTCAATACTGGACCACATATTTCAAAAGATTTCAAAAATGTTGGTTCACATTAGTCACTTGTACACCAATGCATGGGAAAATAGTGTCCAAGTTGAAAAAAATACTGTACCACCACAATTTATGCAAATTAGCACATATTTAATTAGAAAATGCCTAATTTGCATTATTAAACATAAAAGTTCAGAAAACTTGTAAGTAATCAACTGGGGAAGTTTCATGGAGATCTCTGTTAGTTAAATGTTTCCCCTATTCACCTGCAGTGTCTCCACTTGAAGGTCCCATGGCATAAAATAGTCACTTCGGGTTTTTTTAACATTAATGAGTTCCCCAACCTGCCTACCCGCAGTGGCTAGAAATGGCAATAGGTGTAAACCGAGCCCTGGGTATCCTGCTCTGCCTTTGATAAAATGAAAGCTCAGATAGGCCGATCTGGAATCTTTACCTCCCCTTTCTCAGCTTTGCCCGCCCAGAGTATTCGGCCCACCCATAAAAGAGACATCATGGCTTTTAAACAAGCAAAGTGGAAGTTGGTCAAGGCCACACCCCCCTCTCCTCCTCAAAAACTACAGACTCAGACATAGCACATACTAAGGAAAGCTTGTTGTGGGACTGGCTCTAGTGGCTGTAATTCTGCACCAAGACTATAGATATGGTATTAGGGGACCACTAATGTCTATATAAAAGAGACTTCAGATACAGTATTAGGGGACCACTAAGGTCTATATAAAAGAGACTTCAGATACAGTATTAGGGGACCACTAAGGTCTATATAAAAGAGACTTCAGATACAGTATTAGGGGACCACTAAGGCCTATATAAAAGAGACTTCAGATACAGTATTAGGGGACAACTAAGGTCTATATAAAAGAGACTTCAGATATGGTATTAGGGGACAACTAAGGTCTAAATAAAAGAGACTTCAGATACAGTATTAGGGAGACACTAATCATCCATCCATCCATCCATCCATCTTCATCCGCTTATCCGGTATCGGGTCGCGGGGGCAGCAGCTCCAGCAGGGAACACAAACATCCCTTGCCCGAGCCACATCAACCAGTATTAGGGGACCACTAAGGTCTATATAAAAGCATCCAAAGAGCACCATGCCATGGGACCTTTAACATGGGCTGCAATGGGAAACTGGCATCACAGATTTCAGTATTTTTAAATACTTTCCACCACTTGGATTTCTTTTTACAGTGAACCCTCGTTTTTCACGGGGGTTACGTTCCAAAAAGAACCCGTGACAGGTGAAATCCGTGAAGTAGTAACCTTTTTCTTTTTACCATTATGATACGATGAAATACTCCATTATTCACTGAAACCAAAGAACAAAACCTTTTTACAGGCCCAATCATTTGTTTAACGAATAAAAGTACTGTATGAACGTTTTTTTACAAATAACTACTGTACTGTAAAATAATAATTTTAATCATCAATACGAACTGAAGACTTCAAATTGCGGAAATCAGCACCGCCCCACCGCGACCAGAGTCATTGGAACGGGAGAAAATTAAAAATGGTTATGAAAACAAATTAGATTAGATTATTAGATTATACTTTATTTATCCCACAACGGGGAAATTTCCTTATTACAGAAGCAGCATTTTCTTCTATACAGCAAAAAACACACAAACAAGTAAACACACAAGAATATATAAATACAAAGTAAAGTACAGTAGGAAAATCGTGACTCAGGTGTATTTCCCTGCTCTGACGGAGCCGCTACATCCCGACTCCACTCTGTAGCGGGTTTTTCTTCTAAAGCCTGCAGTGCAGGTGTGTTTTTTCTTCTAAAGCCCGCGGTGCAGGTGTGTTTTTTCTTCTAAAGCCCGCGGTGCAGGTGTGTTTTTTCTTCTAAAGCCCGCGGTGCAGGTGTGTTTTTTCTTCTAAAGCCCGCGGTGCAGGTGTTTTTTCGAGAGAAGAACATAGTTATCGGTAGTTGTTGTCGCTCTTTTTTCTTCTGGGGAAAAAAGATTCTTATAAACCGACATGCCACCATTGATTATGTTTGCAGAATGCAGAACACAATGCACGATGCAAATCCGTGAAGCAGCGAAACCGTGAAAGGTGAACCATGATATAGCGAGGGTTCACTGTATATGTGTTATAGAGGAGACTTTTATGAGACTAGGTCAGTTGAAAGAATTTCAGTTGCAATTTGTGTGGGGTCATGTTGCATAATGCCTGTACTAAATGGCTACATTGAACAGTCTTGTCGTCTGTTCTGTTGTTACGTATCCATTCCTTTCATCCATCATTATCCGTCTTGATCTAAATCACAAATTGGCCCCCTTATGATCTGCATGAGAAAGGCAGGTCCCAGGATGATGTGGAGATGGCGTGCTTCAGCCAGGCCTGTGGGCCTGATGAAAGGTCCCCCACCTTTGATGTTGTGACAAGGACTGATGAGTACTTCACACCGTGTCTTCTCTTGATCTCATGCATTTGCTGCGTGTGCGCGTGGGTGTATGTGGCCTTGTATTTTTAGAAAGTAATCATGACATCATGCATTAAGTGTAAACTCGCATTCACATAAACAAGTCATTATGCATACAGAGACACCCTACACCTTATTTGTGTCTACATTTTTTTGTCTTATTTGTCTAAAATTGCGCACCATAGGGGTGGTAATCATAGTGTACCTCACAATACGATACATGGCTCACAATACTGATAATATCACGATACAGCAATTATCAATATATTGCTAGACAACCCTATAATGATACACCACAATATTGGACGATTAATACAAAATGCACGTGAAAAGGTTATATGCAGGTTTTCTCTTATCCACTGCAAGTCCAAACTGTAAAAAAAAAAAAAAGCAGAATTTTGCAGCCCCAGTTTTTTCAATCTGTAAATTAAAGTTACAGAACTAAAGAGCAACTATGGGTCCAGACTTTGGACTTAACTGTGGCTGGGGCATCTGTTATTTTCCTCAGTCTGCTGTCCGCCATCTCATTGAAAACCTCTTCCTCTTCGGCTAGTTAACCTATGTTCAGGTTTCTCTCTTTCATGTGTTTAGGGCCACCTCTAGGAGCCATGAAGTATTAGTATGAGCCTGTGAAAACAGATACTCTTTTTTTATATACGTACTACATTTTGGTCCTCCACTCAGCTCTTGTGTCTGTGTCCTTCCACAGCACTCGCCAGTGTCATCTACTGCTCGACATCTTCAACCCAACGGAGCACGAGCTCACTGTCAGCGCCAAGAAAAACCAGGAACTGGTTCTCCATGCCAGCGAGTGCCAGAGGTGAGTGGAAGGGTTCTTTTTCTAAATACAGATGTGTAAATATAATGGTAGTCTTATCATGGCCAATATATTGATGATCAAAGCAAAATGTTTTCCAGATCTCAAGTCGGTTTTGAGTGTTCTGAACTACACATTTTTCTACTCTTGAGATGACTTCGATCTGTGCTGGATATTGTTAAATGATCATCTTCCCCAGGCACATTACTACATTTACATTACATCCACTGCTACATGTAGCTAAATGCTAATGCCAGGGAAACTTATAATCTTACTTGCAGATGTTGTTTTCTCCACAAATTTCAGATCACATTATCGATTGTTTAGTTCTTTGTTTGGCTTTCATTGGTAAATTTTAATGGTAGAGAGTGCAGTGGTTCTCCGTTACAGTCAGTCCACTGCCACATGTAACCGTAGCGTTGGCTACACAAACCACCAGCGATAGTTGTTGTCTTGGCTGCAGTTTAGCTGTGTAAAGTTATGTGTGATATAAAAAAATATAAAAGCTGAACCGACTCACAGTAGTAAAACTGATTTTATTCTGAGCCAAAGATTCTTTCTGTGAGATAAAGAACACTAAAAGATTATACCCTGGACACTATCCATTCTATCCACAGGTAAATGAGTAATCGTGTTAAATAATCATGATTTCAATATTGTTTATTTTCATATTTCCATAATCGAGCAGCCATACTGTTGATTGAAGCTCAGTTCAGACCAAAGATTTGCGACAAGAAAAAAACGTTTTAGAATTTTACAGGGAAAAAGTTGCAGTGGTCTGAACCAACTTGTCTCGGCTTGACTCAAACTGGCTGATGGTGTCGCCGCGACTCTGGAGACGTCACCTGTTTCAACGGACAATAGATGGTGAAGTAAGCTTGTAAAGTCAGCAACAAACTATAGAAATAAAATGATCCATAATTTATTCATAATTTATAATTTCTGGTAGAAATGGCAGACTTTTAGACGGAGACTCAACAAGCGCCCGCAAGCACGATAATGGAACCTAGAGAGTGACTGAAGAGAGCGAGCGGCAATAGAACAAACCATGAATTACATAAACAAACCGTTGATTTTGCCAATTCATCACTAGAAATGCAGCTGTAGCAAGCATTACTTAGTTTGTATGATTAACGTTATCCACATTCATATTCAGACGCAAACAAATTATATATCAAGCTGACAAAAGCCTGAAAGTCAGTTAGAGCGGAAGTATAAAGCGTAATTCCTTTGGAGATGAGACGTACAAACGTCTCGTCTCATTGGTCTGGACTGGGCATTGCAATTCTAATGAAGGCAGGCGGTCACGCTGGCACAACAAATCCACTGTAAAATAAATCCCAGATTTTATAAAAACACTAATGGACACTGCAACTATTATAGCAAGCCATAAAACCAAAGATGTGATTCTTGCATGTTTATAGCAAATCTAGATTTTCAAATCTTAAGTCAGGCCTTATTCAGGCCAAGAATGTATGAAATGTATGAAAATGTATGAAAATCAAAATAGCACAGTGGACTGGGTATTATCAGATATTAAATGACTAAGATCAGGATTTGTGTAAAAAAAAAACATAAGGGTCCCTGGTTAACTCTATTAAGTTCCAAAAATTCTAGTTATTCCCCCAAAAGCAAGCAGTGCGATAGTGGCGAGGAAAAACTCTCTTTTAGGAAGAAACCATGGACAGACCCAGGCTCTTGGTAGGCGGAGTCTGACGGAGCCGGTTGGGGATGTGATGCACAGTTGCAAAAACAATCGCAATAAAGATAACGGAAACGTAACTAAAAAATGGTTGTAGTAGTTCATGTCATAGCAGGGCGTTGCCGTATGTAGCGTAGCGTGGCACAGCAGGGGATAGCTGGACGTAGCAGGACACAGCAGGGCACCACAAAAGAGACTGATATTGTTGATACTGTTGCTTTTGCTATATATGGCAAGTTTTAGATTGGATAGTTGTGTTTTCTACTTCTTTTAGCTACAGGGGTTCCTCACTATTCCTTTTAAGAGATGCTAATTCACCTCAAAACATTTTCTTAGTCTGGGATTCAGTTTTAGTGTCCCTGACAGTCTGATAGCGTTTTCACTGAGTTCTCTTCTTTACCAGGGATAGAAAAATCTGGGTGACATCCTAAATATATGTAGGACACTGCAAGATCTGTTTATTTTTTTAGTCCCAAATTAGTAATTACACAATGTGTTTTTCCTTTTTTTCCCCTGACACGCAAATAAACTGTACCTACACACATGCACAAAGTCACGCCATTTCTGTAGATTGCATCCTCTCTCTCTCTCTCTCTCTCTCTCTCTCTCTCTCTCTCTCTCTCTCTCATATTCAGCTTGTCGTTTCACTGGAAAGTAGCAAATTATGATTCCTGTCAGCGCTGCCTCTCCAGGGCATCCTTCGCCACGAGTGGAGGTACACTGTGGGTGACTCATCTGCCGTTTGTTCCACAGGGGGGAACTGTTATTATTTGAGGGGAATTATGGGGATGGAAGGGATCTTTTCAGACCAGCCAAACACCTCATCACTCAGCTGCTCACTCCAAATAATCTTTGTGCAGAAGTGAGCTATAAATTTCACTTTATGAGGTTTTTTAACATTAGTATGCATTCCTCCAGCCTGCCTATGGTCCCCCAGTGACTATGAATGGCGATGTGTGTAAACCGAGCCCTGGGTATCCTGCGCTGCCTTTGAGAAAATGAAGGCTCAGATGGGCCGATCTGGAATCTCGCTCCTTATGAGGTCATAAGGAGCAAGGTTACCTCCCTTTTCTCGGCTTTGCCCGCCCAGAGAATTTGGTCCGCCTGTGAGAGAGAGACAAAGTGGCAGTTGGTCACGCCCTTAGCCGTTGAATTCATTAACAACACAACATACTGTAAAACTTTGAGGAATGTAGTGGAACCAACAAAACATTTCTCATTAACCTAACCTGTTATTTTCACGTTAAATTAACGTAAAATGTCTATTTGTCTGTTTTTATTTTCAGACTACATCAGAACTTATGAGGTCTAGTGACTTTAAGCGTTTTGATTTAAGATGATGAGTTGAATAATTGTTTCACAGTTTCAAAATCGCTTGCCAAAAACACTGCCTGTGTTAGAGAAAGAGATGGCATTGTCCAGTGCTGGAATGTAACTAAGTACATTTATCCAAGTACTTCAGGACAAATGTTGAGGTACTTGTACTTTACTTGAGTCTTTTCTTTTCATGCCATTTTTTTACTTCAGAGGGAAATATTGTCCTTCTTACTCCACTACATTCAACAGCTTTAGTTACTACTTACTAGTTACTTTACAAATTAGCACACAAAACACATGTAAACAATATGATTTTTTTATTATCAATAAACAACCCAACAATATAACAGCCTACAAGTCCAGCTGAAATAATTTGATCTACACTGCTGTTTGGATTATTTCCACTTTCTAAAATGGTAGGATTTTTATGAATTGAGTACTTTTACTTTAAGTACGTTTTCCTGACAATACTCACATACTTTTACTTAAAGCTGTAGTGCGTAACGTTTTGATATTAATGAACGTCAGCTACATTCAAGCCATTACCAAATGAGTTGCTACAAAGCTAATTAAGACTATCAGCTCCACACAACTCTCTCTGGATTTCTCAGTATGGTTATGTTCAGACGATTGTTGCGTCCGGTGACTTTCCCACGCAGAAACTCGATTGAAGATAATGACCTCTTCTGAAGAGTCCATCATGTTTTTTGAATTCTCCCTGCCTCCTTGGCTACTAGCAACTGCTTAGGGGAAGGGTGAAGGTGAAGTGCCTTCACGGATTTGTGCATCATGTGGCTGCACCAACAGTTTTGTTGTCATTAATTAGAATTCCTCATGGCGGAGATGGAAACTACACACTATAGCTTTAAGTAACATTTTCAATGCAGGACTTCTGCTTGTAACAGAGTACTTTTACAGTATGGTAATAATACTTTTACTTAAGTAAAGGATCTAAACACTTCTTCCACCAGTGGAGTCACAGCTTAATGATGCTGGTTAGGTTCACCACACTACCTTAATTTTTTTTGCTCTGTTCTTTTTTTAACTGTGCTGCTTCAATATATTAATGAAGGTTTTGTGGTAAGATAGACTTTATTGATCCAACACTGGGGAAATTCCCTTGTTAAAGCAGCTCAAATGCAACACATTAAATAGAAATAGTAAAGCAAAATATCAAAAAAAATATATAATAGGGGTAGAAAATAAGATAAATAATAGTAATATTGACACCTCTTCTATATACAGATGAGGACTAATATATACAGATGTATTGGTGAATAATAAAAAAAAAAAAAGGCACAGGGTGCCTGTATAGCTCAGTTGGTGGAGCGGGTGCCCATATGTGGAGGTTTGCTCCTCGATGCAGCGGGCCTGGGTTCGGCTCCGGCCCTTTGCTGCATGTCGTTCCCTTTCTTTCCTTTCACTTCTTCACCTGTCCTGTCATTAAAAGGCATAAAATGCCCCAAAAAATCTTTAAAAAGAATATAATAATTTAGAAATGGCATATTGGCATATTACAATGGTCACAATAGGAGGTAAAACAGAATAATATTTTTTTATTATCATTTTTTGATTTTCTGCAAGTGTTTCATAAAAAATAAATAAATAACTTCACACCAGAGAATAAATGAATGTCTGCAAAGAAAAACCATGCTGGTTATCCATTTACCGCCCACTGCTCTGCCTGTGGAACACTTGCACTATGTAGAACTTTGCCAGGCTGTAAGTAGTACTATCAAAAGTTGCATGAATATGAGCATGTACTCTAATATATGCAGGGCTTGACACTAGCACATGCCCACACGCCAAATGTGGTTAGAATCAGAATCAGAAATTCTTTATTGATCCCCGAAGAAACTCTTTGTTGCAGTTGCACAAATAGTAGAAATATCAGAGTAGAAATATAAATAAAGAAATATAACAAGTGTGGATATGCACGGTATTTACATAGTTAAAGGAATGTTATTATACAGTATTTACATAATTAACATAATTAAGGAATTGCAATGGTGAAAAATAATAATAATAATAATTGTAGCAGTTTAGTATTGCACACTTTTCAGGCCAGTGTCATTGCACAAAACAGATAATACAGATAATATTGTCCAGTTTCAACCTCTCTAAGTGTCTGTGTGTCAGACACTTGGAGGGAGGAGTTATAAAGTTTGATGGCCACAGCCAGGAATGACTTCCTGTGGCGCTCTGTGGTGCATTTTGGGAGAATGAGTCTTTCACTGAAAGTGCTCCTGTGATTTAGCAGCAAGCCATGGAGTGGGTGCGAGACATTGTCCAAGATGGCATGTAGTTTGGACAGCATCCTCCTCTCTGACACCACTGACAGAGAGTCCAGATGCACCCCCACGATGTCACTGGCCTTGCGGATCAGTTTGTTGAGTCTGTTGGTGTCCGCTACCCTCAGCTTGCTTCCCCAGCATGCAACTGCAAAGAGGATTGCACTGGCCACCACAGACTCATAAAACATCCTCAGCATTGTCCTGCAGATGTTGAAGGACCTCAGCCTCCTCAGAAAATAGAGACGGCTTTGGCCCTTCCTGTAGAGGGCTTGAGTGTTTTTGGCCCAGTCCAGTTTATTGTCCAAGTGCACTCCAAGGTATTTGTAGTCTTCCACAATGTCCACACTGACCCCCTGGATGGAAAAAGGGCTCACTGCTGCCTTGGCTCTCCTTAGGTCCACCACCAGCTCCTTAGTCTTTGTCACGTTGAGCTGTAGATGGTTTTGCTCACTCCATGTGACAAAGTCCCCCATCACAGCTCTGTACTCAGCCTCGTCACCCTCGCTGATACATCCAACCACAGCAGAGTCATCAGAAAACTTCTGAAGATGGCAAGACTCTGTGTGGTAGTTGAAGTCTGTGGTGTAGATGGTGAAGAGGAAGGGAGAGAGGACAGTCCCCTGCGGGGCCCCGGTGTTGCTGACCACGCTGTCTGACACACAGAGTTGCAGGCGAACATACTGTGGTCTGCCAGTCAGGTAGTCAACAATCCAAGACACAAGGGGGGGATCCACCTGCATCGCTGTCAGCTTCTCACCCAGCAGGGCCGGCCGCATGGTGTTGAAAGCACTGGAGAAGTCAAAAAACATGACACTCACATTGCTTGCCGGTTTGTCCAGGTGGGTGTAGATGCAGTTGAGCAGGAAGATGATGCCGTCCTCAACTCCCAGTTGGGGCTGGTAGGCAAACTGGAGGGGGTCCAGGTGAGGTCTCACCATGGGCCGCAGCTGTTCCAGAACCAGTCTCTCCAGGCTCTTCATAATGTGGGAGGTCAGTGCCACGGGTCTGTAGTCCTTGGCGTCACTGGGACGCGGCGTCTTTGGCACAAGAACGAGGCAAGATGTCATCCACATCACCGGGACCCTTTGGAGACTAAGGCTCAGGTTGAAGACATGGTGAAGGACTCCACATAGCTGAGAGGCACAGGCTTTGAGCACCCCAGGACGGATACCATCAGGGCCTGCAGCCTTATTAGAGTGGAGTCTGGTCAGCTGTGAGGCACACAGAGGTCACAGGTGGGGAAGGGGGAGTCAGCCTGGAGAGAGGTGTTAACCTGAGGGCTAGAGGAGGGGGGGACTAGGGATCTCCCAGGAGGAGGGCGAGGGACAGTGAGGGGGGGAGTAGTGGGGTTGGAGGTGAGACAGCAGTTGTGTTAATGGGGGGATGGGCAGGGGCAGGAGCATCAAATCTGTTAAAGAACAGATTAAGTTTGTTGGCCCTGTCCAAGCTGCCAACAACTCTTCTGCTGCCAGTCGGTCTGAAGCCAGTGATGGTCCTCATGCCTCGGCACTGGCCTTTTACAAGACACTTTGGCGGGTGGCATGTAAACTCAACAATAAAATAAAAATAAAGTCCTCTCACCTTCAACTGCTTTTATATTTTAAGCAAATGTAACATGTAAATATTTGTATGAACATTAAAAGATTTAACAACTAAGACATAAATTGACCAAGTTTCACAGACGTGACTAACAGAAATGCACTAATGTGTCTGTGAACAGTGGGGGTATCTGGTATGGTCATCAGCTGCATTAAAGGTCCCATGACCTGGTGCTCTTTGGATGCTTTTATATAGACCTCAGTGGTCCCATAATCCTGTATCTGAAGTCTCTTTTATATAGACCTTAGTGGTCCCCTAATACTGTATCTGAAGTCTCTTTTATATAGACCTTAGTGGTCCCCTAATACTGTATCTGAAGTCTCTTTTTATATAGTCCTTAGTGGTCCCATAATCCTGTATCTGAAGTCTCTTTTATATAGACCTTAGTGGTCCCCTAATACTGTATCTGAAGTCTCTTTTATATAGACCTTAGTGGTCCCCTAATACTGTATCTGAAGTCTCTTTTTATATAGTCCTTAGTGGTCCCATAATCCTGTATCTGAAGTCTCTTTTATATAGACCTTAGTGGTCCCCTAATACTGTATCTGAAGTCTCTTTTATATAGACCTTAGTGGTCCCCTAATACTGTATCTGAAGTCTCTTTTTATATAGTCCTTAGTGGTCCCATAATCCTGTATCTGAAGTCTCTTTTATATAGACCTTAGTGGTCCCCTAATACTGTATCTGAAGTCTCTTTTATATAGACCTTAGTGGTCCCCTAATACTGTATCCGAAGTCTCTTTCCCAAAATTCATCCTTGGTGCAGAATTACCGCCACTAGAGCCAGTCCCACAATGACCTTTCCTTAGAACGTGGCATTTGTGAGTCTGTAACTTTTGAGGAGAAGAGGGGGGGCAAGGTGGAGGCTGGGGGTGTGGCCTTGACCAACTGCCACTTTACTCATTTGAAAGCCATGATGTCTCTCTCTCATGAGTGGGCCAAATTCTCTGGCGAGTCAAAACAGAGAAAGGGGAGGTAACCTTGCCCCTTATGACCTCATAAGGAGCAAGATTACAGATTGGCCCATCTGAGCTTTCATTTTCTTAAAGGCAGAGCAGGATACCCAGGGCTTGGTTTACACCTATCGCCATTCCTAGCCACTGGGGCACCATAGGCAGGCTGGGGGAATGCATACTAATGTTAAAAAACCTCAAAGTGAAATGTTCATGCCATGGGACCTTTAAGCACAGCAGTGCATCTCGTCCTCATGGACAGCACCAGATTGGCCAGTTCTTGTAGTTGCTGTTGCCATCCTGTACCCATTCCGCAGGTGTTATATTCGGATGTACCAATCCTGTGCAGGTGTTGTTACGCATGGTCTGCCGCTGCAAGGACGATCAGCTGTCATTCCTCTCTCCCTGTAGCGTTGTTTTCACACCTATAGTTTGTTTGCTTTGGTCCGAATCACTTGATCTGTTTGTAAACTTGGAGCAATTTCCCCTTCGTTTGATTTCACACCTGGAAAGATCCAAGCATACCAAATGTGTCCTCACTAATCACACAAGTTGTACAGGAAGAAGGTCCTGTATGGACTAGTGCATATTTCTTGCACCTCCGTGGTCAAACCAGCTCATGTTTGTAAATAATAAACACACACACACACACACACACACACACACACACACACACACACACACACACACACACACACACACACACACACACACACACACACACACACACATATACACTCACCGGCCACTTTATTAGGTACCCCATGCTAGTAACGGGTTGGACCCCCTTTTGCCTTCAGAACTGCCTCAATTCTTCGTGGCATAGATTCAACAAGGTGCCGGAAGCATTCCTCAGGGAGATTGGTCCATATTGACATGATGGCATCACACAGTTGCCGCAGATTTGTCGGCTGCACATCCATGATGCGACTCTCCCGTTCCACCACATCCCAAAGATGCTCTATTGGATTGAGATCTGGTGACTGTGGAGGCCATTTGAGTACAGCGAACTCATTGTCATGTTCAAGAAACCAGTCTGTGATGATTCCAGCTTTATGACATGGCGCATTATCCTGCTGAAAGTAGCCATCAGAAGTTGGGTACATTATGGTCATAAAGGGATGGACATGGTCAGCAACAATACTCAGGTAGGCTGTGGCGTTGCAACGATGCTCAATTGGTACCAAGGGGCCCAAAGAGTGCCAAAAATATTCCCACACCATGACACCACCACCACCAGCCTGAACCGTTGATACAAGGCAGGATGGATCCATGCTTTCATGTTGTAGACGCCAAATTCTGACCCTACCATCCGACTGTCGCAGCAGAAATCGAGACTCATCAGACCAGGCAACGTTTTCCAATCTTCTATTGTCCAATTTCGATGAGCTTGTGCAAATTGTAGTCTCAGTTTCCTGTTCTTAGCTGAAAGGAGTGGCACCCGATGTGGTCTTCTGCTGCTGTAGCCCATCTGCCTCAAAGTTCGACGTACTGTGCGTTCAGAGATTCTCTTCTGCCCACCTTGGTTGTAACGGGTGGTTATTTGAGTCACTGTTGCCCTTCTATCAGCTCGAACCAGTCTGGCCATTCTTCTCTGACCTCTGGCATCAACAAGGCATTTCCGCCCACAGAACTGCCGCTCACTGGATGTTTTTTCTTTTTCGGACCATTCTCTGTAAACCCTAGAGATGGTTGTGCGTGAAAATCCCAGTAGATTAGCAGTTTCTGAAATACTCAGACCAGCCCTTCTGGCACCAACAATCATGCCACGTTCAAAGTCACTCAAATCACCTTTCTTCCCCATACTGATGCTCGGTTTGAACTGCAGGAGATTCTCTTGACCATGTCTACATGCCTAAATGCACTGAGTTGCCGCCATGTGATTGGCTGCTTAGAAATTAAGTGTTAACGAGCAGTTGGACAGGTGTACCTAATAAAGTGGCCGGTGAGTGTTTATATATATATGTATGTATGTATATATATGTATATATATATATATATATATATATATGTATATATGTATATATATGTATATATATATATATATATATATATGTATATATGTATGTATATATATGTATATATGTATATATATATATATATGTATATATGTATATATATATATATGTATATATGTATATATATATATATGTATATATATATATGTATATATATATGTATATATATATATATATATATATATATATATATAAAGTAATTTTTTTATAACTGTATAGAGACTGATACCATCTCTATTTTTAAGACCGTATTACCGCCCAACCCAGCATAAAGTCAGTTTTTGTACATAAGGACTTAAGTAGAGGTCAGAATGCATAATGGGGGAGTTGTATGATTGGTTTGAAAAAAGCAACGCCAAAAACTGCATGTCTAGAAACTGATACAATATGACACAATGTGCCTCTGAGGCTAAAAATGTCAAGTCTGGTAACAACTGCAGATGTACTGTATATATAGACGTACATGTCTTTTTTTCCCCCTTTGACTGACATTCCCTGTAGACACCATTGTTGGCTTTGACTCCACCAGTCAGCGCTTCATGTTGTAGAGATTTTTCTTGAGGCCTGGCAGACATATACTATGTATGTTATGAGAAGATTAGCTCAGATCCAGCATATTAAGTAATTTCACAGCAAACCGTATTTCTGAAAACACCACTACAAGGCAGAAACTAGTGGATGGAGCCACTCTCTTCTCCTGCTCAGTTTTGGCAACATGCTGATCATTTCCTTTGACACACACCCAGCGCACGCACAGATTATTCAGAGTGGGTTAGGATTGTGCATACAGAGAGAATCAGGGCCACGGACTCGTAGATTTCCGTCTGCTGAACCATATTGCGCTTGTCTCTTCAACTCATCCTCTGTCAACATCAGATGGCCCTGTCATTTCATATTTCTTTCCTGTTTTTATGATGAATGAGGTGTCAGGCGCAAGATGTTTTCTGCGGTCTTCATCCAGGACTAGTGACGCTAAGGCTTTAATTCGCTATTCGGAAAAATGACCCTGTCAATCATTCGCACTTTCCTCCTACAACAAATGTTATTTTAATTGTTTTCCGTTATATTCTAGCTATTTTCATGGTTACATTGCAATAGAAATAGAAATGTCTTCATGCGCGGACTGACATGTAACAGTTTCTAGACTTGTGTCCATAGGATGGGAACATGAGCACAGCAACAGGAAGCTTTTTCCTTCATCCAGTCTCATTGGCTGTGTTTGAGCAGTGGCTTTAGTTTGTGTAGTGTGTATTCTCTCCTTGTGAAAGGCTACACCTGGAGAGGTGAACAGGGTGAGTGCTGCTGCTTTCATCTTCTCATATCATTCACAGATGTGTCTTTTGCGAGGTCTTTATCCCCTTGACGGTGTTCTTTAATGGCGAGTGAAAAGAAAAGTGAAGCACCTCCAGACTGTGAATGGTCACTTTGATGTTTGGAAGCCCAGTACGGTTCCGAAAGATGGGCGACACCACACAGTGATGCCCAAACTTTTTTTGCTTTGAAAAGAGCAGAACAGGTAGAAGAGGACATGTAGTGGATGTGTACCTGTCTTTTCCTTTGTGGGTAGGTATTCCAGATCTTACTGTAGCATTATACCAGTGTGGGAATTTACAGGCTCACATTAAGACAGGTCTGCTTTTATTAAATATACGGATGACAATTTTAAACTTACAAGAAATAAAGAAATTTAAATTGACAAGATAACCATGTTTTTTATGTATCCAAAACAACCAATTAAGGGGTATTTGTGCAATAAAGCAAACACATTTAGATTATAATTTAACTAACACTTGTTCTGTGTTCTCCTTCAAGAGAAAATCAAGCTATAAGACAGTTTTATATACAGGTAAAAGCCAGTAAATTTGAATATTTTGAAAAACTTGATTTATTTCAGTAATTGCATTCAAAAGGTGTAACTTGTACATTATATTTATTCATTGCACACAGACTGATGCATTCAAATGTTTATTTCATTTAATTTTGATGATTTGAAGTGGCAACAAATGAAAATCCAAAATTCCGTGTGTCACAAAATTAGAATATTGTGTAAGGGTTAAATTTTGAAGACACCTGGTGCCACAAAGTAATCAGCTGATTAACTCAAAACACCTGCAAAGGGCTTTAAATGGTCTCTCAGTCCAGTTCTGAAGCCTACACAAACATGGGGAAGACTTCAGATTTGACAGCTGTCCAAAAGGCGACCATCGACACATTGCACAAGGAGGGAAAGACACAAAAGGTTATTGCTGAAGAGGCTGGCTGTTCTCAGAGCTCTGTGTCCAAACACATTAATAGAGAGGCAAAGGGAAGGAAAAACTGTGGTCAGAAAAAGTGTACAAGCGATAGGGATCACCGCGCCCTAGTCAAGATTGTGAAAAAAGATTCACAAGGAGTGGACAGCTGCTGGAGTCAGTGCTTCAAGATCCACCACCAAGAGACGCTTGAAAGACATGGGTTTCAACTGCCGCATACCTCGTGTCAAGCCACTGTTGACCAAGAAACAGCGAAAAGCATCTCACCTGGGCTAAGGAAAAAGAGCTGGACTGCTGCTGAGTGGTCCAAAGTCATGTTTTCTGACGAAAGCAAATTTTGCATTTCCTTTGGAAATCGAGGTCCCAGAGTCTGGAGGAAGACAGGAGAGGCACAGGATCCACGTTGCCTGAAGTCTAGTGTAAAGTTTCCACCATCAGTGATGGTTTGGGGTGCCATGTCATCTGCTGGTGTCGGTCCACTCTGTTTCCTGAGATCCAGGGTCAACGCAGCCGTCTACCAGCAAGTTTTAGAGCACTTCATGCTTCCTGCTGCTGACCTGCTCTATGGAGATGGAGATTTCAGGTTCCAACAGGACTTGGCGCCTGCACACAGCGCAAAATCTACCCGTGCCTGGTTTACGGACCATGGTATTTCTGTTCTAAATTGGCCAGCCAACTCCCTGACCTTAGCCCCATAGAAAATCTGTGGGGTATTGTGAAAAGGAAGATGCAGAATGCCAGACCCAAAACGCAAAAAGTTGAAGGCCACTATCAGAGCAACCTGGGCTCTCATAACACCTGAGCAGTGCCAGAAACTCATCGACTCCATGCCACGCCGCATTAATGCAGTAATTGAGGCAAAAGGAGCTCCAACCAAGTATTGAGTATTGTACATGCTCATATTTTTCATTTTCTTACTTTTCAGTTGGCCAACATTTCTAAAAACTCCCTTTTTTGTATTAGCCTTAAGTAATATTCTAATTTTGTGACACACGGAATTTTGGATTTTCATTTGTTGCCACTTCAAATCATCAAAATTAAATGAAATAAACATTTGAATGCATCAGTCTGTGTGCAATGAATAAATATAATGTACAAGTTACACCTTTTGAATGCAATTACTGAAATAAATCAAGTTTTTCAAAATATTCTAATTTACTGGCTTTTACCTGTATATGGATATATACATTATGAAAATTTTCCAATTTGTTGGAATCCTATTACGTAGACTTCATCCAGGAAGAGGGAGCCAATCCAATCTTTTTATAGTGCAGGGAAGTCGCAGGCGGTCACAATGACTAACAGCTAGACAGCAGCCTGCTGAGCCACACACTCTGAACAACAGCTTTCCTGCTAAAGTCTCCTCCTTATCTAAATTAAAAACATAAAAACATATTCTTGTCCTGCACCCCAGCTTGTTGAAACGAACATGTCAAACAAACATTCACTGCCGAAAAGTGCACTGCTAACGTCAGTTTGCAGGATATATGGCTAATTAGCTGCTCAGCTTCAGCACATTAAACGGCATGTAACCGAACTTGCAAATGTCACTTCAAGTGTTTAGATTATGCTTATTTTCAGGTTTATGAAAATATTTAGAGATTGTACCAGAATGGGTGTATGTGGTTTAATTTTCAAAAAACACCATATTTTTTTGTTGTACTTCACATTGCTGCAGCTCCTCTTTTCACCCTATGTGTTGAGCTCTCTGTTTTAGCTACAGAGTGAGGCATCTCACTTCTGTCCCATCTTATGTCACACATGCGCAATAGCTAGGTCAGCACAGCTAGCCAGTCAGAAGCAGAGGATGAGGGCGTGCCATGCTAGCAGCTAGGCGAGCATTATAACGCGTGTTACGTTAAGTGATGTATGCATGTTTGTCACAGAAGTAAAGGCTGGAGATTTTATGATATTTCCATGAAGACTATTTTGTTAATATTAAACGTGGCCAAAGCTTCAAATAATGAGGTAAACGTTTTTAGTAATCCCCTTAGGTTCACCTTCCTGCTGCAACATGTTTGGTTGTGTAATGTTTGGTTTAGAAGCCTTCATGTATTGTCGATTTATTTTTTATTTATTTTTTTTTACGGTATGATGGCCCGCTATATATCTCGTGGCATTCAGTCTCCGGCTGGAACGGACTGTACAGAGACAGCCACAGCAGAGCACAGATGCAGAGACTCCAGAGCTTAGGTAACACTGGCCAATGAGAGCAGACTAGGCTTCTTTGGTAGGGGGGCTTAAAGAGACGGGCGCTCCAACAGAGCGTCTCATACAGAGGGTAAATACAGGTGACGTAGCTTTGGGCAGTATGAGAAAAATGAAGTGATGTATTCTAAGTATTGACCGCAAAACTGCCCGCGCATCCACATGATGCAGCCTTCGGAGATCACGCACAGCCCCCACTCCTTCTCCACACAGTTGCTAGTATGCAAGGAGGACACAGAGGATTAAAAAAACAAACATGACAGACTCTTCAGAAGAGGTCATTATCTTCACTCGAGCTTCTGCGCTGCAAAGTTGCCGGACGCCGCAATCTTCTGAACATAGCCATACTGAGAAATCCAGAGAGAGTTGTGTGGAGCTGATAGTCTTAATTAGCTTTGTAGCAACTCATTTGGCAACGGCTTGAATGTAGCCGACGCTTAATATCAAAACGTTACGCACTAAAGCTTTAAAGCAGTTAAATGTTCTAGTAGAAACAAAATACAAGCATGAACCTGAAAACGGCCAATGTAATAGGTCTCCCTTAAAGGCGCTCAAAGCGATGTTAGGTGATGTCCCTTCTAGTTGACGTTCAAAGCATTGTCAAACAAAACGGAGGCTAGCTCGGCCCTCCTTCCTCACCCAAGTATTGTATAATAACTCGTCAAAAACATACACCTTTAGAAATATGGAATCACAATGAATTCAACAATAACATCAGTACATAAAATGTACATATGATGATACACAGATGTGTAATCAGTCAAGACGCCGCAGTATGTGCAAAATGTGCAAGTGACGTGTTCAATCTTGACATGGAATGTCGGAATTTCTGTATTCTCAGTTAGAAACTAGATGGCATAGACTGTATAAAAAAGGTCTATGGTCGAATAATGTCAACTCTGAAAGATGGATATATTTATATAGATAGATATATTATTTGCTCTATGAAAGACATTGACAAAGATGAAAACTAAGAACATTTACTGTCAATTTAATTTATTTTAGTTAGTTTTGAAACAGACATTACAGTTTTAGTTATCCTTTTTTTGTAATGCCTCGTTTTTATTTTTATTTGTTAACGACAATGTTTTTTCTCACCTAGTTTTCCTTATTTCGTTCGATTCCGTTAGCGATTAAAACCTTGGTGACATCGCTTAGAGCACCTTTAACAATACATTTACAAAGTTTTCTCCTGAACTCCTAACATTTGCACTGTAACTGCAGCGCTGCTCCCTGCTGTCTGTTAGCTGTTGATCCTGCTAGTTTGGCATTGGCATGAGCCTCTGCATAGCTAGCTAATCTCTGTGGGATTTTAACTGTATTTCTTTATGTTTAAAGAGTCACAACACATTTTGGTTACTTAGTCAGGGGAGTTACTACCTAGCTGTCATGACATTCAGAGCGAGCAGGGCAGAAAAAGAGGGGCTGTCCACATACACACACACACACTAAACAGAGTCACCTCAGTACTACTTATTGAAACTGATTAACACATAGTGGATTACTTGTTAACGTTCCTCCTGAACTACATCACAATGTGTCTTAATGCAAAAGTACGAAAAGCACAGCTCTGTTAAATATCTCTCACAAAATTCTGACCACAGAGGTTTGCATAGTGATACTGTAAAATTGAACTGTAAAATTGAACATTCATTCATCAGTATGCTTCACCATGCACATTAAGTCAAGAAATGACTAATTCACCCTACAATTATTCTTTGGTGGTATTTTTTTAAACCACCTTAAACTGAGAAAAATGAACAGGCTCTAATGGTCACTGCTCTGCATAAACAGCATGTAAATTAGCACCGCTCTCCTTACTGTCTTCCTATTCTTTGATTGGAGGAGAAAAAGAAGTGATCCTGTGTATATTCAGACAGCCCTGACCTTTCTTGCTACTGAATCTTCCATCTAATGAGAAAATTATGATGAGACAGAACAAATGAAAGCGTCCGTTATTAATATGAATGTAAAAAGAAATGATGTCCAAGACGTCAGGCTGGAAAGCAATTTCCATACAACAAGTTCTTAAGCATCGTAATTATGTGGCTCTGACGGCAAGTCACTCAAGTCCTTTAGTGGATGATTCTTTTTGTATAGAATGGGTCTGATGCAAGTGTTTGAACAGTATCTCTTTATCCAAATTGTAGAGCAGAGGCCCCGAGGCACTTGTCTCTAGCTGTCAGCTGAATAAATATAACCAGTGGGAGAGCATCCTTGGACACCTCCTCCTGATATGATCCCTCTCTGCAGCTTCCATCTTCTCTGCACCAGTCATTTGCACGATCAATTTCATGAGATCCATGGGGGTGCTCCATTGCTTTTTACAAGGTGCTCTGCCTTTGCCACTAACATCTTTATATATCTTTACAGTTATAGAAACAAGAATCTTACCTAAAGGTCCACTTATTGGCTGTTTTTGAAACATCTGACAGCAGATGGAGTTAGTCAGTGACCTATTATTGTTATTATTGATTTATTACTAATTAAATAAAGTCAAGTAAAATAATAATATACAGAAAGTGAAATACAACACAATGACCACAAGATTGGGTAAGCCTTTAAAGGGTCAGTTCACTCAAATTGCAAAAAAGACTAATTAACTGATTTACCTATAGTGTTAATTTTTTTTTTTTTTTGTCTAGAGGTCCTAGGATAAAATTGGGGAGAATTACATTTCCTTTAAGTTGTTGGTGTGAGGTGAAACATTGCAAAAAAAAAAAAAAAAAAGCAGCTCTAGCCTCTCTTTCCGGAAAAGTGTCCCTGTTCCTGTTACTTTGCATTAACCAGAGAATACAATGGCAGTAGTATTTCTTAGGTAGATAATTCTGTAGTTTGGAAAGTGGAAAGAGATGGTGCTGTGACC
The DNA here is from genome assembly GCA_013375575.1 of Percina caprodes. Classification (NCBI taxonomy): domain Eukaryota; kingdom Metazoa; phylum Chordata; class Actinopteri; order Perciformes; family Percidae; genus Percina; species Percina caprodes. Next base: position 757,190 of record JABXJD010000224.1, on the reverse strand, counting down.
AGCACACATAAAATTCCAATTACCTCCACTTTATTGGGGAAAACGTGGACATACGTGCAAGGCTTGATACCAGAATTGCGCTTGGGTAAAAACCTTTTATGTCCAAAACTGTTGCTTTTTAAGGAAATGGAAAAAAAGGCAAATTTGAATACCTTTTATTTGAGCTATTTTCTCAGACAAAGTGAGACACAATCACTGTTTTAAATTTGTAAAAAAATGTAATGTGTGTGAACGGCCCCTTTAATCCAAAACTAACATATTTAAACTGCTAGCAGTCTATTTCTGAGCTCAAGCACAAAATTCTTCTGTGTGAAACGTGAGATTCACTGTTACGGATACTCTTTATAAAAATTCACCCAGTGTACATTTCTCCACCAGCAGCAGGTTTCATCTCCGGTATGTTCAGGTACCGCTGCAGGTTTGCCGGATATCCCTCATTTTCAGCCAGATGTCTGTTACCTTCCACTTTCTTTGTGTTGGCGTTCTAACCTCTGGTGGATTTCTGAGGACTATGGTTACCTGCTCCTCAGATCTCTGCAGGGTGAATCCAGACAGCTCGCTAGACTGTCTGTCCAATCTGAGTTCTTTCTCGCAAACAACCTTACACATGTTCCACCAAAACATGTTCCTTTTCTTAGCTCTGCCTAAGATTCGAGACTGCTGTCAGACCTTCTTCATTCCAATCCCCCACTCTGCATCGACACCACAGCTGCGTTTCCCAGGGGATTTCAACAGTCCATTGGGGGTTTACATCGCCCCTCGGCATCAACCACTAGGCTCTGAATACTTCCCACTGCCATCCACCATTATCACTGCACAGCCAGCTCATTAACACCCGCTGTAGTGGAGTGATGAGTTTACACTCACTGCAGCAGTTTCTCAGTTTTAGCCATGTCTGCTCTCTATTCGCCATGCCTTTTAGGCTCTGCCGGATCGGTGAGGGCAGGCAAGTCTCATTGCATGAGCTTTTCAAACAAAGCTTGTTTCCATGGTGACCACCTTTACCCTTCTTATGCTACTTTTTATGGCAGCGGAGCACATAATGCATCGGCAGTCATATATCCCATCTCCAGCAGTCCCGGCCTAGTGTGTGCATTATATCATTTGATTGTTTGCTTCATAACCTGCAAATCAAATCGGCCTTTTGCTTACTCTGTTAGAGTAGTAGACATGCTCATTACAGGAACAATATGATGTCTAATAAAAACACACTTGTATCGCTGAGGAAAGGCACAGGAGCAATGTTGTCTGACAAAGATGAGCTCTGACTGCTGAGACATACATCTGCTGCTGCTTGACCTCTCCCTGGGATTCAGCTTCACACCACTGTCATCTTTTCTCTACGAATGCGGGAGTTTTTCCTTTTTTTCCCCTTTGTCTCCCTTTCACATTTTCTTGAAATGATGTGTTCCTTAAGGGCCGTTTTAGTCCTGTTGACTGACTGGAGAGTTTGTTAAAGTGCTAGAATATCAAGATCTTTCTCCACTTATGTCCGCCTTCACAATACTGTATTGCTACTCACGGCATCCAGCTGCATAGACCTCTTGGTACTCATTTGACACAGTTGTGTTTTTATATTGTTGGTATTCTGGAAATGTGCTTCATCTACCAAATCCATATATTCATATTATCTGACTCACAGTCATTTCCTTCTCTAGTCACCTGTAACTTTATTGACTTCAAGGTTGTGGCTAAGCTGATTCAAGTCACTTCCCTTACAGTAAAACATAGCAACGCATTATAATACCAGGGACTCTTTTTGTTGTTGCATGTCATTCCTTTCCATCGCCCCATGCCCTGCCTCTAACTATTTTGCTGTCTGATAATGGCAAATGCCCCAAAAAGAGCTTGGTTTCTGCAGCTGAGACAAAATTAGCTCACTCTTGTCAACTCAAGTTATAGTCTACAAAGCCTCAATTTTAATGACAACAGGCAGCACAATACAAGCTTGTCTGCACAGAAGCGTATTTCAATACCTTTCCAAATATAGTAAATAGCAGTAAGGATTAATTTCTGCTGCTGCAACTCATCATATTGAGCGAGACATGGATGATTGGAGCACCGCTGCCTCTGCATACAAAGGGTTACACGGAGTCAGCCGCAGTCTAAAAATAGACTGTTGCTCTCGTCTGCCTCTGCACAGGCCTCTATGGATCTCTGCCCTTAAGCTCTTGCACGTGAGGTAAAAATAACCCTCTTTGTGAGAACATATATACACACACACACACACACACACTTGGTACATTCTTCGCTCTCAGCCACCACCCTGTGACATAACGCAATCGCTGGCTATTAAAAAAGATACAAAAAGGTTCTGATAAAATGTTGGTTTGAAAATGGTTTGCTGTTCTGTTTAGGGCATTATTCAAATTGCGCACAATGCTTACAGCTTGCTTACAGTCACACACTAGTGAACACACATTGTAATAAAACAGCAAGACAACAATAAAATCTCTCTCACAAATAAGTTAAACACCTTATGGTAGCAGCTGCAGTGCTTCAGCAGCAGGAGTTAACTGAAAGCAAGCATCTGCACATGACATCAGTGATTTTTTTTTTTTCTTCTTTTTTTTTGTGTCTGTGTCCGTTTGAGTTTACAGACCTCCAGGTTGGCATGATCCATGGCTTTGCAGTGGTCAAATGAAAGCAACCCTATGTGCTTCAATGTGATTATTATGTACTTTTGGTCTGAGGCAACACAGCATTTAATTAGGAGGGCGTCATTTCACTGTGACCGGCTCACCCTAAGCTGGTGTTATTACTGCTATTACTAAAGGCTTCGCTGCCACAGCTTAATGCACGATGGGGTAATTGCCAATATAGTGTCAGAAGTCACACCTGGTGGACAGGATGATATTAAGTGATATAGGTCTGGTTTGCTTTTAGATGTTTTTTTAGCAGAAATGCAACATGGATCAGTTGTAGACCTCAGTCACCTCTGCCGTGCAATATACACTCTCAAAATTGCTCATAATTAGGAGTGTAAGTTTTTGTGTTCATCAGAAAATTGCATATAATGCATTGATTTAACAATTGTCTTAATACAGTATGATTTAACAAACAGCCAAGCAAGTGTTGGTTGTATTGGCTTTCTTCCTGGTTGTCTTCCATGCTCTATCCATTGATTAGTTCCTCTAAAGTTATGGGTGGAAGACACTTTTTTGGGAAGGCCCATAGTATTGTGGAGCTTTAAATCGCTGCCTGAACCTGATCGGGACCAACCTGACCCACTGGGTTTGTGCTGGGCCCAGCTCCAATTACTTACAGAGGAGAAATGCTATACAATCTCCAATTTGGCAAAGTTTTTCAGCTCTGGCTTGGACAGAAACTATGCGAGTTCATGTAGGGCCAGGCCTGATTTTCTGGACCCTATCATAGCTCTAGTGAATGGTGAACACCAGTGAACAGGGGCTTAAATAAAATGGGTGTTTTGACATCCCCAAATTAAAACTCCAGAATTTACAGCAATTTTGATTTGTCTGTAATGATTGTTTTTTTTGTTTGTTTTTTTGGAAAAACTTGTGTGGGGGGCAATTCAGTGATATGTGCAATAGAGTCAAACAGGTTTTGGTGATTACATGATGGGAAAGCCATGAGTCACTTACTGAAATCTACATGTAAAGAAGTCACAATGCCCACTTTACAATTTAATTCTGATCAACTTTTGTTGGCTGGACAGCAACAAAGGGGGCCAACCCTATAAACAGTAAAGCCTGTCCTTGACTTATTGAGTCAATGATGAGGTTACGTCATTGGTCGTCAAGTGTTAGGTCCATGAAGAAAAACAGCACATGACTGTGCCTTTTGCTCTGAGCAAGCACAAATCTCTCTTCCCCACCTCTGCTTTGCCACTGCTCTCATAGAGTCAAGCCCATTGTGAGTCATCAAAATTCCAAATGGATTCAGCCTAGAAAACAACAAAACACCTGAGATGTCACGTAACAAAGTACAAATACCTTGTTTCCTTACCTAAGTACAACCTTTGGGTATCTATTAGACTGGGTAAGCCCTGCACACTCTGCCGGCGATTTGATTTCGCCCTGCAGCTTGGTCTTGAAACCTGCACGTTTAATTATCCTGCTTCAGTTCACAATTTTGCGGGAACCAATCACAAACTGGCTTATCTACCTGGCAAGCTATTGGCAGGTTTAATTTAATAGTGTTAGAGAAGTGACCAAGCAGCTTATTCTTTACTTTCAACATAGTGGCCACCAAACGATACTAAAGCGCAGCAAACCCTTTCACCCTGTGTGTTTGGGTCTCTGTTTTAGCTACAGAGTGAGACATCTCACTTCTCCAACTTTGGTCAGTACAAGGTGGGATTAGCTGGGAAACTTCTTCTGTACTAGTGTTGAACAATGTTTTGCAATTGAGTACGAGCTAGCATGCTACGGTTATACCCCTTGTCTCGGCTAGTGACGTAGAAAGCAGTGCAGATTTTGAACAGCTCACCCAGAGACTGAAGGCATGACACATTCAGAAACCTGTATCACACTCAAAACAGCATGGATAGTTTTTTCCAAGTTTGAATGTGTGTGGAAGCACCAGAGAAATTATTTTTTTTCATAATAGGGGCACTTTAAACCCTACTATCTATACCTCTACTTGGGTAATGACTGTGAATACTTTTGACACCTCTGAACCTTACACATATGCCACTTGGCAACTAGTAAGTCCTGCAGACTGACATGCTGACAAGAAAATGGACTTCTCTATCTGTATGCATGGACACGAATAATATTGCTTATTTCTGTAGGTTTGTCTTTCATCCCTGCATTGTCTTGTGATCTAACCGATTCACAGCTCACGCATTTTGAGCACATAGAAATTTGGATGAAACATCCATCCAATCTCCTATCTTCCCATGCCGCCTTTTTCGGCCAGGGAAATAAAGGCCAAGTAGGCTGTTATCAGCAAGGAGCTGGGGGGAGGCATGGGGGTAAAATGAACTGGGAATTAGGACTAGAGATGTTCCACAGTGGCTCAGGCTCAGCACACAGGTTGTTATTAAAAGCCTCGTAATAGGCTAGATTAGTCCCCAGATATGACCTAATCCTTAAAAGACTCCACAGTCAAATCAATGGAAAATTAAGATGGTGGGAGTAGTAGTGTGAGAGATTGGCCTGGTAATGCCTCAGTAGAAAGCAGTTACAGTTACAACTACTGCTCTATGGACGTCTTTTATTTTCACTGGTACATCAATAGGTTTTATAATTGTTTTAAAATGGTTTTGCTTTTTTTTTTTTAAAAAAGGTTTCCATTAAGTTTCATTGCAGCAGCAAGTGGTGAACTTGTTTTCAAATCATGTTAGCCGTCAGGTTGCTATTACCTTGGAACCTAGTACTACTTTTGCACTTTTTTCAGTTAAGGCCTGGTTTCTGCAACATTTTAAATGGTGACATGTATTCTGTCTCATCGGCCTCATACTTTTTTAGTGGCTTATCCAAAATGCAATAAAAGAAATGTCTGGGGGAAGACACAAAGCTAGTGCTGAACAGTCAGATCCAAATATATTAACAATTGTATTATTGTTTATTTGCTGCTATTAAGTAATTTACATTATTTTAAATTGTATATCTTTGGGTTTTGAACTGTTGATTGGACAAACATTTTGCCCTTCTTTGGCTGAGAAATTGGGATGGACAATATCCATCACCTTTTTCATGTATTTTAATAGTTAACAGTTTTACAATGATGATACTTAGTTGAAGATGGGAAGACTTGAAAATGACCAAAACTAACAATTGGCTCAGCACCTTGGACCTCTTGAAATCTTCATAAAGTTATTCAAACCTTTATCAATTTAGTTCTGAAGTTTATAACTGTCACTCTAAGATTTAAGATTTAATTTGTTTATTAATCCCCAGTGGGGAAATTACAAGGTCCTAGGTCATAGATGTTTTCCCATCCTGTATATATTCAAAAATGTCTTCTTATATTTTATTATTATTATTATTATTATTATTATTATTATTATTATTATTATTATTATTTCATGTATAGTGTATGTATGTATATTGTATCCTAGTATTTCATTTATATTTATATTCTGTGCTGTGTGACTGATATGGTATGTTTGATATCTATCTATCTATCTATCTATCTATCTATCTATCTATCTATCTATCTATCTATCTATCTATCTATCTATCTATCTATCTATCTATCTATCTATCTATCTATCTATCTATCTATCTAACTGTTGTGGAATTTTCTTTTGACTAGTAATAGTTACCACTGTAGTCCATTGCTCTGTACAAACTGGCCAGTATCATAAGGTGAGCACATTGAAATCAACATAGAACATTATTTTCGAATACAGAACACACATAGCCTCATAAGCAATGTAAAGATACTGCCTCCATTAGTCATGATAGTCTCTTGGTAACTTATTGGACCCAGAAATGTTGCTTCTTATGAACGTTTTTGATTGAAATGTCATCTACAAGGCAAGGCAAGGCAGCTTTATTTATATAGCACATTTCAGCAACAGGGCAATTCAAAGTGCTTTACACAAAAACAGTTAAAAGAAAATAAAACCGATAAAACACAGAAGAAACAGTTTAAAATATATATATATATATATATATATATATATATATATATATATATATATATATATATATATATATATATATATATATATATATATATATATAAAAACAAATAAAACACAAGAATAAAAGTTACAGTGCAGTATAAAAGAAAGAAATTAACATAATTTAAAGAAAGGCAACATCGAAAAGAAAGGTCTTCAGCATTGATTTAAAAGAACTAAGAGTAGCAGCAGACCTGCAGGTTTCTGGGAGTTTATTCCAGATATGAGGAGCATAGAAACTGAACGCTGCTTCCCCCTGTTTAGTTCTGACTCTAGGAACAGACAGTAGACCTGTCCCAGATGACCTTAGAGGTCTGGGGGGGTCATAGTGTACTAGCAGATCAGAAATGTATTTTGGCCCTAAACCGTTTAGTGATTTATAAACTAGCAAAAGAACTTTGAAATCAATTCTTTGGGGCACAGGAAGCCAGTGTAAGGACTTCAGAACTGGAGTGATGTGATCCAGTCTCTTGGTCTTAGTGAGGACTCGAGCAGCAGCGTTCTGAATCGGCTGCAGCTGTCTGATTGATTTTTAGGGAGACCTGTAAAGACCCGTTACAGTAGTCAAGTCTACTGAAGATGAAAGCATGGACAAGTTTTTCCAAATCCTGTTGACACATAAGTCCTTTAACCCTTGATATATTCTTAAGGTGATAATAGGCTGACTGTAATTGTCTTTATATGGCTGTTAAAATTCAGGTCAGAGTCCATGATTACACCAAGATTTCTGGCTTTGTCTGTTGTTTTTAACATTGTTGTTTGAAGCTGAGCGCAAACTTTTAATCTTTCCTCTTTTGCTCCAAAAACAACCACCTCAGTTTTTCCCTCATTTAATTTCAGAAAGTTTTGGCACATCCAGCCGTTAATTTGTTCAATACACTTAGTCAGTTTTTGTATTGGACTATAGTCCCTGGCGATAAGGTTATGTAAATTTGTGTGTCATCCGCATAACTATGGTAACTTATTTTGTTGTTTTCCATAATCTGAGCCAGTGGAAGCATGTAGATGTTAAACAGAAGAGGCCCCAGAATGGAGCCTTGGGGAACTCCACACGTCATATTTGTACGCTCAGATGTATAATTACCTATTGACACAAAGTAATCCCTATTCTGTAAGTAAGATTCAAACCAGTTTAGTACTGAGCCAGAAAGACCAACCCAGTTTTCCAATCGGTCTAGTAATATGTCGTGTCGACCGTATCAAATGCAGCACTGAGATCAAGTAATACTAAGACTGAAATTTTGCCATTATCTGTGTTAAGGTGGATGTCATTAAAGACCTTAACGAGAGCCGTCTCAGTGCTGTGGTGTGGTTGGAAGCCCGACTGAAAGGTATCAAAGCTGTTGTTTAGTGACAAGAAATAATTGAGTTGTTGAAAAACTGCTTTTTCAATGATTTTACTTAAGAACGGAAGGTTTGATATTGGCCTATAGTTGCTCATTAGGGATGTGTCTAGATTGTTCTTTTTTAAGAGTGGCTTGATTACTGCAGTTTTCAGGGCCTGTGGAAAGATTCCTGAAAGAAGAGATGTGTTCACAATCTGTAGAAGATCAGAAGACAAACAATTCAAGACATTTTTGAAAACACCCGTTGGTAGAATATCAAGGCAACAGGAGGAAGTTTTCAGATGTTGTATAATGTCCTCCAGGTTTTTATGGTTGATCGCATGAAACTCAGTCATATTGGAACTAGTTCTGCTTGAACACTGTGACAACACACATCCTGTACTTGATATGGAGGCACTAACTGTTTGTCTAATCTTTTGAATTTTTCTTTGAAGAAGGAGGCAAAGTCATTGCAGGCCTTGGAAGATAAAAGTTCAGATGCTACTGGTACTGGAGGGTTTGTTAACCTATCGACAGTAGCAAACAAAGCACGTGAATTATTATTGTTTCTAGAGATAATATCAGAGAAGAAGGACCGCCTTGCATTCCTCAGTTCCAAATTATAAATGCGAAGTCTCTCTTTATAGGTGTTATGATGGACCAGGAGATTTGTTTTTCGCCACCTTCGTTCAGCTTTTCGACACTCTCTTTTTTCTGTTCTCACCAGTGGGACATTTCTCCATGGAGACCTTTTCTTACAAGAGACAACTTTGACCTTAGTGGGAGCAATGGCATCAATAACATTTGTAATTTTACAGTTGAAATGATCTACAAGCTCAGTGACTGAGAGCCCAGGGGGGGCGGGTGCGGCGGAGAAAAGCTGAGTAAATTTTTCACTGGTGTTTTCAGTGATATACCGTTTTCTGATTATCTTTGTTTGGACACTTTTGGGCACAGAGATAGAGCCGTTAAAGAAAACACAGGAATGATCAGACAGAGCAACGTCAGTCACCACAACCTTGGAAATATTCAGACCCTTGGAGACAATCAAGTCCAGCGTGTGCCCCTTATTGTGCGTGGGCTCTGTCACATGCTGAGTCAGTCCATAGTTCTCAAAAACACAACACAGTTCTTTGGTCCCCCTGTCCTGGGGTTGTCAACATGAATGTTAAAATCACCCACAATGATTACACAATCAAAGTTAATGCAGATTATAGACAGCAGTTCAGTGAAGTCATCAATAAAGGTTGCACAATATTTAGGTGGCCTATAGATATTTAGAAATATTGCTTGAGGGGACGATCTCAACTGTAGAACCACATATTCAAAAGAAGCAAAATTTCCATAACATATTTGCGTACAGTGGAATGAGTCATTAAACAAAATGGCAACTCCACCTCCTTTCTTATTCACTCTATTCTCGCTCATAAAACTGAAGTTAGGGGGAGCTGACTCGATGAGAACAGCAGCGCTGTTATTATGGTCTAACCAGGTCTCAGTTAAAAACATAAAATCTAGATTGTGATTAATAATAAAATCATTAATTAAAAAGGATTTTCCTGCCAAAGACCTGATGTTTAGTAAAGCTAGTGTTAGTGTGTTCTCATTTTTTGTAACAGGCTGTGGCTGACGAGGAATGGATGCTAAATTTGCTAAGTTTGCAGTTAAGTGCTTATTCACCATCCTTTTTCTATTGCCTATCACAGCATAAATTGAGGAAGAATTGAAAACACAGGGCCCGGGCTTGTCTTTGAAAAAGTCATGAGTGTCACTAGTCCTGGAGCCTAGGCCCGGCACATATCAGTTTTTGCTTGCTGGATTTTGCACACAAGCGTCCTTATCGGGCAGAGGTGCCTGGCGTTTTACTTTTGTCCGGGGTTGAGTCATGGGTGAAGGAAGGGGGGTAAATTTGGTTCCAACATCTACCAGCTGCTTCATCTGGTCAGTGAACTCCAACATGTGGGTAGGGGAAAGAGGGGAAAGAGTGCGTGGAGATAGCGATGGCTCCTCAAGGGATTCGGGGCTGGTAGGGGGGTTTGAGGGGTGCTGGACGGGTGAAAAGGAGAGTTGGGGTTCCGTATCTCTGCTGTCTGGTCTCCCACGGTCAAATCTGTGCACAGGTGGGGGCTGTGGTGGATCACTGCCAAACTTTGTTTTATTTTCCTCTTGTTTAGATTGGTCTGGCCTTGTGTCCTTGACGGGGGGAGCAGTGTAGCGCAGAGAGTAAAGTAGATTAGAGGTGAACAGCTTTACTCCTGGCCTGTTAAGGAAAAGTCCATCTGCTTTAAAAAGATGTAAGCGCTCCCAGAAAATGTTAAAATTGTCAATGAACTGCAGAGAATGGACAATACATTGAGTTGACAGCCATTTGTTTAGTGCCAACAGTCGGCTGAATCTCTCGGCTCCTCTTCTCACTGGCGGTATAGGCCCACTGATAAACACGTCTGCGTTTAAGGAGCTGACTTTGTTTAGCAGTTCCATAAAGTCCAGTTTCTGCAATTCAGACTGTTGCTTTACAACATCATGTGACCCTATATGTAGTATAATGTTCTTCACAGTTGGGTGTTCTGCCATGATATCTGGGATTCTTTGGGTCAAGTCAGACACTGTGTCTTTGGGAAAACAGAGTATTTTGGTGTTTTTACTGTTTTTTAAATCTTTTACAGCAGAGTCACCCACAATCAGGGTTTGAGGCCCAGTTGTTAGCTTTTTACTTTTTGTATTGCTCTTGGTCCTTACCCTGCTGTGTGGCGATGAGTTGCAATCCCGGTCATCAGATGGCTGTCCATCGTCCAGCAGCAGAGGAGCATATCTGTTATCTTGTTGCAAACAAAGTTGTTGGGGAGGCATTTTGTTGCTTATTTTCCCTTTTGCAGCTGTCCACGGCTGTGTCCGACTAGGTACAGGGGTTGAAGAGGCGCTCTGCTGGGATGATAATGCAGGCCAGCCGGTCGTATCACAGATCTCAGGCGCTGTGCCCTGCCCGTTAGTCGTCCTCCCATTTCCCAGGAAAATGATTTACTCTTAGGCTTCGCACCAGCCGAGTTCCAGGGAGGACTACCACTTGTTGATTTATTACCCGTTCCACTGCCCTCCTGTTTCTTTGTAGTCTTCTTGGTGCTAATTAGCCGTGTGTTAGCATGCTTTTGTCCATTGTTTTGGGTCCATGGTAAAGTGGTGTCATTTCCACAAGATCCGTTCACTTCCACGTTCACTTCTAATAGGTGAACCTTGGTTTCCAAGTGCAATCTTCTGAAGGAGTTTGTAGTAGTCATCCACGGAAAAAGGAGGCATCTTGCTGCTAATTAGCTTTAGCTGCAGTCACTGTAGGACAGGCTTGAGCTATTGGTAGGCCACGCTCAGGCAGAAAAATGTTAAAATATGGCAATAGCCTACTATGGCTACCAAAAATGTATAGTCCAATGATTTATAAATATCCAAGAGCCGTTGCTCATAGTTTCTCTCAGAGGAAAAGCAAGATTATCAGCATAAATATGCAAGCAGAGGCAGGAGCAAGCAGCAAAGCGTCTGCACTGTAAGAAGCAGGAAGCACACTATTTGATGAAAATTAAGCTTGGTTGCTAAAAGTTGCATCTTGGGAAAATTGAGTAATTAGCAGTACGGGTAGGGAATAATTAAAATAGTCATTGCCAGACCTCTCACCACAATGCTCATCTCTCATTCCCAACAGAACCAAGCAGGCCTGTCTTATTGCACAATCCAAATTTTCAAACTTGTTTCCCCGGAGCAAAGTGATTTTGAGAATGGCATCTGGCGCTGTCAAGCAATTATCCTGGAAATGTGCTTCTATTAATCCAGCCTCACTAAAATATATCAACATCAAACCTCCCCAGTTGAGTACTTACATTAAGAAAAAAAGATATCCCTTTGAGACTGATTTTTATGTTTAGTGTGAAGTCTCAAAAAGTACTACAAGTTAGCAGTTAATGTAGCCAACAAATGAAATTTTATAAATGAGACACATGCAGCCCATTTCACATGAAGTCAATCAGTCAACCTGAGTTACGGTGAACTACATTTACATGTACTACAATACTCTTTTCACTGCTATGATGCTAAATGTTTGCTGTTTGTTTTTTTCTTTGGGAAACATTCCTTTCCATATTGCAGCACATTCGAAGCATTCATTTGAATGTGGCCATCTGTCTCTATGTAATTACCTGTCCAAAGAAAACCAGTTGCAGGCCTTGCCAGGCACCGTCTTCCTTAGGACCCATTTGCATTGTTGCAAAGTGGTATTTTTAGACTTAATGTGTCATTTGTGGACTGAATGAGAAGCACTGCCCATTTGAAGATGGGACTTCAGTCAGTGACATAAGCCCAATGCGACTAATCTTCAAAGTCGGGTGTATTCAAGTGAGTCGCAGGCGCTGCATGAACAGGAGCTTTCCTCTGGTCTTTGTTTTGAAGTCTTAATTGTTATTTAATTTGTGTCCTGCTTTGTTGTAAAGGCTGTGTGATAATTGCATTGCCTTTTCTCCTTCACCTCATTTTGATGTACTGTATGTGTCTCTGGACTTATCAAAATAGCTTTTTTCTTGTAGTGTATTTTCATTAATGATTCACAATAAAGTATGTAAGACAGACGAGGCAGCAGATCACCTGTAAGGATACTCGTGCTCCAAGCATGATGACCAAACAAATATGTTTTGCAGTTGTTTTCAAGATTCTCGACTGTCAGGGGTACATGGATTATAAAACAAAAACATGTCAATGTCATTATGTATACTGAAATCTTTGATTACTTTAGGGTTTACTTTGCCCGGTCGGGCGCAGCCCGAAAAAGCTACGTGGCTCCTCTCTCTCCATCCCATGGGCCCACCACCTGTGGGAGGAACCGCTGGGGTCGGGTGCGTTGCCATATGGGTGGCGGCGAAGGTCAGGGGCCTCGACGGACCAGACCTGGGCGGCAGAGGCTGGCTCTGAGGACGTGGAACGTCACCTCTCTGTGGGGGAAGGAGCCGGAACTTGTGCGGGAGGTGGAGCGCTACCAGTTAGATCTGGTGGGGCTTACCTCTACGCACAGTCTCGGTTCTGGAACCGTACTCCTGGATAGGGGTTGGACTCTGTCCTACTCCGGAGTTTCCCAGGGTGTGAGGCGCCGGGCGGTTGTGGGGATACTCACAAGTCCCCGGCTGAGCGCCGCTGCGTTGGAGTTTACCCCGGTGGACGAGAGGGTCGCCTCCCTACACCTGCGGGTGATGGGGGGGAAAACTCTGACTGTTGTTTGTGCATATGCACCAAACAAGAGTTCGGAGTATTCGGCCTTCTTGGAGACCTTGAATGGAGTCCTGTATGGGGCTCCAGTAGGGGACTCCATAGTTCTGCTGGGGGACTTCAACGCACACTTGGGTCATGATGGAGATACTTGGAGAGGCGTGATTGGGAGGAACGGCCTCCCTGATCTAAACCAGAGTGGTTGTCTGTTGTTGGACTTCTGTGCTAGTCATGGATTGTCCATCACAAACACCATGTTCGAACATAGGGATGCTCATAAGTGTATGTGGTACCAGAGCACCCTAGGCCAAAGGTCAATGATCGATTTTATAATCGTTTCATCTGATCTGAGGCCGTATGTTTTGGACACTCGGGTGAAGAGAGGGGCAGAGCTGTCAACTGATCACCATCTGGTGGTGAGTTGGGTCAGGGGTGGGGAAGACTCTGGACAGACCTGGTAAACCCAAACGGGTAGTGCGGGTGAATTGGGAACGTCTGGAGGAGGCCCCTGTCCGACGGACTTTCAACTCACACCTCCGGCGGAGCTTTTCTGGCATCCCTGTGGAGGCTGGGGGCATTGAACCTGAGTGGACAATGTTCAAAGTTTCCATTGCTGAAGCTGCGGCGGCGAGCTGTGGTCATAGGGTCATACTCCAAGGTGCTGGAAAGGAGGGTTCGGCCGATAGTCGAACCTCGGATTGAAGAGGAACAATGTGGATTCCGTCCTGGCCGTAGAACAATGGATCAGATCTTCACTCTTGCAAGGATCTTGGAGGGGGCCTGGGAGTATGCCCAACCAGTCTACATGTGTTTTGTGGATCTGGAGAAGGCGTATGACCGGGTCCCCCGAGAGAAATTGTGGGAGGTGCTGCAGGAGTATGGGGTGAGGAGGTCCCTTCTCAGGGCCATCCAATCTCTGTATGACCAAAGCGAGAGCTGTGTCCGGGTTCTCGGCAGTAAGTCGGACTCGTTCCAGGTGAGGGTTGGCCTCCGCCAGGGCTGCGCTTTGTCACCAATCCTGTTTGTAATATTTATGGACAGGATATCGAGGCGTAGTCGTGGCGGGGAGGGGTTGCAGTTCGGTGGGCTCGGGATCTCATCGCTGCTTTTCTCAGATGATGTGGTCTTGATGGCGTCATCGGCCTGTGACCTCCAGCACTCACTGGATCGGTTCGCAGCCGAGTGTGAAGCGGTTGGGATGAGGATCAGCACCTCTAAATCTGAGGCCATGGTTCTCAGCAGGAAACCGATGGAGTGCTTTCTTCGGGTAGGGAGTGAGTCCTTACCCCAAGTGAAGGAGTTTAAGTACCTTGGGGTCTTGTTCGCGAGTGAGGGGACTATGGAGCGTGAGATTGGTCGGAGAATCGGAGCAGCTGGTGCGGTATTACATTCAGTTTATCGCACCGTTTGACGAAAAGAGAGCTGAGCCAGAAGGCAAAGCTTTCGATCTACCGGGCAATTTTCGTTCCTACCCTCACCTATGGTCATGAAGGCTGGGTCATGACCGAAAGAACGAGGTCCAGGGTACAAGCGGCGAAATGGGTTTCCTCAGGAGGGTGGCTGGCGTCTCCCTTAGAGATAGGGTGAGAAGCTCAGTCATCCGAGAGGAGCTCGGAGTAGAGCCGCTGCTCCTTCGCGTCGAAAGGAGCCAGTTGAGGTGGTTCGGGCATCTGGTAAGGATGCCTCCAGGGCGCCTCCCTAGGGAGGTGTTCCAGGCACGTCCAGCTGGGAGGAGGCCTCGGGGAAGACCCAGGACTAGGTGGAGAGATTATATTTCCAACCTGGCCTGGGAACGCCTCGGGATCCCCCAGTTGGAGCTGGTTGATGTGGCTCGGGAAAGGGAAGTTTGGGGTCCCCTACTGGAGCTGCTGCCCCCGTGACCCGATACCGGATAAGCGGATGAAGATGGATGGATGGATGCCTTACAACTGTATTGAAGTATTGTATAGTTACTTTCCACCGCTGATAAAATGTAATGCTAGTAATTACGTGTAGCAAGCCTAAACGTTGATTCCCGACATGTTTATATCTGTCAGCAGCTCGGACACACTGCTGTCCGTGCTGACGAACCATTACCTGATGGGACACAGATGTAGTTTGTACCATTAGCTGGTGGGACACAGATGTTGTCCATATATCACCTGGTGGGATACAGAGGTTGTCCTTACCGTTAACTGTTGGGACACAGATCTAGTACGTACTGTTACCTGGTAGGACACAGATGTTGTACATACCATTACCTGGTGGGACACAAATGTAGTACGTACTGTTACTTGTTGGGACACAGATGTTGTCCATAACATTACCTGGTCGGACACAGACCTTGTTCGTAACATTACCTGGTGGGACACAGACGTTGTCTGTAACGATACCTTGTGGGACACAGACGTTGTCCGTAACGTTACCTGGTGGGACTCGGATGTTGTCTGCAACGTTACGTGGTCGGACACAGACGTTGTCCGTAACGTTATCTGGTGGGATTAAGATGTTGTCTGTAACGTTACCTGGTAAAACACAGATGTTGTCCGTAATGTTACCTGGTGAGACACCGATGCTGTCCGTAACGGCTGTTCAGTGGTAGAGCAGTTGCCTGCCAATCGGAAGGTTGGTGGTTCAATCCCTGGCCATGTATTCCCATGTCGAAGTGTCTTTTGGCAAGACACTGAACCCAGAGTTGCCCCCGATGCTGCGCCATCAGAGTGTAAATGTGTGTGAGTGTTTATCTGATGAGCAGGTGGCACCTTGTACGGCAGCCTCGGCCACAGTGTATGAATGTGTGTAGTTCCTGTATCATGTAAAAGCACTTTGAGTAGTCGTTAAGACTAGAAAAGCGCTATATAAATACAGTACATTTACATTTACCTGGTGAGACACAGATGTTGTCTGTACCATTTTTGGTTCTGGCTCTGATCACGGGAACAGTGACAGCACCTTGCTTCAACACAGCAATAACTCCTGAAAACAATGGGAGTATGTCTATCTCGCAAATGTAGTTTCAGTTCAGTTCAGTTATCTCTGCTGATATCTCAACCATTGAATTCCAGCAACAGAAAATATCTTTTTATATCTTTTTTATCAAATCTTTTCTTTCTCTTACTCTTTTACTCACTACTTTTACACATATTTGTCTTCTGGCGAAATGTTTTGCTGTGTTGATGAATTCTTAAAAAAGCAAAACCACTTAATTTCAGGTTAAAATGCATTGTAACTCCTTACCAACCGGTATAATAATGTTATTAGTAATGCATAATATTACTGCGTTACAGCAAAAAGCGATGCATTGCTGTAATTGTTACTTTTGTAACGTATTACTCCCAACACTGTAAGCAAATAGTGTAGTTTAGTAGTCATCAACTACTCCCCGAAAGTTGTTGAATATTTGCCTATACCCCAGAAATATTCGATTATACTGTATATAATTGTATCGTAATTGTATATGTATATGCAATCTTGTCAATACACATGAATGCCCAAATATTTTATGAAGATTATAAATTATTATAAATAAATATAATAAATATTATAAATATTCATTGATTAAAAAAAAATTAATAGTGGCTGACAGACAGTGGAACAAACCGTCATAAGGACAAAGATTATTAACACTTTTTTCTCAGATGGCACGTATTGACAGAAAACAGACTATAAACAGTGTAAACAGAAATTCAAAACTTATCCTACTCACTCACTCGCCATAATTAAAGTGCAACAATAGCAAATATTATAATAACATCTTTGTGGGTCCTCACTGTCCCTACAGCCCTCATTTATGTATACCGTTACTAAATACCAAAGCATATTACAATCAGACTTTCTCACTCAAATGATTAATTACTAGAACCAAACTGTTGTCAAATTATCTCTTTGTGTTTTAATAAATCATTTGCTTGCTCAGTGACGATCGCTATTGAGAGACAACACAACAAAGCAATGCTCGGTTGAATGAGTCAGACTCTTGTAGAAGAAAATTATCTAATAGTTTTAGTATTATTTTATCCTGATATCCTCTTTCTTGTTCACTGATTACGTTCCCACTATTTTTTCCTGATCAACAACTTTTAGTATGTCCTGTTTTAATTGTCAGTCTGCCTTTGCTCTAGTTTACTGTTAAAACAAGCATTTTGCATTGATCACTGAGTGAGACCCTTTTGTTGGAAACTATCAAAGCACTTTTGATTAGTTAAAGCAGAAAGTATGTAGTCTATGCAAGGCTTGTGAGTTGAACATCTCCTCAGCTTTTGTTTATTCTCTTTCCTGTAACCTTATATAAAACCCTACCTAGAAACTCACGCTGGTCAGCGAGAATCCTCCAGCATCTTGTGAACTTCTTTCTTCACTGCGTAGTTAATAAAACTCATCTGAACCAGCCACTGAATTGGACCTGAGAGAACGTTTTCTTCCACTCTCTGCTCAGCCCATCTTCCTATTAGTGCACCAGAGAATGACTCCTGCGGGAGCTGCCGTGCCCTCTGAACTGGAATCCAAAGATGAACCAACAAATCAATACATGGATCCTGTGTTTTCAATTTCAAACAGGATGACTATTACAAGCACACGTGTTCACAGCTTTTAAATATGTTCACTGAGAAATCATTTGCATTAATCAGCATGGTGCCTGTCAAAGCGGTGATTTATCAAGGCTTAAAAACAGGAGGTGACACTCCGAGTGAGACTCTACCTTCATAGGAAACTCATATTACAGTTTGGCCTCCTGTGGAGATGGATGTCCAGGTAATTTGCAGTTAGCTGCCCACCTCAAAGTCACATTATGTCATTTCTCTAAGTAGGGAATAATAGGTGTGCTAAGGCCACAGAAAAATGGACCAAGATGGAAGTTTTTTTATGCTCCGTTCCCTCTGTGTGAAGAAGACTCTGATGGTGTCTGTCTCCCAGTTAAATACTTAAAGGAAAGCCTATCACCCATCATGACACCATGAGAGCCTGAGGAGTTTCTTCTCTCCTGCAAAGTGCTATTGCATTGGGCCCATGCTTCCCAATTATGTGATTTTTGAGATTATCATATCATAGAGTTGGTATGGCTAACATTTCAGCAAACATATGCACATTACCACATCCAGAAGTTACAAAGCATCATCAGCATTAATAGTCGAATAATCCCATTTCCTTTGGCTCTGTTTTAGTCTCTTCCAGCTTCGTAGAAAAACGTGGGGTTTTACTTGACAATGAATAATGCTCTGTACTGCTGAGGGGAACTGCAAAATTGGGTGATGATTGGATGTGAGTTTGTTACTACAAGCAACTCCTTTCACATACATCTTGATCAGCAGAGCTTCAAAACGAGATTCTTTTCTAAGTTATATGCTTCAAAAGCTAGGAAACTAGAGTGAATCACACCTTTGAGATAATTGCAAAACCATTATTCAGTTTACTGAATAATGGCAAAACCATTATTCAGTTTACTGAATAATAAGGCTTCTCTGCAAATCTACTGTCAAAAATACAAACACACTGTATTGACATAACAATATATGGACCAAAAATATATAGACTGTGTTAGCTTAACATGAAACAATTGCATGCAAAGCATATAGAGTAACATTTTACAAAAGCAAGATAAACAAAACAGACATACACGGCTTGCTTCATGCTCCAACAAAGGGAATAGTCTTCAAATTACAGTTTGTTGTGACTGGCATAAAACATTTTACCGGAGCATGTAATCTTTCTGTGCTTGTTGCTTGCTTGCTGGTGTTGCTTAAGAGTCTTACTCACATGAAAGCAACCCAATGAGACTTCATAATAAGGGTACCATTACTTAAAAAAAATTATAAATAACAAATGAAACTTAAAGACGTGAATTTTTTCTTGAATGTTGAACTATAAATATTTGCGTAGAGTTGATAAGAAAACAAAAAAAATGATGAGGGTGAGCTAGCTACTGGCAGGATCGAGACGGGAGAGGTGAATTTAAATGTGAGTTGAAAACGCATCTTGGTTTCACGTAAGGGCCCTGTTCATTAGGGGTGGGAATCACCAGACACCTCCCGATACTGTCACATCTCATCATTGTCACGATACTTATGCCACGAAACGATATTATTGCGATTTTAAACATATTGCAGTATTCTGCGATATATTGCAATTTATAACCTTTTTTCCAACTTCTAATTTTTCCCCAATTTCAAATGATGTCCCCAAAAGGAAACCTTGTCGACATCTGTTTTATCTAAAAAGATACATTTCTCTCTTTGTTCATATCACTTGAATTTTATTGCTGCAAAATGGGATTGTCAAGCAGACAAACTGACCAACACACATATATAATAAAAGATCGATACTTGGCGCCTGTGTATCGATACAATATTGCCATTGACATTTTAATTGCATTTTGTGTCTATTAAGAGGCACAAAGGCACTCTAAAACTTGCCCCGACAACTGCCGTTTCATTAAAGTGGAAGCTTGTAGACGTAGCTGCAGCTACTCCATTAGGCTCGTTTTTTCTTCTTCTATTGACTGTACTCGCATATTTATAGTGATCAAGATAAACGTTACAATTGGCTGTAATTCTCCTTTGAAATTATTTCTAAATTTCTTTCTCTACAGAGATTTGTGCAGGCAGAGAAAGAATAGAACCAATTGGTATTTTCCTTTTTGACTGGAGACTTGGATGCTGCATGGCTATTTAGAGGTGGGCTTTGGGGTCATTTAATGCTCACAGATGTGGGATCAGCTTAGTTTGGTACAACAACTACAATCCTGGATGTGACACTTGCCGTAACCTCAGGCAACGAATACCCTGGCTCTTGTTAATAAATAACATACCCGCAACAACAAGGGTGGAAGCTTGGGCCTGGGGTGTTTGTTCAAACTAGATAAATAATTTAAGTCTTGCCAAACCACACAAAGCCGCCCACATTATATATATATATATATATATATATATATATATATATATATATATATATATATATATATATATATATATATAATTCATTCCTTGGTTGTAGTATTCTGTACATGAAGATGATGCATTAAAGTAGAAATATGTGATTGCATGAAGTCGGTTAGGTTCAGTTGTTAAATTTGTTCATCCAAATATACTTTTGATTGTCAATGAATCAACCCTCTTCTGTGCAAGGCTTGAGCTGAGATTCTATGGACGTTTTGAAATAGTTTTGCGGTTTTTAAATGACTCATTGTTGTATGAATTGGTTAACTTTCTTTCCAGTCATGTTTGCCATCATATTGCTAAGAGCCAGTGCACTATAGTGTCCTGTTTTCACATCAGTTGCAATTCAGGCCTGGTCACACCAGCATTTAAAATGGCAAAACTTAGAAAAATGAATACTAGGGCTAGCATGTTCCTGGCTTGTTCATGTGTTAGCTGTTAGCTTGCCAGATACAGTAGCTCCACTTTTTAAGGGCTTGTGACAGGGCTGTAAATGTTGCCAATTTCAGCCACACCCAATCCTATCTGTCGTATGCTAAATATTTGTTATATAATTCAATATTAAATTTTTTATATTCTTGTAAATTGAATATATTTGTGTTTCAGACTGTAGGTCAGACCAAACAAATAATCTGAAGATGCTGCCCTTGGCTCTCGGAAATTGTGATGGGCATTAATGACTAGTTTATTAATTTTTTAATAAATTATTTTTGTTAATTAACTGAAATAATCATTAGTTGAAGATCTACGCTAAATGCAAGCTCAATGAATCTGAGTCAAGTCTCTTAAAACGTATATCAACTCTGTTTTCAATGACAGTTATGTAACTGTTATGTCATTCCCAGAGTTGGTTACTGTGGATTTTTTTCTTTAAGCAGAAACTTGTATCTGTAAGTGCTTCTCCCTTTTCCTCCTGCAGGATGGCCATCCAGGTTGACAAGTTTGACTTTGAGAGTCTGCCACAGCCGGACCAGGAGACAGCTCGCTTCACTAACCCCAAACAGCTGGAGGAGGAGCGACAACATGCCCAGGGCTGCCAGATCAACAGCAAACTGGGAATCTGTTGGAGCATCATATCCTTTCAGTGGCTACATGTATGGTAGAGTTGTTTCAGAGAAACTAGCCTGAGCTGAGCATTGCTAGAAAGACAGTAGAAACAGAGGGTAAAGGCTTGAATGTGGTCCTTAGTCTCTACTAAACCAAAAAAAGGTAATTATATCCAATAGGTGGTCAAACAGAATTATTTTGTTGAATAGTGTTGTTTGTTGACAATCAGAGTAGTGAAAACATGACATCTGGATCCTACATCTGGAGGCCCTCTGGCCAGAAGGGAACTTGTTCGCCTACACTGACAGATGGGAAAGCTTATGGCAAAGTACTTGCCACTCTGACACCGAGACGTGCTGTCATAGTGTGTGAATGTTTGGGTGGGTAATGTCACATACTAGCATCAATTTGATATATTTTCCCATAGGTCCTAGTTTGCGGGCGAGCTTTGTGGTTCGACCAAGGTACAGTAATCTGTGACAGCTTTGTCAGCATGTTGCTCTCTGCAGTCTGCTTTTCCTCAGGGAGCCAATTCTCTGTAGCTATTCCTTCATATACTGTTGTCTTCTGGCTTGTCATGTACATGTTCACCATAAACTCTTTTGCCTTCAGACCTGAAAAAATAACAAATATAAATAAATAAAATAACTAATAAACTAATAAATTAATATGATTAAGTCCATGACTTCCATTAAAAAGGTTCCTGAAAAAGTTTCTGCTGTTGAAAAGAGCTACTAGTCATCATGCATATACAGGTAAAAGCCAGTAAATTAGAATATTTTGAAAAACTTGATTTATTTCTGTAATTGCATTCAAAAGGTGTAACTTGTACATTATATTTATTCATTGCACACAGACTGATGCATTCAAATGTTTATTTCATTTAATTTTGATGATTTGAAGTGGCAACAAATGAAAATCCAAAATTCCGTGTGTCACAAAATTAGAATATTGTGTAAGGGTTAAATTTTGAAGACACCTGGTGCCACAAAGTAATCAGCTGATTAACTCAAAACACCTGCAAAGGGCTTTAAATGGTCTCTCAGTCCAGTTCTGAAGCCTACACAAACATGGGGAAGACTTCAGATTTGACAGCTGTCCAAAAGGCGACCATCGACACATTGCACAAGGAGGGAAAGACACAAAAGGTTATTGCTGAAGAGGCTGGCTGTTCTCAGAGCTCTGTGTCCAAACACATTAATAGAGAGGCAAAGGGAAGGAAAAACTGTGGTCAGAAAAAGTGTACAAGCGATAGGGATCACCGCGCCTAGTCAAGATTGTGAAAAACCCATTCAAAAATGTGGGGAGATTCACAAGGAGTGGACAGCTGCTGGAGTCAGTGCTTCAAGATCCACCACCAAGAGACGCTTGAAAGACATGGGTTTCAACTGCCGCATACCTCGTGTCAAGCCACTGTTGACCAAGAAACAGCGAAAAGCGTCTCACCTGGGCTAAGGAAAAAAGAGCTGGACTGCTGCTGAGTGGTCCAAAGTCATGTTTTCTGACGAAAGCAAATTTTGCATTTCCTTTGGAAATCGAGGTCCCAGAGTCTGGAGGAAGACAGGAGAGGCACAGGATCCACGTTGCCTGAAGTCTAGTGTAAAGTTTCCACCATCAGTGATGGTTTGGGGTGCCATGTCATCTGCTGGTGTCGGTCCACTCTGTTTCCTGAGATCCAGGGTCAACGCAGCCGTCTACCAGCAAGTTTTAGAGCACTTCATGCTTCCTGCTGCTGACCTGCTCTATGGAGATGGAGATTTCAGGTTCCAACAGGACTTGGCGCCTGCACGCAGCGCAAAATCTACCCGTGCCTGGTTTACGGACCATGGTATTTCTGTTCTAAATTGGCCAGCCAACTCCTGACCTTAGCCCCATAGAAAATCTGTGGGGTATTGTGAAAAGGAAGATGCAGAATGCCAGACCCAAAACGCAGAAGAGTTGAAGGCCACTATCAGAGCAACCTGGGCTCTCATAACACCTGAGCAGTGCCAGAAACTCATCGACTCCATGCCACGCCGCATTAATGCAGTAATTGAGGCAAAAGGAGCTCCAACCAAGTATTGAGTATTGTACATGCTCATATTTTTCATTTTCATACTTTTCAGTTGGCCAACATTTCTAAAAACTCCCTTTTTTGTATTAGCCTTAAGTAATATTCTAATTTTGTGACACACGGAATTTTGGATTTTCATTTGTTGCCACTTCAAATCATCAAAATTAAATGAAATAAACATTTGAATGCATCAGTCTGTGTGCAATGAATAAATATAATGTACAAGTTACACCTTTTGAATGCAATTACAGAAATAAATCAAGTTTTTCAAAATATTCTAATTTACTGGCTTTTACCTGTAGTGCCGTGTATCAGCCCATAACTTTGCAGTTTGAGATTTAAGAACTGCCTTTCAAATTGGTGGTGTACATGGTGTACAATTAATGATGAATACCTTGTCTTTGAGCTACTGCAGTTGCCATTATATTTTTCCTTTTCATGAAGGCGTAAACACCCCCTTCATTATGTGCATTGTTTTTAGTAAAGTAATTTGGCAGTGTGTAGGCAGGGATGGAGAATGAAAATGACAAATGACATACAAATATAGCATCCTTTTTACTGGAGCAAAAATCAGCCCGAAACAGCCTGTTTGATCATTTCATCAGATCAAGAACATATGTTAATTTGTAAATTGAAAGAAGTTTATCTTGACGCTGAATAGAGTATAGACAAGCTCTAGCAAGTACGTCATCAACAGACAAATCCTCCGTAGACAGGCAACAGCTCATTGTGACTTCTATGAGCTATTGGGACAAAAACAAAGAAACATTTAGGAAATGCGAAGCCCTCTAATGTATGTGATGAGAAAAGGGTATCACACTCTCCATTATGGAACATTTTACCAAAAATGAAAAGTGTGCCATTTGAAGCCCTATGTTAAAATACAAGTAGTTTGGATGGAAAATCTCTTGTGTTAAGTCATTCAGCTTGAATGGACCAACGCCGAAATTGTCACGATGCTATTGTTTCGGGCACAGGGAGACATTTCTGTCTGTGTAGATAGTGACTCAGCTGTCTTACATCCTTGGAATAGCACTATGTCAATTCTGCTTTAAGGGGGGATTTTCCCTTTACAACATGAAAGAATTTGAGAAATAAAAGATTTGATTACAGTGCGTGTCACACTCCAAAGCACTCAGTTGGCCTTGAGCAACACAACAGTCACTTTAATTTGTAATGAATGAGTTAGTTATTATTGTAACTCCCTGTAAATCTGTCTGAGCTGGCGTAGTACATCCAGATAACAGTTTGTCTAAGATATTACAGCCAGCCAGAAGCAACAGCACATTACTTCAAGAGGAGATTGACTTCAGCAGACACAAGTGTAGTTTAGGACTTGTTTTAAAATTGTACAGGTTAAAGGCACTGTTCTCAGCTGTCCTCCTTAAGCGACACTATTTGTCTCATTTTTCTAAACTTAGGTAGGCTCTTCCTAACTGTCAAGACTCTCAGGCTCTGCCCACTCTTTGTGTTTTACTGCAAACATTTGGTCTGAAAAGTTGCTAATAAAACTCACAAGCAAGCACCAAATCATAGCAGAGACACGTCGTCTCCCAAGCTTTGAATGATTGTTAGCAATGACTTTCCCATTCTCTTTTGCTAGGAAGGACTTTGGTGCAAGACATAAATATTCAGGGCAACAAACAAAGAAGTGCCAAACTTTGAATGATTGCTGACAGTAAGTTTAGTGGGTGGACAAGCATGTTGATCATCCAAACATTGTTTCTGTGATTGTTCAGCTCTATAGCAATTCAAGGGAATGGACGTGTTGGATGTGTAACCCTAAGCCTTTGGCCACAAATATAGATGAATCACTGTAGCTGAGTGGATTTCACCCCTAATTGGTGTGCTAAATCTTAGAATATGAAATCCTGTTTCACAAAACCACAACTAAATGAATCCAATTTGCAGGCAGTCCTATCCACAGTACGGTATGGTGTTCACATGACCCATAACCCGACACACGGTTGAAATGTATCCATTTAAAATCAGATTTAAAGGGATAGTTTGGTTTTTTCAAAGTGGGGTTGTATGAGGTAACGTTAGACCCAGCAACAGTGGGTTAGTGGAACTTTGTTAGACCCAGCCCGCTGTTCAGCTCATTCTCTGTAAGCGATACAGCATAGAAGCACTGCAGAACCAGCAAGCCAGCCAGCCGGTGTTAGTTGGCTAACATTAGCTTGCTAACTCCGCCTTAACGTTACCCCGTCGTCACATTGCTGACAGAAAACAAGCCCAATACAGATGTTACTCGTAGCGATAGCAGTGTGCTTTGTGTGGATGAAGCACGATGTTAATGTGACTTATTTAGCGACCAGCTCTCTGCCTCGTAACGTTACTACTCCACTGCTCGTTTGCCCGTCAGTTATTATAAAACCTCCGCTTCACGACTTTCCAGATTAAATATCAGCTAATAATCAACTGTGAAGTAGCTACACCTTTTAAAGGACCCCTTGGTAAATCAGCCTCTGCCGGGTAGAAAGTGAAACTGTAGGAGAAAAAAAAAGTCAACACCAACATTTAGCGGCAAAATCCAATCCAATTCAATCTACACAGTTATTTTAGATATAGTATAATTTCAAGTTCATGTCACCACTACATCTGGCGATACACTGCACACCGGCCTGCAAAATATTACTTTCTATCATGGAGTCTGGAGATCCTTTTTCCTGTTGAAGGGGAAATCTTGTCTTGGAACATGTTTGCTTCTACTGATTCAACTGAATTTTATTAATGTTTATATTGTTTGGATGCGTTTTATGCTGCATTAGCAAAACACAAAAACAGTTATAAAATGATAAATCTTTACACAGACAAATGACTTTTGTGCTTGGACAAGTGAAATGTGAATCTACTTGTCCAAAGGACAAGTGCCTCAACAGGTTATTTTCAAGCCCTGTACTCATAAGGTAGGAATTTTTACTGCCTCAGTTGTTATAGTGAGACCAGTTTCCCTACAAGTTCCGTTTCCTTAATTTTTATTTAAAGCATTATGTGGTTCTAACTTTAAGTTACAGTAAAGTTAAAAAAATAAAAATAAAATAAAAATAAAAACTACAGAGTCTACTCCCACTCTTTGAGGCTGTACTCAGGCACGGTGATGGTGTATATCGATATTCTGTGTTAGCATATCTGTCTTTTAAGAAACGCTCACATCATTTTGTGGTATGTGGTATTTTAGTATGCAAACAGATGTTGGCATGTTTTAACGCAAAAAATAGTACTAATTGTTTGCTGTCAAGAAAGACAGTCATGATAGCGTTTGTAGTGTTTTGTGTATCCTGCACTGGTGGCGCTTCACCCTCTGTCTAAAAAGCTCTGTTTTGGTGCCTGTCTCTTTAAGCTCCCCTCATGAAAAAGCCCAGTCTGCTCTGATTGGTCAGCTTATCCAGATCTTCTGCTTCCGAGCTCTTGGAATCTCTGCACCATTATTGCAGCCGGGAAATTACTGTAATGGCGCTGTAGCGACACCTACTACCTATATGCAGTATAGCTGTGACATCACAACTCTACCGAAGTCCTGACGGCTTGTTTCAAACATTTCTCTGTGGATTGATTTGACTTTCACATTTAAATTGCCCCTCAACCTGTTTTGTATTTAAAAAAACTTAATATCTCACTTTTAACAATTTTACAGTTGCAGTTTTAGCCATTTATAATCACAGTGAAAAATATGATGTACTTTTATTAACTCCTAGTGTTGCTGCAAGTAACTGTCTGTCTGTCTGTATACAGCAAAGTTGCTCATGTTGATCACTTGTTGATATGCACCAAGCGTCTCCATCATGTTGCCCTTAACTGTACCCACCCCTCCCTGCGGCGCCGTGGAGAGGCCAGTGTGGAGGGAGTCCTCAACCAGCTGGTCCTGGAGCACCTACAGCTCGCTCCTTTGCAGTGGGGTGAGTCTCTTGTGTGTGTGTGTGTGGGTGTGTGTGTGTGTGTGTGGGTGTGTGGGATTATTAGTTGTGATGCTCTACATTTATGAACATAAGTTTGTGAACTCCTCTAGGCGTGGACTGGTTACCTGTTTAAGGTATACTGAGGTTTGAAGAAGTCAATGTTTAAAAAACACTAACATATTCCATTTCTACGTTACGAGCTGTTTTTATGAGTCATCAAGGACAGAAAGTGCAGTTTAAAATAAAATACATTGTACTTTTTTTTTAATATCTAGACATTTCAGAATAATACATTTTAAAGCTGTAATTGCAATACTGTAACACCGTGACATTTTTGCTGAAGGTTATACTGTCAGAATCTCATACTGGCCCATGACTAAACTCCATGTACACTTTTTCTGTACAATTTTGTTTTTCCCTGCAATTTGAATTTAAATGAAATGAGAGACGTTTGCTTCATGTTGCTTTGGATGTTTTGCTTAAAATATGTCACTTCTCCCATTTAAAAACAAATTGGATGTGGATATGTGTGTCTGCCAATCACTGTAATCTAAGTGGATCAATAGCCACTCTTTACCTGTCACTTAATGCATAAACCCTTCAGAACTGTTCTAAAGCCATGTTTTTCATTTGCATTCTTAATGGACTACAGGCTATTTTGGAGAAGTGTAGACAGCAGCTCGGGAAATGTGTAGATCACCGGGGGGGGGGACACATAATTTGTAGGAGCACTCTTCGGTCGCACCATCTGTGATCATCCTCTGAAACCGCTTTTGATTTACTGTGGGTGTTTGTTTTCTGAGATTCCCCGTCCATCTCCCTCTCTGGGCACTGCCAGCATTTTGATTAGTCAGCTGGGGCTGTGCTGCTTTGGCGAAGAGAATGTAGTCTGCAAAACAAGGCAACACAGCAGATCAAGCACGCAAATGTAAGAATCTATTGGGACAGAAATAGGGAGGGGATGAAGGCAAACAACTTCACTGGATTCACTGTTCCTCAGATATGTTGGCATTTGACATGTACCTCAAGCAGCAATCTTGAGAAAACACCTTTAGACGGATATGCTACGTGATGTGTGTAATCTGAGTGCAGACAGTTGCAGTGGTTGTCGTTTCCTCACGTCTTCATTTCTGTAAACGTTGTGTTGCAGTTCCAGTTCAGGCCTTTTGCAGGCATTGCTGATTATAAGCCAGATAATTTGCCTCAGCCCATTACGATGCTTTTATCAGAGTTGCTAAGGCTATCACAGGCTCAATTACGGATCTAGTTTAAGCATTTCCCTGTGTCTAAAATCCAATGGATGCTTTTTAATGCCGTTGGGTCTCTCTAAGCATCACATTTACACAGATACTGGAGATGAACACAAGTTTCAGTTGTACAGTAGTTGTGTTTAATTGCTCTGGTGTTTATTAAAGCTTTGTGATCTGTTTCTTTTTTCAGTATCTATGCTTTTGATTGAGCCTCTACAATGGTATTCTTTTTATTTCCTTTGATAGCATACTTTAAGAAGAAATTACTACTTTTAAACTGTTGCTCATTTAGTCAACTGTTTTTTTTTTTTTCCCCACCCACCTCTTGCTGGTCTAACTTAGAAAAAAAATGTACCTTTTTATATTATTCTTTTTTATTAGAGAATAGAAGCTGTTACAATCCACTGAGGAGCTCATGTGATGATTACATCCTTCACAATCCTAATCTAATACACTTGAATATTTCTCTGCCATTAGTTCATTTTAAACCTCTCGAGGAGGTGACATAATTCTTCAATTAAAATCATTTTTTGTCATTTGCCCAAAGTCTGTTAGTAAGCAGACACTGCCTCTCATGTGCTGTTTCAGTCTCATCAGTAGAGAGTAAACACATAGATGCTGTTATCCCTACTTCATTTGCATTCTGTGAAATATTGTAAACCTCTTTTTACCCTTCTTGATCATAAGACTTTAAAGGCGTTGAAGTGGTTGTTATCACTCTAACACACTTCATTTCCCTGTCTATAAAAATGACAAACACGTGGATTCATTATAGACTATTACACTGCTGATGTGTAATGGGAGGATTAAATTTGCGCAATTTGGAAATTGAGTACATTAAAAATACAAAACATTTTTGAACAAATTTAAATAGGGTCAGCTGTGCATATGTACTGTGTACATGTGCTTTTCTGGAGCTGCCGTGAGAATCATTACCCCCCCACCCATGACAGCACCATGGCAATATCTCCAAGACTGGTGGCCCACTGGGCCTAAATTGCCCCCCCACCAGGCCTGATTCAGTTACCACAGAAACCTTTTGATTCTACACTTGCTACCGGGCCTTGCCAGTGTCTGTGCAGTATGTTATCCTCGGCTACTCGACTATAAACTTGGATGGCGTGGCATCAACATGGATAAGTTTTTGACGGGGCTCTGCACTGTGTTTACTACATACCGCTGTCTATTACTGCAGTGGTCCACTTGCGTGATTGATGGTTCTTAAGCTAATCCAAGAAATGCTTCATATCACTCCACAGTTGATATCCAGCTGCCAACTATACAGCACATTTCTTGATGACCATTATTCTGTGGTTTCCCTTCAGCTTTCCTGCTTCTCTTCCTGTAATCATTAGAGAAAAATGAAACTGTTTCCAATTTTGCTCTCAGAGTACTTGAGCACAGGGCGTCCTCCTGGACTTGAGGTCTAAGGAGCATAACGTCTAACTGAGATGACCCAAACAGAGGTCATGTCAGGATGGAAACAGTTGTCACATCATCCCCTCTCCATCTGGATGGCAAGTTGTTGAAGAGAAAATCTAGGCCTTATTCAGTCTGTGTTCAGGTTCCAGGTTCCATTAAATGGAGAACATGGAAAGTGCCAGAATCAGTTATATGGCCGTGTGTTTGTTTACATGCTCATTATTATTATCGAACAGGAAGCAATCGGAGGCCATTAGTAAATGATATTCCTCTGGGCAGAATCAGCCTCACAGTCACATCAGCACAGCTGCAATAATGTAAGCTCACATTTGATGATATTCACCAAGCAATTACAAATGAATGATGCATGTGTTTTTTAAAATTCGTTACACATTTTGTTTCTGCTTAATTTCAATTGTGGCTGTAATTCACTGAGGGGGCTAGAATGTGAAGCGGATTACTTTGATCTTTATGTGGTTTTTGAAGAAAACCAGCAGAAACGCACAGTTTCCTCTTTCTTTCCTTTACGCCGTCTAGAGAGCATATTTTTTTCTCCTTTAGATATGTGGACAGCCTGAGCATTATTTTCTCCCTGTGTTTGTTTGCTTTCAGAAAAACAATCCTTCAAAAAGCCTGCTGTTGTGTTTTTGTTTCGGAAAGAAATTAACTTGGCACATTTGCTGAAAATGTTTAGACAGGTTTTATGAAACAGGAAAAACCTTAAATAAGATTATGCCTAAAACTCCTGTTATAGGCATTACTATAAGTCTGAACTGTGTGCCTCTTGCCTGAGCACAGATGTTGAACGTTTTCTGAGTTTATGTGCTTTCCATTGTCATTTAATGTTCTGCTTCAACAGTAAAAGTCTATGTCACTGATTCTGAAAAAAGCAGCCCAGCAAATTGTATATGTTGAGCATAGCGCTGTTGAAAAGGGTATACAGTTTTACAGTCTAAATGTCAGCAGAGCAGCCTTGTATATTTTCGCAACTATTGTTTTTTCAGAAGGTTGCTGGCTGATTGGTTTAATTATCTGTGACAAAATTGTATTACGCTCCCAAAACCTATAAGGGGTACTTGTCATCCTTAAAATTGGAGAAGTCAGAGGGAAGACGTTTGACGAGAGGCTGCGGGATGGAACACATTAAATTAGGATGTAGATCAGCTCTTGTTCTTTTTCCTACTATTTTCCGCAGCTCCTATCAAACCATTGTCTTCTCTTACCCCCTCTCTACATTGTTTAAATACGACAGCAGGGTGACTGAACCTAGTGTTACCAAAATGAACAAGAAGGCCTATGATTAAATGCTCAATTCATGACTCCAGCAAACTGAAATGGTCAGGTCCAGAATTATTTTCTTTCATCATTCATTAGCAAAAGATAATTCAAACGTGTAATAAATCAAATATACTGTGGATACCTCTATTGTTTTCATTCATAGCTAGCTACCTAGCTTCTTCTATGACAAATTACTACCACGAGGTGTCAATTAATGGAGTAGCTCCAAACAGTATGAACACAGAGGGAGTGTTGAAAGGTGTATCGTGGTAGCTCCATGGTACTACTACATGTCTAAAAGACCACAGAGTACCTTTAAGTTCAATGAATAGGATTTTGTTGAACCTTGGTTTATAATTATTACATTCGTTCTTCATATATATCCCAGCATGTCATATTAGTCAGTCATATGCTTGACACCCTCTGCCACCATTCTCCATGTCTCTCTCTTTCTTTCTTTCTTTCTTTCTCTCTTTCTCTCTCTCTCGCTCTCTGTCTCTCTCTCTCTGTCTCTTTCTCTCACCCCCAACCGGTCGAGGCAGATGACCGCCCACCCTGAGCCATGGTTCTGCTCCAGGTTTCTGCCTCTTAAAGGAAGTTTTTCCTTGCCTCTGTGGCCTAGTGCTTGCTCTTGGTGGGAACTGTTGGGTTTCTGTAAATAACATCAGAGTACGGTCTAGACCTGCTCTTTATGGAAAGCGCAATAAGATAACTGTTGGCGCTATATAAATAAAATTGAAATTGAATTATCAGCTATATTAGTATTGGTGATATTTTTAATATCCCATTATGGGTCAACATGAGGTTTCATAGGATTCCTTGACAGACGTTTTCTAAATTGAAACAGCTTTCTACACATGTACCATTTAACAAAGGTTCAATACTTTTACATGGATTAAAACTATTTAACCTTTATTCAACCAAGATGTCTGAACAACATTTATATGAAACGCAGTACGATTTTACCATGAAACAGATGGCCCTGACGAATTTCCAGCAAATTTGAGATTTGCTCTGCAAGTCCGTCTGGCCAAGAGCCCATTCAATCCATTTCCAATTTTTCCAAATCAAGGCACCAATCAGAAACCGTTGAGGCGGGCTTTCCGCGATGACGATAGCGTAGCCACGGCAAACAGCTTTTTGTTTACATTTGACATGATGGCTTCCGTAACGCAGCAACCCGTTGATGTCGCTGCTGCGTCACCCGGATCATTGGTCTGATTGGTTGAAGGACTATCCAATTGCACCCAGAGGCATTTGAGCAGCGTCTGTTGGTGACCCTTTGGAAAGGGGCTGTGAATGAACTGTCCCAAGACCCGCTCTTACTTACAACTGAGAAGGGTCTGGTGTCAACCAGGCTATGGAACAGAGAGCTTTAGAATTTATTTTATTCAAACAGGGACAATGCACAAATTGACATTAACCTTAAGAACAAGGAGAGATGCAGTGTATTGTGTTTTAGCACAAGAGCTATTTTCCACCTGTAGCCCCTTTTTTATTTTTCAAAACGTTACATTCTACTTGAAACATCAATCTAAAATGAAAGGAGTCTCTGTCTGTCTGTCCTTCGATTTTCCTTTGAATTCATCAGCTCAACTTCACACTTGGGCGGGTGTATTGCTGAACAACCAGGGAAGTGCAGTGTTGAATGCGAGCTCTTGAGCTCTACGGGACATATTTACAGTATCAGTAGTGCTTTATGTACACACTTTGTAGTGTATTGAGTATGTTAACTGTTACTCCGCCGAACGGCAGAAGGACACATATGACAGCACAGACAACATCCTAAGAATTAACTGTAATAAGTGCAAAGTGCAAGTTGGCAGTCACCATCTTGGTTGGTACCTTAAGGGAAAGTTTGCCAATTTACTTACTGGTGGTCCGAGTTAATTTTCTGTCTAGCATTTAGCGGAGTGCAATTGCAACCATTAACAACACTGGCTTGTCTGCGTCGTCTTCCCCAGCTCCACCCTCTTGTCCAAAAAAAAAAAAAAAAAAGATGGCAACTGCCAAATAGCCAAACTTGAGGCTTCAAAACCGTAGTCCACAATCCATTATGTGATGCCACTGCTACGTCATCCACTATTTTCAGTCTATGGTGTTGAATGTGGTGTGAAGGAAGTGTCTTCAAATGCAGATTGTCTTGTTGATTATTATACATCCAGTGAATGTTGAGTCAATTCCACTTAAACATTTTTATTTGCACTTTCATACGTCCATATCAGTGTAACCCAGTAGTGGTTCTAATGCCAGAACAGGTGGTAACATTTGTTTTTTTGCAGCCTGGCAAAATGTAAATAGCCCAATTGATTATAGCTCCTCAGCTGTCAATTTGTTTAAAGGCAAAGTGGTGCACCTTGTGATAGGAGTCGCTGTGTCAACCTAATGGAGTGTTGCTAAATAAACAGTCACCTGGCCAATCAGACGGAGCTCTCTGAGGGGTTGACACCATCAAAGCAGGTTATGATGCTGTGCTAAAGGAGTGCACAAGGTCTGTATCAAACAGGAAGTGCCTTGACATTGTTAAGATAAGGGTGACATTTTTAATGATCCTCTAGGGGGAAGTTGGTGTAACAGCAAACAGTAGTTTACTGCAAGTAAATGTGACTGAGTAAGAAAAAAGTAATTGCCCCATACTTAAATCCACACTGTAATATAATGGAACAAATCAAGTGTAATTTAAGGTAAAAAAAATGAACCTAGTGTCAGAAATATGTGCAATATTTAAATAACTGTTGTTTTAATGTTAATGATGAATATTTTAAAATAAAATTAGGTGATCAATACAAAGTGCAATCAAGTAGCCAAACACAAGCACCTGTAGCCAGGCTTTGATTTTCAGTATTGCCTGCCTGTTGAGAGCCGTAACCAAGCAGTGAAATGGAAAACAGCAAGCCTGAAAGCGGACTTTGCACCCATTCCCCCCCCCCTCCCCCTCTGCCACCCATCTCGATGGAATACAAATTCACCCATGAATGGAAAGACAAATGTTTAGCCTGGGAGAGAGATGGAAAGAGAAGGGTGGGGGCCTTGCAGTAAAAGGCAGAGAGATAATTTAATAAGACAGCGCTTCTGAACTGGCTCACACCAGCGCAGTGTTTCCCTCCAACCTTGCACGCACACGCACACGCATAACACTGAAGTCCTGTTGCGGTGATGATGATGATTAGAACCGCTGACCTGACAGAGGGGATGGGAATGAATGTATGCATGCATGGCTGAAATGGAAGAGAAGTGTCCTGACTGCCACCGTGACTGGTAATATGTCACATCTACAGTATGAGCATACATCAGCTCTGCGGTGGTCATCTGCACAGCAGGGATGGGGCTTGTGGGAGATGGTGGTATGGTGATATCAGTCCGGTCTGCCACCAAGCTCCGAGGAAGGCCAACTCAATCCGTTGTTCTGCAGTGCACACCCATGTATCATTTTAGATATGCTTAGACAGTACTGTATTTTGAGCCCTGTGATAGACTGGCAACCTCTGCATGGTGTACCCAGTTATACCTCACCTTTTGCTCAGTGTCAGATAAGGTAAGCTCTAGCCCCTCCCCCCCAAGTGCCTGTAGTGGATAAGAGATTTAGATAATTGGTGGGTGGATGAAATGTGGTGCAAATGTTCATGCTTTGCTAATAACGTCCATTTAGATACAAATGTTCTACTAACAAAAGGTACAGATACAGTTAGCTAAATAATAGATCAGAAAGAGAAGAAAATATCACTGAACTTCATTAGAAGACACATAAATGTTTATTACTTCTACAGATGATGTAGTTTATTAACTGACCAAAGGGGTATTCCACTGAAGTTGCACATCACAGTTGTTTAGAGGTGTTTGGGAGTTCACTGGACATGAGAACTCTTTGGAACTCTAAAGGGAGCTTTGTGAAATTTGAAAAATTGAGGTACATGTTTTAAGCATAATACAACCACATTAACGGCCAAACTTTTAATCTAGTACTAATCTAGCAAACAAATTTTGAGAAGGAAAAAGAATATGTGGAATAAAAAAGGTGATATGTACTGAATTGCATATCATTATTGTGTCTGTAGACTTTTTAAACAACAAATGCATAAGTGAAAATATCAGACAACATGAAACACTGACACTGTCTACAGTACAGTATAATTTTCTGAATAAAACATTTTTGCGTTTAAAGTTAGTGTTTTGTGATTAGAAAGTCATTTAAAAGTGATGCATTATTGATTTATGCAAAACCATGTTGAACTTGGTGATTTAGCCCAGAGATACAGCTCTGTCATTAATGGGGAAACCATTTTTTACTCTGCTCATCAGTAGTTTTGTCAGTTTGTTTAACTTGTTTGGTAATTAAAAAAAGTAGTGTAGTAATCCGATTGCTGAAAATGTAGCCCAGTATCCTGAGAAGGAAGTCAATTTTGAACGTTTTATTAACTCTACGTCCAACGTTCATTGTGTCCTTTATGCAGTGAGTGGGAAAGTAACGTTGTTTTTTGGGGTGGTGGATAAGGCAGAAAGCGACTTTCATGCACAAAACTGGAGTTTGCTTCTTTTAACGTGAAAAAAAATCACACATAAAGGGCTTGTTTGTTTCCTTTTCCTCTAGAACACAAACGAACACATTCACACCCTACTTCACCACCCACCTATCGAAGTGCAGATTACATTACATTTGTGGCAGGGGTGCTGCCCATTTAGATGACTGATAGGCACTAGGAGGAGCCCTGGGTAGGCAGAAGCTGATTTATCTGCTTGTTTTCCAGCTCTGTTGCCCAGGCTCTGTCAGTCAGCCAACCTAAAGGTACCCTGTTAAAGGCAGTAGATAGCCAGAGCGAGAGGGGAGGACGGACAACACTTACCTCACTCTGTCTCCTGGGCCAGTGCATGTGATTTACAGAGGAAGTGCTGACTCAGACTGGCTATGATCTGTGTGTGCGTGTGTGTGCGTGTGCGTGTGTGTGTGTGTGTGTGTGTGTGTGTGTGTGTGTGTGTGTGTGTGTGTGTGTGTGTGTGTGTGTGTGTGGAGACAAAGATACTCAAACGGTTGATAAGTGCGTTATGATGAGGTAGCAGAAGCTCTCACAGTCTTCAAATAATTCTGCTCAGGTAGTTTAAGAAGATGGACTGCTGTGACTTGTCTATTGGTTTTCAACCAGCTAATTAACCCATTACGAATGTGATTAAGGATTTCTACACATTGTGCCATGCAGGATTATCACAACACAATACTTTAGTTTTTCTACCACATTGGGAGAACAGAGATGAAACGATGATTTGTTCTGCTTTGGCTGGAATCACCAGTCTTGTGCTATCGCCCTGGTAACTTTAATGTAGAAATGAGAGCACAGAGTACAGTGGCCCACTCTGTGATTGCGTCTAGCCTTTTTTATTCCTCCCCGGCCCTGTGTGGATCTAGAGTTAGAACATTTAGCAGGCTCGGAGCGTCTGTTTATGGGGCATTTATCATGGCTACAGAACAATTCGTGCTGTCAGTGCGTCAGTTTGGGTGAGCTGTGGGAATAAATCAACACTCCTCCGGCCTGCCACAGCTAGCCCACCACACACTCGCCCGTTCATTTAGACTGGTTGGATAGGCAAAAGAAGAAAAGAAAGGGAATCTCTAAGTAAAGAGAGGTAGATGTAGTTACAGAAAAGGCACAGACTAAAGTTGTGGGGATTAGATTGTGGAGAGATGATCAGACTCTGTTTTTGTACCAATGATAAATGGGCTAGGAGGCATTTAGCCTGGTTGTTCATGTTAGAAATGACTAGGAATTAATATACTTCATAAAACTTCTTATCTCTTTAACTTGTCACCTTTTTTCTTTTCAGTGTGGTGTAAGCATCCGTTTAGTTTCCTTGTTTATTCTCTGAACCAGTGTTTTTTAGTTTTTTTTTCCTCCCCCACCATTTTTTTTCAAACGTATTTTCAGCTTAAACCTGTTTCTCCCTCTCTGCTTTCTATCAAATAAAACCACCTCTTTCATTGATTTCTTTAGCGGAAACGAGAGTATCCCCAGCGGCTGCTTTTTCATCCCTGAAAGACAGATTACCTGACATTTCTAAATGCAACCAGGTCCAGCCTCTGGTTTCATTGTGAGAATGTCTGGAGTGCCTTAAAACACTATTTTAGGTGCTACTAAAAGAGGGAATATTGTGACACAGCTGTTTCACCTGCTGTAGTACAGGGAAATGAGCACTGCCTTTTTAGATGTGGCTCTGCACCATCAATCCTCAACAGTGTAAAACACAAAAAGATCAACAGTGGCTGTGTTCTTGAGGTGTTTTAACAAGAGTGGTGTAGCCTTTTAGGAATTTATAATTTGAATGTGATTGCTAATAAATCCCAGTTGCTTCACATATAAAGGATACATGTGGGAAGGGCTTGTTTAGATTGCTTACCAAGAGATTAGGAAAAATGTTTTGCCCTTTCACCTATGCATGGCTTCATCTTTTTGTCCTTTTTGCTCACAACAACTTGTTTTACATCACTAGTGAGGCTGTATTTGATCACAGCAGTGCGTTGATAACATGCTCACAGTGAAAATATTAGCTTGCTGGTGTTTAGCAGGTTGTATTCAGCAACTAGTTAGCATTTTAGCATGCTAATGTTTGCTAAGTAGTGCTAAACACAAAGTACACAAAGGCTAGTATTTTGGCATAAAAGTAATGTATAAGCTCGATTTTGGCCTGGTGATGGTTTGTTTGTGTGTTTGTTTGTTTTGGATCCCCATTAGCTTCAGCATAAGCTAAAAGCTATTCTTCCTGGGGTCCTTTAATCTGTTCTTTGACAATACTCTTTATGACATCACGTTACACACACAGGCAAAACATTTGAAAATACAAATCATAATTAAATCTTACAATTGACACAATGAATACAAAAAATAAAATAAACGACACTACTCCGAATAGATAAATATATAATAAGATATATTAAGAAATAAGATAACAAAAAGCTGTGTGACAGACTAATTTGGTATTAAATATTTAAATTCCTTTGAATGTATGTCTTAAGTTGTTTTTTACGAGTGTTCTGTTTGATAGTCTTTGAGAGCTCGATTAAAAAGTCAGAAGATTACCAACATCATTACAAATAGTCCTGTGGGGAATATAAATGGCTGTACCAAATTTCATAGCAAACAATGCTCTAGAAGTAAAGCTATTTCAGTCTGGACCAATGTGGTGACCATGCCATTCCTAGAACTACCGTAGCTAAAAACTATTACCTAGTGACTTTACATTAACCTTAACATAGTTTGAAGTTACTTGCTGTTGGCTGGAGAAAGTGTAATACTACACATGTAACATTGTGTTTAGGGTGGCAGCCTAATCTACACTGGCTGTTCGATTAGCAAAAGTCCTGTCTTCCATAGACCTTCTTAGCTCTGACCGGTTGCTAGCACCTGCACCTCAAACAATCTTTTCATTCGGCAGCTGGCCTTTCCCCTATATCAAGGACTCCTGTGGCATTATTGGCAGATTGTGCTAATTTACCACCCTCAAACTAGTGTTTAAAGATTCAGATATTTGGTAGAACGTTACAATACTTCATTCATTCCAAAACAAAAACAAAACAAGGGTGTGTTCCTGGCCTTTGCTATTTGAAGGTACTGGCTAATTGGCAAGCTTTAGCCATCTCAGTCATGAAATGTACCCTGTTTAAATAGCTAATATGAACTAACATTACTACAGGAAAAAGGCTTAACAAAGCTAACTGTGGTGAACATCACCAAAGAAAAACCCTCTTACACAGAAACGCATTTATTTTACAAATTCTTTGTGAAATCATGACATGCCACGTCAGCCAGTACTTATAAAGCTAACAGTCCCACACACATTTAAATTGTGAAACAGTATGACAATCCTCCAATAAACTTGTGTGAAACCTTATGCCAGGGTGAGCCATGATTTACAGTGCAAGCTATCAGCTGTAAACGTAACTGTTTACTGTATTTCAAATGGTAATTTCATCAAGGACCTACTTCAGTGATTTTTTATATCTAATTAATGAAATCTAATGGACTGCCATTATGGTGAATAAGACAATTTATGTCAACCTTTAATGGACCAAGGCTGAATCTTGGTAATGATTTATTTTTTTTAGAAAAGGCAGTGCACAAGAGTGGCTTCGATGTATCCTCAGCAGTAAACAAACAGGGACACACTTGATCTTTGGCCTGGTCCTTGGTGACTCGGTTATCCCGTTGAACCCAGGATTTGCCACTTTGGGTGGGAGCCAGTGCACAAACATTTGCTTGCCTAGACATCTGCAGAGCCAGCCAGGCTTTTTGACGCTGGTGGGATATGACATAGGGAGAACTCACTCCACTGCACTCATCCGTCGATATTGATCCTCCTCAATGATGCTTTGGTGCCACAGACTCGTAATCAGAACCTTTCCCACATGAGTGGAGCAGCCCTTGCGTTGTTCCTAGAGTATTTTTTTCTCCAGTGTATAGATGCCTTCAATTTTGTTTATGTCTTCCTAAATGAAATTGAGAAAAAGACAAATAGAAAATTCTCTGTCTACTGTATTTCTTTGTTTGGCCATCCATCACAAGGACATAGCTGATGGGGTGAATATGGTTACTCACCACTGTTTCATAACAATCTGCAGCAGTTAAGGGTCAGAACAGTTAATGATTCAGAGGAAACTGAACCTTCCTTTTGTGTTTGTTTATGATCAGATATTTTCACACAGGATTCTTGCATTATTATTTGGATGTGCTTTGCTGAGCATCACTACTGCATCTTTGCCATCCATTTTTTTCTGTGCGGCTGCTACGATGTAGCAGGTAATCAATCATGTTTGACTGTGGGGAAGCAGATGTTGGCCAGCTAGGGATTCACAGGAACAGCTGCCCGCTGAAAGGTCTGTGTCAACCATGTGGGTAACTGATACTTTTTGTAAATGGACTGATCCCGCTCACACTTCTGACAGGTTTATGGCCCTGACACATACCGGCCAACGCTGTAGTAGGACATCTACTGAGAACCGCTGAGCGGATGCTGTTATCATCGCTCTCTGCCCTGGGGTATGAGCAAGAGCGGTGTGTGCACGGGGCATGCTGTTAGAATAATATGTGACTGGATGACAGTATATCATGGTGAGTCTTTGAGGGCCGTGGAGCATTATTGCAGCATCCTAGTGGGCCTGAAAAGTATAGGAGTTGTATTTTGGGAAATACCTGAAGAGAATACACTGTCATATTGTCACATTTTCTATTTATCTCTTTTCCCTGTCTCTTTATTTTCACTCGATTGCTCTTTCTCTCTCATTTACACCCACCTACATAGACAAAGTAATTTGACACTGAGTTTAAAAACTGGCATCATGGGTCAGATAGCTTATGCTTGCTCGGACTGGCATTGTTATAAGATAAAAGCTTTGCAGCACGGGAGATCAATTGAAATGGTGCTAGCAGACAACATAATTAATCAGTCTGAATGATTATTGTGAATGTTGCCTTTCCTCATAACACTGACTGTTATCATTAGCTATTAGCCTAATTGTCACTCATTAGCAGCTTCCATAGCTGTCAGCAAGGGCGCATCACTGGATTTGCAATAGAATATTAATAAAATATAAATGTCCCAGTAGGAAGCGGCTAAATTGATAGTCAAACAACTTAACGTTTGATTCAAATTGAACTGACCCCGTTAAAAACAACTCGCCAATATTCCATATCCATACCTGTCTCCAATCTGATTTAATCGTAAGCCTTCAAACATTCAAACAACGTTCTTTCAGAAGAACATTATTCTGTGAAAAGCCTTGGTTTTGTAACAGTTTGGGTTTTAACAGCGATGGGAATGACGGCGTTAGAAATAGTGGTGTTACTAACGGCGTTACTTTTTTCAGTAACGAGTAATCTAATTGATTACTATTCCCATCTTAATAACGCCAATGGAAGCTGTTTTTTTTCATCAGACCAACTAGATCTCTGAGCCGAGAGGCAAAGACTTTTTTTCTTTCTTGGTTAGTGGGCCGTGCACGAGACATGCACATAAATGCTGACGATTGGCTGAGGTTGAGTAAAATTTCATGGTAAGCCAATCAGAGGTAGAGTTGGGCGCGTGTTCGAAAGCACGCATAGTCGGAGTAACAACCCAATGAACAACACAAGCAAGTCAGTCAACGAGAGACAGGTATGGCGTTAAGAAATCAAATGGGGGAGGGGGGGGGGGGGACTTTTCCTGCTAAAGATTTTCCACCGTGGTCAGAAAACATAGGGGGGGACACTTTGTTTCTCCCACTATGACTCTATAGTGGCTACTCTCTCCGAAGCTAATCGCTGTCACTCTCTCACTTCTCCCTTGCTCTATCACACACACACACACACACAAGCACACACACACACACAAAAGCACACACACAAAAGCACACAAGTATAAACATCAGGCCACTTACGTTATTTGCTCTACAAACAGTGTATTCATTTATTTTTCCTTTAGTGCTTGACAAATTTAATTTTGCGCAATTGTGGCCTGTTCAGAGGGAATAAATATCAAATGTTCCAAAACATCTATTGTGTTATTTGTATTTATCCACTAGACATAATATCTACATACATGGCATTTGATTGGAGGCTACTCTCATTTTGTCCCACAGCAACATTAAAATGGTTTAGATGTGTGTACATTTTCTGTTAATAATGTATTGTAGTAAGTGTCCTTTGCATTATAATATTCATATTTACCATTAATAATTGAACATGCACATGTATTTTAAGTTCCGTTAAAGAAAATGAACTGCTACCTCCTCGGTCAGCTCTAGCCACTGAAAAGAAATAAGAGGAGAAATCAGGCTAATTGCAACAGCTGGTCAGTCTGACATCATGTTGCCTGAAATCATTACTATTCATGAGCTCGCCCAGTTGCACTGGGTAAAGGATGCTGATAGCCAGGCTCTCATTGGCTAGCTGTTGGCCAATCAGTGTTATGTAGCTTAGCTCGTTGAATATTAATGAGAAACAAATAGAGCTGAGTCTTCCGGCAGGCTTTCTCTACCACACTAGAATGACTTGAAACAAGGTAACCAAGGCATTTTATTTTTTTATTTTTTTTTTTTTACAGAAAATGTTAGTCCATGGTAGAATTGCAGACATTACCATAAAATAATGAAATACGTGTGGCAGGGCACCTTTTAATCTAGTTTCAAGGTCTACTATCCATCACAAAAAACAATATAGATAAGCTGTTGATGATAACGCAGTACACTGCAATTCAAAGCTTGTTTGATAAAATTTTTAACCTGCAATAATTAGAATTTTTGGTCCCTTGGCAAGTCATCAAAAACAGCATAACAAGCTGTAAAGCCACACTGCCATTTTATCACCTAATAAAGTTCCTATAGCCAACACGTTGGCTACACTTCCAACAGACACAGCGAGACATTCATTTGGTGTTGTGTTTCTGGCCAAAATTCCAAAATCGTTAAAAGCGTTAATATTGGTTCATTGGTTTCAAAAATAGGTGTACTACACCACTCCAAATGAAGCAGCATGCTTTCACTGATGTGCTGCCAACCAAGAGTTATTTACCACAGCTCCCGGAACAATGCCATTAATTTACATTTGGCATTTTCAACGACACTATTTGCCTGCCCTTGTAAATAAAACAACTCATGACTTTAACTTTTGACGTTGCCCTCAAGCTGGAGGACTTTGGGAATGGTGTGCATTGAAAGTAATGTAGCATAAGTAGTAGTAGCAACGCTACTTGCCTCTGGCTTATGTTTCTTTAGGCAAAATGAATAAATATTACATATTTTATTTACCTTTTGCATGCTTTACAGACTGTTAATTATTAAGTTTTCAGGCAGCATTGTACACAGATGAGTCTGTGTGTGAATTTTATTTTAGGAAATGGATAGTGTAAAATAGATGTGAGAAAATATAGCAGCGGAGAGATACTTGAAAAGATTAGCTTTTGGCAGTCATATATATTTTTGAAAACAAATTTCCAACCGTTGTGATTTGGATATTTGGCTGAAACTGTATTTATGACTCTTGTATTTGTTTTCTGATACACACATTCCTAAATATTCCACATTAAACTCTTCATAGTTGAAGATATTCATCATAGAATAGGTGCTTAGTGTGGAGTTTTCATGCCCAAACTGAAAAAAAGATAAGGAACAGCTGGTTGGCCTGTTTCTAATATTTTTATCTGATTCTAATTACATCTTATGGCAGTAATTATCTGTCAACCAAACCAGGCCAACCCATCATTTGGCTTCCACTCTGCAAAAAAAACATCTTTCCTCTTCTAAATGGTATGTGGCACCTGACTCAAAAATGTGGCCACTGATCTATTATGTGACCTTACCCCTGAATATGGGGGATTACTTATTGGGAGGGGTAATTAAAATAAAGTCGGCAGCCTGTGCAGCTAGTAGAAATACTTTGTTTGAAGGCCTGGATAAATCAATCGACAGGACTCATATCTAGTGCTTGCTATAATCACACATGGGAGCATCTATCCCATGTGTTCTGTATTTCAACTCCATAATGGGGTCTTCCACCCCATTATGGAGTTGCAGTTGAACAGAATAGCGCTGCATATTGACAGCTTTGTGCAGATTGTCATCTAGTACCACCATTAATGCTGGCTCCCAGAGACGTAGATGGGAAAATTATGGTTAAATGAGGCCACAGACGCAGTTGCTCTATAATTATTGTTCTAAAGGCCTACAGAGTTAAAAGACAGGTGTTTTTTTGCAACTTAAAAGTTAGATGAATTTGAAAAATGCACCACTGTCATGTCACCCTCCTCCCCTCACCCCTGTGATACCCCACAACCGCTGACACTCCCATCCCCCTCACAGCTTTGTCAGATAGTAACTCTCCCCCTGTCTTAACACATCAGTTAGCATTTTAATGCCTAGATATAACACCTGACAGCAACCTAGATTTCATAGAATCTTTGTTACATACAGTATGCAACTCGTTTTAATGTCGTTTTAAAAAGGGTTAGAGCTTTTTTAGCTGCTACCCTAATGTTAGTTAAGCAAGGCTGCAGCAGATGCAGCGGCGGTGGCGAGTGAAACAATAGGGGATATGAATGTGTAGTTTGGAGAGTGTGTATCTTCCTCAAAGATTGTAACACTGATTGGCAATGTCAACTGCAGTACTAGTAGTCATACTGTATTGCCACTTCTGTAGTATTTTTTACTATTGCTATTACCATTTGCCTGCTCTCAATCAGTGTCTGAAATCAACTTTTTGACTCACCAGCTCAGGGGACTGGTTGATGAAAAAAATTCACTGGTCAAGCAAATTTTTACCGGACCACTTTGACCAATTTGCTTTTTTTTGTGTCAAATATATATACATTTCATAATAAGGTATTATTTTGAATGCATATTTAAATAATTAAGTAGCTAATCCTGTACGGTGGCGCCAAACTATTAACGCTCAAGGACTTGCCTCACCTACCAGTTTAGCCTTTCGAGATTTACCCACCAAATGGAAAAGCTACCAACATGTGGTGCTTGGAGGGTATTCATTTTGTGTACC
The DNA here is from genome assembly GCA_013375575.1 of Percina caprodes. Lineage (NCBI taxonomy): Eukaryota > Metazoa > Chordata > Actinopteri > Perciformes > Percidae > Percina > Percina caprodes. The sequence goes on along the minus strand of JABXJD010000224.1, from coordinate 712,664 downwards.
CTGCTCTAAATCTTTCATATGCCAAACACTCCACACTGCTAAAGGTTAACTAGCAGGGTGGAAAGCAGAGGGTTACGTCATTGATATCTCACACGGGGTTCTATAGGACAGTGTAACTGGATTTCCTCTGAAAAAATGGGAAATAACTTCTGTTGTAATGAACACTAAATACTGGGAGCAGAGTCAATTGAGAGTTTAATTGAGTGCATGTGTAATTTACCAACTCAAAAAAGTTTTTACTATTAACTAAAGAAGAACTGAGAGATTTATGATTTTCACACATAGGTATATTATATGGATGGCAATACTATGTAATCATCAATGGAAAGTAGCCATAAAGTATAAGTAGTGTGAATTTGGAGCACCATCTCCAAGCATCTAATAAGCAGATACAATAATTTTTGGCATTGTAGCACAACACAGAATAGTATTACAGTGACCTTTAAGGTTAGTCTGTCCACACATATATACATCACACACTCATAACATGTTCTTGGTGGCACATTCACTTTATGTTCTCCTTTTATCAAACAGGAATGGCTTTTTGTTCTTCTCTTTTGTTTGGACCTGTCATTGTTCTGCCCACCTGGTATTTAAAGACAATCATGGCACGGCTAATAATTAGCTCTAGGGATCCCACTTGCTGGTCTATTTTCAATGCTGGCTTATGTAATGCCGCAGTCTTTTTCTCAGATGCAGCAACTACTTGTAACAGTTGGCTGGTCTTTTAATGTTATGAAGATTACAGCAGGGGGAGGCTTCTGTTTGTTCTGCTGAATCACACACTACCATTTTGACTGTTTTTTGAGTTTCAGGCAAAGTTTTCCAGCAACACTGAAAGCAGTGCTGCCAAGTCCCTCAGGGCTTTGGTTGCTTTCCCAATTCAAAATATATCTCATAGAAACTCACACCTCAAAGAGTTCTGAGCTCCAACAATTGCACCTCAGTGACTGCCAGATGAAATACCTGCATCGACTGCATTGTATTATTGGCATAGAGAAAAGTGAATGATGGCCAGTTTTTAACCCTCATGTTGTCCTCGGGTCAAATTTGACAAATTTTCTGTTTTTTTCATCAACAAAAATGGGCCTTCGAAATAAGTTGAAAATGTCAACGTTAGAAATATCAAATAGCTTTGGAAAAAACATCAAAAAAAGCAATTGCAACATTGAAAAAGTGACAAAAATGTCAGAAAAAGCGGTTGATTGGAAGACAACACAAGGGTTAAATTAGCCTTGAGTACTTACTGACACTTTTCATTAGTTTTTCATTCTTTACATTATACAGTACACATGTTTGTATTCTGCAACTGCATTTGGTAATAGCAATATCAGTGTCCTTTATTTTAGAATAGAAAACAAATTCAAGGGCCCCCATTATGTATTGAGTGCACATTGTTCATTTATGACATCTGCAGGGATTAATTTGTACAGGGATTAATTTGATCCCCAGTGTTTTTACAGTATGTGGATCATTACAGTCAAAGAAAATATTGAAAATTAAATAGTTATTTTCCATTGTAACTGCAACTGTGTGTATAGCAGAAGTTGTTGTGATGGATGTGATATTATGCAATACCATCACAATGTCATTTTTTGTGCAAGACTAAGCGTATATAGCCACAGTAACAGCTGTGTGAGGTTGTATTCAGGTACAGTAGTGTGTCAACCTCTCACAATGACTATGCTGATGTGAAGCAGGTATAATATTCACAATCTAATGTTAGCATGCTAACATTGGCCTATTAGCAGTAAACACTAAGTACAGCTGATGCAAATGTAATTAGTTTTGAAAGTACAGAACATGAAATAATTTGACCTGCTCATGGCGCTAGATTCAAAATTAAGCAATCCTGGCCTTTGGGGGGACATGAATGTGAGCCAAATCTAATCACAATCCAACCAATAGTTATAGCAATTAATTTAAAACCACAAATGGTCAATCTCATGGCACTCAATTCAATTGTATAACAGTTATCTCATTGCGCTTTTCATAAAAGATAAATGTTATTTACAGAGACCCAACAATTCCCACCAAGAGCAAGCACTAGACGACAGAGGCAAGGAAAAACTTTCTTTTAAGAGGAAGAAACCTCAAGCAGAACCATGGCTCAGGGTGAGCGGTCATCTGCTTTGACCTGTTGGGGGTGAGAGAAGAGAGAGAGAGATGGAGAATTGTAGCAGAGGGTGTTGAGCAGGAACAGGGTGGCAGGTGACTCCAACCACAGATCCAGAGCCAGAAACACCTGCAGGAAGCAATAGGAGGAGAGAGGAGAGGGGCGAGAGAGCACAAGACTACGGGGTGATAGAGCACAAGGGAAAAGGAAGACGTCGAGTTAGTAACATGCATTAATGGGATGAGGTTAAATACAGATGGAGAGAAGGAGGAAGATAGAGGTGCTCAGTGCATCATGGGAAGTCCCCCAGCAGTCTAGGCCTATAGCAGCGTAACTAAGGAATGGTTCAGGACTCTCCTGAGCCAGCCCTAACTATAAGCTTTATCAAAGAGGAAAGTCTTAAGCCTACTCTTAAAAGTGGAGACGGTATCTGCCTCCTGAACCCAAACTGGAACCTGGTTCCACAGGAGAGGAGCCTGATAGCTGAACGCTCTGGCTCCCGTTCTACTTTTAGAGACTCTAGGAACCACAAGTAACCCTGCATTCTGGGAGCGCAGTGCTCTGGTGGGGTAGTAAGGTACTATGAGCTCTTTAAGATAAGATGGTGCCTGACCATGAAGAGCTTTGTAGGTGAGAAGAAGGATTTTAAATTATATTCTAAATTTTACAGGAAGCCAATGCAAAGAAGCTAAAACAGGAGAGATGTGATCTCTTTTCCTGGTTCCTCTCAGAACACGTGCTGCAGCATTCTGGATCAGTTGAAGTTACTTTGTGACTTGGTAATTAATTAAATGCTAATGGTATCACATCCTTAAATTTAGCTACAGCACTAATAGTACTAATAATAGACATCTTGTATTTTTTTTTTTTTTGCCTAATGGTGTGTAGTTAAGCAGTATGAACTCAAAAGTTATTAAACAGTGGTCAGATAGAAAGGGATTCTGTGGGAACACGATTTAAATGTTCAATTTCAACACCATATACCAGAACAAGATCGAGGGTGTGGTTAAAACGGTGAGTCGGTTTATGAACACTTTGAGAGAAGCCAATAGAATCTAAAAGAGAGATAAACGCAGTACTAAGGCTATCATTCTCATCGTCCACATGAATATTAAAATCCCCTACAATAACAACTTTGTCCATTTTTAGGACTAAAGTTGACAAAAACTCTGCAAATTCAGATAAGAATTCAGAGTATGGACCAGGTGCAAATAGAACTGTTTGCAGTGATTTCCAACTTGGGTGTGAAAGAATTTCAAATGAGTTATAATTTAGTTTAGGTTTAGAGCTGATTAGTAGACTAGAATCAAAGATAGCTGCAACTCCAACTCCTCGGCCTATGCCTCGAGGAATGTGAGTATTAATTTGACTGGGAGGGGTGGATTCATTTAGACTAACATATTCTCCATCACCCAGCCAGGTTTCAGTAAGACCGAATAGATCAATATTAGAATCTGATATTAATTCATTTACTAGTACACCTTTAGAAGAGAGAGATCTGATGTTTAAGAGTCCACATTTAATTCTCCTATTCTTTTGCACTATTGCACTTGTGGTTTTACTGTAATTGTTATTAGGTTTTTATGCACAGCTCCTCTTCTGTTTACCTTTGATTTAAATAATTTCTATGGTCGGGGGGGCAGACCCCTCACTATGGGGTTCTGACTAGGTAACTCCTGGAATGGAGGAGCAGAGAAGTGTGTTAGACTGCGACTCTGCCTCCTGGTCCCAACTCTGGATTGTCAGGGATTAGGTCCACTAATAAACTTGACAAGGTTTCTAGAAATGAGAGCTGCTCCAACCCAAGTGGGATGAATGTCGTATCAGACCAGGTCTTTCCCAGAAAAGACTGCCAGTGATCTACATCATTATCTGGACACCACCTCGATAGCCAGCAGCGAAATTATGACATGCGGCTATACATGTCATCACCGGTTAGATTTGGCAGGGGTCCAGAGAAAACTACGGTGTCCGACATTGACTTTGCGTATTTATACACTGTTTCAACATTAATCTTAGTAACCTCGGCAGCGTTTAAAAAACTACTATGTTATGAAACAAAAGTCGCTGAAAGATGTAAAGAACAGTGAGTGCTTAGGCAGAACTGCTATAAGAATAAACACAACCCATCCTGGAACCCATCGGCTATCGGCCTAACAACAGTTTAGCCTCTGGGGGCAAAGGCTAATGTTTCTGGGGTTCCGGTGTAGCCAGCACATATACGCGCCAAGACTTCAATTCAGTAGTATTGATCATGTCAAATCATAACAGGAGTTATCTCAGGACACTTTACAAATAGAGTAGGTCAACACTAAACATTTTGGACTGTTTTGAATTAATAGCCTTACCTGTTTCTGAATGAATCAGTCTCCACTCTGTCTAAACTCTGCAGCTGTGTTGTATGTACAGTAAGTGTGTGGTTTTTACAGAAACATTGCACAAAAATCCAATATTGTCCAGTGAATGACAATTCCTATGAGTGTGGGAGGGAGGCGAGCGTGCTGCAGCCCCGTCCATTTCTCTCTCCCTAAGGGGCCAGTGTTGTACTAAATAACGGCGTACGCTCACAAAGGTTAAGCGCTGAGTCACAACCAGTGATGACAAGTTGACCAATGAGTCTCAGCCAGGCTGCTACAGTCTCTGTGCAGCAGATGAGACACCTTTATTTATATACACACACACACACACACACACACACACACACACACACACACACACACACACATACATTTTCACTCTCACAGCTCACTGGACATTGGATTTTGGTGCACTGTTTCTGTATACTTAAATAAATACTTCCTATGCTTCTTGTCTGGCATACAAACGTTGACTTTGATGCATTAATGATTTACTCCTCTTTTATTTGATGACTGTGTTCATTTTATTTCATATGTCTGTTGTCTTACTCTACCTCGGAATTAAATCAACAGAGCACCTCGTAGGTATATTCCCTCAACATTAGGACTTTCTCTGTGTGCAGATCTACAGGACATTGTTATTCACTTTAATTTGACCCTGATTCACATTATTTCTCTTCACATACACTAGAATTTAGAATCACAATAACATCCTCTTTCCTGATAGTTGCCAAGCAAATCTTTATCTTAAAGGCCCTGAAAAGCCCAACATACACATTTGCATTCATTTTTCAGTAAATGTTTCTGTCCTCCATTTTCTATGGAAGTGTTGTGACTCTGTTGAACAAATGGAGAAACATACATTACGGGAAGGAGCTCTGGAGCTTCTTTTGCGGTATAATCAGGCTCTATTGTGGGAATGTTTTAGTCCCAGACTCAACTTTTAAACAGACTTACTGTGAGAGAAAAAAAGACTCCTCAGCCAGAACCCAAGCACTGCTTTGTTATTGGACTTTTGTGCTAATTATGGATTAACAAAGCCAATTTTACTATTTCCAAAAACTTCCTTTCACATTTAAGGAGTCCAAAGAAAGGACGTGTAAGTCTGTATTTGAAAATTTCAAACTTTTATTGAAGAATTTTAAATCAAGGTCAAGAAAGAATGAATGAAGGTCAAGAATAAACTTTTACTTTGGTTCTTAGAGGTCCATCAGTCCTTCATGTGTTAAATTGTAAGTATTTCTGTTAGTATTTGTTTGTAATGCTGATGTTGGTTTTTAGCATGCACAGATATTTCCGATAATGTAACTGTTAACATTGTTTTGACAGTCTGTTGTAGATAACACGTCTTCCAGACAATACAGTGCTGTAAAGCCTTTTACATTTTCACTGTATTAAGCCCAGTACATTCACAACAGTATGTACTTGAATATAAAGATATTTAGTATTCGTTATAGAGGCATCAGTGCAGGTTGAACAAAGAGAGAGAAGATGAGATGTAGCAAAATCGGAGCGGATGTATTGATTTTTTTTTTTTGCCTTGATGGACGCACGCAGTCCTTAGAAGTCTTTTGTGGAGAAAGCTCTCTCTGCTTTTCATACCGTATCTTTTTTTTGCTGATACATTTTTTTAACATGATGCTGCTTTATTCCCTTAAAAGCTCTCACAAAAGAACACCTGAAACCTTGAATAAGTGCATTTTTTTTCGTTTTCTGTTTTTCGTCTCAAAAAGCAATTCCCCAGAAACAGGAGATATGAAATTGTAATTCTGTAGGAGACAAATGGTATGTGGCGCTGCTCTGAATTATAAATGAAAGCAGAAGGGCGTTAGTTCTGCCTTCTTGCCCGAGCGTGATTCAGACAGTCTGGCATGTGCAGGACACGGTCGCATAACAGGTGGACACACGCAAACACACACACACACACACACACACACACACACACACACACACACACACACACACACACACACACACACACACACACTCTCTCTCTCTCAATCTGTGAGTCCCATAGATTCCAGCCTATTAGAATCCGTGGCTCCTTTACAGTTAGACTAATATATTGGTTTTGCAAAGCCAGCACAAGCCTCAAATGACATTTGCTTGTGTGTCCTCTTCTGATAAAATGGACTTAATACAGTTTATATTTAAGTTTTGCTCAAACTACACTGGCTAGAGCTTTCGCCTTAGCCTACGTACGTGGCCCAGAAGCCCAGAATGTGTGTGTGGGGAGTGTGTAGTAGAGCGAGGGAGAAGTGAGAGATTGACGACGATAAGCGTGCGGACTATAGAGTCATAGTGAGAGAAACAAAATGCCTCCCCTGTGCTTTCTGACCATGGTGAGGAATCTGTACAAGTAAAAGTTAACCCTCTCCTCGACTTCATTTGTTTATGGAGAAGGAGAACCAGGAAATGAGTCGGGGGAAATGCAACGCTACCAAGCCATGGCCCAGTGACTTGCGTCGCCGTGACCTGTTAAATTTTTCAAGAGGTGCACATCAGGCTGCGCCATAGGGTGCAGCGTAAGGTTGTGTTTCTACGTACCTACATACGCAGCCACGTCATAGATTTTATGCAGAAGTATATCTGTACAGCCAAGTGAATAGAGTTGAGTTCCATTATGGGTTATGTAGGCGCCAGGTTGTGACAAGGTAAAGAATGCGTCGAATAAAAAAGATATTTCTGGTTCTGGGTGTTAAACATACTGCCCGTGGGCCAGAACCAGCACGCCAAAGGGTTCAGTCGCTTATTTCAAATTTACCACTTTAATTTCAGAGAATATCCAAGTTCTTTTTCCGTAAATTTACGACTTTAATCTTTTTCTGAGGTTTTTCACTGACTATTAGCCCTCTCTCCTAGGTCTGTAAGATTATTATTTTGGTGGTTTACTGGTCTGGTCCACTTGAGATCAAATTAGGGTGGTGTGGCCCATGAACTAAAATAAGTTTGACACCCCTTGTCTAGATAGTAACCCAAGATTTGCAAAGTCTCGCGAGATGGTTGCGGTTAGGCATTGGCCTCAAATTCCTGCCTTGGCACTGAACGTTGGATCTTGGATGTACACTGTGAGCTTTGAACATGGACATAATTCCAATGATACTTGGATGTTTTTTCCTTGAAAAGGTCAAGTTCAAATACATGTATAGTGAATATTTGCACACCTCAACATTCACTATATGAATGCAGTCCAATTAAAAATAAAATGCTTTCAGGTCTCAAAAGCTCATATCAGTCAAATTTAAGAATACAGTATAATAGACTTTTACAGTAGGGCGGTTGATTAGTCATTTTTCTTGCTTTTTCATGCTGAATGATTAATTTCCAAGAAACCTATGATCACATCTCTGCTAAACAAAAGCACAACTTTAAATCTCCTAAAGTGGTGCTTTTGCATGATTCTTTGTGGAATAACAGTTTTACAGATGGCAAATGGAATGCAATTACTATATTTCACTTTTCTAGACATAGGAGTCTTAGTCAACTAATTGTTTCTTTAGTTGATGACAGCCCTGTTTTACATGCTTATACCCCATTCACATGTAGCCACTTCATGAGTTTTGTGCAGATTGGATACATGCCCAATGTTGAAAAGGTTTAAATGCAAACAAGCATTTAAATTGCTGAAGAGTTGTGAATTCTTGCCCGTAACACGAATGGAAACGGATGTTGAAAGGGTTGCGAGAAAGTTAAAATGAAGAGTATAAATGAGGCCATACGCCTTTTGTTACGTTGTCAGCCAAGAAAACAAACATTTTTGGATATACAGCAGGGCTCCTAACCTTGGGCAGTCAGTATTGTTTTCGGTATTATTACTAGTTTCACTCTTTTTTTTTTTTCTTTTTTTTTTTTATAGACATCCATTAGCAAAGCTCTCCCCTTCTGGCCTGATATGTGGTGAATGTTGGGTGCTGCATGGAGTGAGGGTCCCTCTCTGACTAACCATGTCTCAGCGTCACAGCCAGTTGGCTGATCCGTGCTCAGCAGACTGCAGCATGTCCTGGTCTGCTGTGTTTCACTGGTCTTAGGTCAGTGGAAACGTGCAGTTGACAGCATGCTGGGCATGTTCAATGCTGCCAACAGAGCCCACCAGAGCGCTGGCAGTGCTGCTTGTGTGCGTGTAAGGGACTCTGCTTATGACTCATACCAATAAACCGGACAGTCAAAAGATTTGTTTTAATCAGATTAGTAATTATACAGAAGGTAAAATTTAAACTACATACACATATAATAGAGGAATGGATGCAGTGACCAAGTAAATGTAATGCAGTAGACTGGGGGCGCTGTTTTGCTGGCACATTGAATTGCAATATGAAATGCAATTGATATTGTCATTTGCAAAAATTTGACAAGTTTGACATTGACAAGTTTTAAAAGATGACATAAATATCTCTGTTTGGAAATAATAAATCATTTTCGACCACTGCGGTAATTTTGTAGGGAAGTGCATCTAAACAGAAGATAAAAATGAAGATCTTTTCTAATGTGAACCATTCTTTGTTGAACTTTAATGCTTCAAACACCAAAGCAAGTAAGCACTGTGACTAACGTTACTCTTCTGAAGTGGTTTTGGAGAGGGACATCAGGTAGAAATACGCTGGTTGACTAGCATGACACTAATATTCATATAATAATCAATCCAAGCTAAAGTGTATGACAGTGACTGCATGTTGCTTCCTCTAAATTTCAGGTTGTGGTCAACTAGCGGGGTCAGCTTGTTTGTTTGAGAAATTGATCGCACCTGCATGTCATGCGCACTAGCAACAAACTCTGTATCCAAGAACAATTAAGTCAGTGGAAATGATGTTAGATCAGACACAGACATTCTGTAGTAGATTAGTGTTATGTTTACAGCGTCACGGCTCAGAACCACAACGTTAGACGGACCCCTTGTTTCTTTAGCTAACTATATTAGCTTTAGCCTGGATGGTAGCAGCTTTCTGCGGGGAGCCGTGATTGTGTTGCATTAATCAGGTCCTTTAGTTTGTATTTGCAGCGAACATAAAACACTGACTACCCATCGGAAACTATGTGCATCACTGTGTCAGCGGCAGCTGCTGCCTACGGTACTTTTCTACACACGGATAGCCTCACTTCCCATAACCCTAACCCCCGTCGGACTAACGTCACATACACACGTTGCCCACATGGCTACCTGTCTTAAAGGGGAAGGGTCGGACGGTAATAATCATGTAAAAGGAGAACGGTGGAAGTTTACTTTTCTATCAAGTAGCAAAAAAGGATTAGTGTCATCATCGTAACGTCCTGCGATGTGACTATTGCGCATGCACACATTGCGATGTTGATGCTAAAACACAATATCCTATTGTGTGTGTTTTAAAGCCAGGAGGTACTGTGTTGTAAATGTGACTCTGACTGTGCATGCATGAGGGCTCCCCTCTTTAGTGAGCTGGTCAGTGAAAGACATTTTAATGTCATCCTGACCTGTGTGACTGTTTACAGGATGCCCTGTACCCATCTGCCAGTCTGAGTTAGTCTCTACTTTCACTGCACATGGAGATGGGAGGCACTCGTCCTTATGGTACTTTTGGGAGAGAATCTGTGGAAACACGCCCCACCAAGGTCCATTCACGTTAGCTGATTTAGAAAGTGAATTAAATCATGTGGATATTCCCAAACTCCATGCATATTAGAACAGTAAAATCAAGCCAAAGTCACATCTCATCTGCCCTGGCTGTCTAGCATTTGGATACAATGCACTCTCTGGCATAAATACTGTATCCTGCAATGCTCAATACTTTATTTGGTTGAGGTAATACAAGCCACAACTCTGTCAAAAAACATTAAAGTTAGACAAAACCATACAACACCCCGCTGTAACTTTAGTGTTAGATTGATGCACACGTAATTATTCATACATTTTGTTCTATCTCTGCATCTTGAGCCATCACACGCACAGGTTAGTTAAATTATCCTTAGGTTGTGTCTTAGTAAGGTCATTAGTGCATATATAGAGTGCTCCTGCTTAATGCAACACTAAGAATGTGAAGACGGATTGTATTAAGTTTGAACCATGTTTTACCAATTTGCATATTTAGCAGCAACAGCTGTGGGATCTCCTGCCTTCATCTGGGCTCGCCTGAAGCATATGTCTCATGCGAAGGTAAAAATGGAGTCATGAAATGATACCACATCCTCAGTTACTCACTCAGATCCCCTGGCATGCAGGAAAATGTAACAGTTGGAAGAGGTTTGTTATTACTTCCATTGCCTCTAGTTGTTTAGCCCTCAGTGAAGACAACAAGGAAATGCTGCATCACTTTAGAGTTGGTGTAGAAAGATGAATAAATGTATTTCCACACTCGTTGAGTCAGTGTTGTATCAGGGGGTGTTGTTACATCTGCGGTCTAAAAGATGTTAATCTCTGAGTTCAGTTGTTGTTCAGTTAGGAGCTTAAATTCAGAGGTCTGGAACCAGGCTACATACGAGTTCTTAATAACTAGAGTAACAGCTGCTCCACAAAAGAGCAATGGTGGGAATTTCCCATCAACAACTGAGCTAGGTAACAAGTTGACTAACTAATGAGTGAATGTCACTTTGTGGTATGACCACCGCGTTACTTTGGCTTTCTGCCATTTTGTGTTGGGCTGTTAGGGCAGTCATGTTATTTGTCATAATTTGCTGTTGCTGTTCAATGACTGTCTATGGCCATTATATGGAAGGGCGGGTGAGAGCCTTGCATCTGTATCTGAAGTATCTTTCCCGAAATTCAGCCTTGGTGCAGAATTACAAGGGGTGGTGTGACCTTGACCAACTGCCATGCTTTGCTTGTTTGCTAGCCATTATGTCTCTCTCTTTCTAAGGGGTGGTCCAAATTCTCTAGGCGGGCAAAGCAGAGAAAGGGGAGTTAAACGTTCCCCCTTATGACGTCATAAGGAGCAAAATAATAATAATAATAACTCATATTAATGTTAAAATACCTCATAAAGTGAAACTTTCATGCCATGGGACCTTTAAGAACAGTGTTAGATGGATTAGCATGCCATGCCTAAATTACATGCTAATGTTTGAATGGGTAAAGGTCCCGCGCAATGAACTGAGGGGCGTCAGTTGATTTAAATGTAACCCAATATGTCTAATGTTGCATTTCATCTTAATAACCAAGAATATATGCCTATATAAATTACAGGATTTTATGCTTCTTGAGTTACTTATGGGTCACTTTTTCATGAGTTGTTAGGAGCCCAGCATCAGTATTGGTTTTTTAGAAGTATGTTTAGATGTAACCTAACTAATTTTCTTGCTGTGCATTTTAAACATCAGATGGAATTATTCTCTCATTTTGTTGAGAGTGCTTGGGCAAAACACATGAATTATGCAACAGCACTCTGGTGGCCCTGGTGGGCCTTAATGAGATTTTTTGGAAAGATTGTGTTTACGGAATCATCTTGGGGCAAAAGGAGTCAGAAGGAAAGAGTGAAGGTTAGAGATGGGAGGGGGGTGTTTTAGATATGCGCTCTAAGTCTCTCAGTTCTAATTCAAGTCGTGGCAGGGACTAGGTGTAATTATGGCGCTGCAGAAGCAGGGAACTGGGGCTGAAGCATGAGCCGCCTGGTATTATCCTCACTTATCCAGAGTGTCCTCTCAAAAATGCTGTACTAATGCTACTGTAGAGATGTACAAAAAACTATTTGGCTGATTTGCATGCCCGTGGAGGGAAACCTCAATAAGGGGTGACAATATAGTAAGACACTATAGAGTTAGAAAATGGGAAATATTTTAATTTATTTTAAGTTTTCTTTGAGTGAAATGCTTCTTTGTACTCAACACATTACATTATTTCATGATTTATCAGATCATGTAACAATATTAGAGGTATATTTGACAACCACCTGCCTTGATTTCTGAAAAATTTAAACTGAAAGTTCAACTGAAAAGGCTGGGGAAAAAAAACAAACCTCTGCTTTTAGTTGGGACCCTGAAGCCCTTGAAGTAGAGCATTTTACCACACTCTAAAATATACCTCAGGGTACTATAAATAATATGTATTGTCATACAAAGGGCTCATAATTCTGTGCAAATTACAGTAATAAACTGGACATTTTACTGTAAATACTAACAGAGCATATTTCTCAAGCTAGCAATGCAGCCCTATGTATGTTATCAGACTATAGCCCCATTTACACATGCACTGCAACCCTAAAATTATCTAGACATTACCTGGAGGAGCTGTATGTGAGAACGCAAATATCCAAATCAATTGGACCCAACATCAAACAGACTTTACCCTATCAGCTCCCTGGTGGAATGTTTGAGCCCATGTGTAAATGGAGCAGGTCATTGTCCGGAGAATACACAGCGAGCGAGTGGGCGCGTTTGTGACATTTTGATCATGCGACTGGCACCAAACTAGAAGAAGACTAACATCCGAGGGTGAAGAAGAAGGGTCATTTGCACAAAGACGCCTGTAACTGGAGAGACGACGAGATTCGGGAACTTTGTCAGAAAGGGCCGACATACAAATTCTAGGAATGGCAAGAGATTTAGTTGTTTATGAGAAAATCACAAACCTGTTATGTGACCGCCATCTCCCCCCTAACCCAAACAGAGTATTTCCACTAAGGGATAACACATCTGACACTGTTCGGATCTGATTCATGGGACATTATCATTAGTTGAAAATGTCTTATGACCCTACCACTACCTGCTTCTAGACTGTTGAATGCCTTCAACCCTTCACCTCTAGCTATTCCATAGGTTAGGGGTGGGAGACCTTTTCACCTGCAGTGACGTAACGAGCAGTACTGAGTGCTGCAGGAATATTCGGTGCTAATAAATTGATTCACAGATGCCTGCCAGAAACCCATTTTTTCCCATATTACATCAAAAGGCAGCTTGCCAACACTAGGTTTGGGCCCATATTGTTGCTAATTAAGCCCTGTTGCATTTATGCAGTAGCTCCAGCAAGAAAGTAAACTGGCTGTAGCAGGGGAAGGAGTTCTTATATTCTAAAGAAAATAGTTGGGAGGGCTTGAATTATTATGAACTATAGCACTGCAGGGCTGCAGAGAAGAAGCGCTGAATTTGTATTCAATGCAGTGCCCATACTTCCTTGCAAAAGCCTGTTATATGTTACGGTATTGTGGTCCAAGTCCAAGATGTCATACCGGTCCTTACAAATATGTTTGGAGACTTTTAGTTGTCTTTGGACATCAAACTTAAAGTACATTTTAACAATTTGAAATGAGCTACATCAAAAATAACAATTTAAACTTGCATCAATTTAAGCCATATAATATATGATGCATTGTTACAGATTACACTACTCATCAGCATAAATAAGGTCCAACTACAACAGTAAAATGCTTCTTGCATATTAACATGTCAGTAGTAATGATCCATTAAAAAACTATAGAATATTCTAACATATTGGAAATGGTTACAGATTTGTGTGGTTACTTTACAACAGCATGGGGCTGGTTGTGCAGGATTCAATGAAGGCACCTTGATTAATCTGGTGTAGGTATTCCCGCTTCCACAATGCGTGTCACTCAAATTACAGACTGCAGATGGAAGCAGCACTTGCCAGCTGTAAAGAAAGTTAATCACTGAAAAAGTGAAGGCTTTAAACTTCAAGGTTTTCGTCAATGTGATGTGTTTTTTATATAAATAGCTTCCAGCAATATAGCACATAACTCTAGTGTGCCATGACAGTGTGCTTTTGACAAGTTCAGCGTTGGCAGGCAGTAGAAGGTGCAAAACATTGCCCATTTGACACCAAAATGGCGGTGTGCTAATGGTTTGCGAGTGATACTCACTCATGTCTCTCCATCCACTAAAAGCTAGTCCTAACAGTGTCCACGTAACGTTTATCAGTTCGTGGAAAATATCCAAATTTGAATTACATTTTCTAAATTTTGATTTTCTGTTCGTCAGATCAATGTACAATTAGGATTTGGGATTTTATTTTCTATTTTTGGACTGTGGGACATAAAAATCCAAAACTGAAAATGCGAAAATCTTTATACAGTTATTTGAATTGAAGCCTCCAAGTCATTAAAAGGTCAGTGTGCTCATGTAGCATATAACTTGAGAGCTATGTTACTTTTCCCGTGTTTACTGCAATAAAAAGCTAAACATGCTTGGTTGCTTATTTAGCTAGCCTATTTTTGCTAGTGGATTTGGGTTTGTTTTCTATTTACTTGTGGTGCTCACAGCCACGCCTGCAAGTGTTCATTCAGTTAGTGATAATTAACCAACATCTTTTACAGCTAATGTGTATGTTGAAATGTCTACAGCAGACTGCAGTGACATCTTTTTTTTTAAATTCTGACATTAAAATGTTAGAAACATACCACAATAAAGCACCATTAGTGTGGCATGTTTCCTTCTGAGATGGGGCATCAGTGGGATCCAATCTAGAGTAATTTGATCTGAGCTAATAGCACTGGGATTGTGGGCCATCTCAGACGTCCACACACAAATGTTAGGTGGCATTCTATCAATGCAAAGATTTTCATTGACTTATCAGGCCTTGGTTGGTTTTGTCATTACAGCAATATTACGCAAAGGCTCTTTCCTCAAATCCTCCTTGATCATGTTCGGCTTTCTTCATGTTTGTTTTCATTTATTCATTTCACTGGCATTGTAAAACAATGTTGCGTAAAGGGTGTGTTTTCCTTCCAGCAATTCATTCATTTTATCTTTTGAGTAAAAATGTTATCTTGGGTTCATTCCTGGATCTTAAGCCCTCAATACAGAAGGGTGATAAACAAGTCATTATTAAATTGAATAGTTTTTTTTTTCATAGAAATATTTACTACTTTACATTTTGCTGTGGACTGGTCAGTGTCAGATAAAAGCAGTGAAATATGGAAACGTTGTTTTCTTTGTCAGAAAGAGGCTCATTGTGAGCCTGTGGGTTGATGTGAATGTGCACCTGCATGAAAAGTCATGTGATGAAGCCTCTCATGTTGCAGGGGACTCATTAATATCACCTCTTGGCATTGTTATTGGAGATTAATAGAAAGGGTCAGCATCACCTACCATGAGTCAAGCTCATTATGTTTCCTTTTGCACTATGTTGTGCAGCCGTATCCACTAATGTATCCTCTATTTGACAGTATTTCTTATTGACGGGCACCAGGAATTCTGTTTATGAAACTGAAGCCATGGGAAATATGTACTCTACACTGCAAATAGCCTCGTCAATGTGTGGATATTTATGTGTTTGCTTGCTTGTTTTTATGTCATGGTTGTATTGGAGGTAAGTGGGAAAAGTGACATAACCAGCACTGTTGTAATGTGAGTGCACTCAAGGTTCTTCAGGCTTCCAGCTAGGGGACAGGAGTGAGAACATGGCTGCAGTTTTAATTTAAACCATGTTAAGAGTCTCTGAATCATGGCGCCCAGGCTTATACGCTAACTCACACCAGGGCTTTTCCGGCCTCACAATGTGCCGAAGGTGTTACCTCAACTGTGACCTACTGAGCCTTCATTTTATTACTTTAATAGGAAAATAAATTGAAGCATGTGCTAGGTCCTAACCAGACATAGAAAGCACTAGCTATGATTTAAATGATCTTACAGCTCTTGGAGGTATAAGATAAGCATTCGGAAGAAAAATGCAGTCATTAGGTGTACTCTGGTTACAATATGAACAATGAACAGTACAAATTTTCTAGCCACCTTATACAGATCTTTTTATGCCTCCACGATGGCAACAGCCTCGGCTAAAGGCATTATGTTTTCAAGTCTTTCTGTCACATGCTTGTGAACGGGATATCTCTGCATGCCTCTCTTGGTATCAAGGATGAACTGATTTGATTGTGGTGGTCACAAAAAGCAAGACTTCTTACGCTAAATATGATAGCATTTCACAAAAATGTCTAATAGGCTAAAGTGATGACATTTTTTAAATATATTAAAAATAATCACAATTATCACGATTATTATGCATTAATTAATTTCACTGCTAATGAAATTACATGAACACTCTAGATTTTAATGCGTTCTTTGTTGCTGCCTTTTGAAACAGAAATAACACACTAACAGTTTTGAATGTTTTGAAAATGATATGATTATTCATCAACCTTTTTATTTAAGTTCCTCTGAAAAGAATAGAGATTAGAGGTGAATCAGTCACACCACAAATAAAGGCCAAGTTGACAACAACAGTGCTGTCCTTTTGGCCCTCAAAAAGCTAGAAACGGCCCTACTAGCTGGTGTTTCTAAAAGTTGGAAGAGCTGCTAGACAAGATGCACCAATCAAGAGTCGCAGCATGTTGCCAAGGAATAAATGCCCCATAGGGGATTAAGAGGAGTAAGTAACATTAAGTTGTATAGTCAGTTTTTATGACATGTTTGAGCTCTTGCAGTTTTGCTTCTTAACATTATCATCATCGTCGGCTCCTGACAAGTTAAGTGTTAACGTTACTGTTAACATTAAACTGGCCAATATTAGCTAACTGGTAACGTTAAAAAGCTAACGAACAATTAACCACAATGTTAACAAACAACAAAGTTGCTAGCAAGCTTACCAGCTTGGGTTGAATTCCCTGTTGCAGCTGTCCTAATGGCGGGGGTGGCTCTGCTTTGTTTTTTCCTGGTGTTTTCTAACTTTATGTAACATAAAAACAATTGCAGCAGTCACGCGGTTGTACATGACAGTCAATACTCGCAGTGACCGGACCGGCGTCTGATGCACTGTGTGTGCGCAAAAGCGAACGTTTATGTTGTCGAGGTTTAATGAGAACTGCACACGCTGCTACACATAACATGCAGTCAGTTAACACTTGGTGTAGCGGAGCCTTTACTATTAATTAACCATGGCGTTTTAAAGCGCTGTTAATAGTGAAATCGGTTAACCACTGCATCCCTACACTAATCTTGGGTGCCCACCTTGAAACTGTGGTGATTGTATAGATCGTCGGTGCTGCTTGGTTTAAGATGTGTGTGAAACATATACAGTGGTGTGAAAAAGTGTTTGCCCCCTTCCTCATTTCCTGTTCCTTTGCATGTTTGTCTCACTTAAGTGTTTCGGAATATCAAACCAATTTAAACAATAGTCAAGGACAACACAAGTAAACACAAAATGCAATTTGTAAATGAAGGTGTTTATTATTAAAGGTGAAAAAAAATCCAAACCATCATGGCCCTGTGTGAAAAAGTGATTGCCCCCTAAACCTAATAACTGGTTGGGCCACCCTTAGCAGCAACAACTGCAACCAAGCGTTTGCGATAATGTGCAATGAGGCTTTTACAGCGTCCTGGAGGAATTTTGGCCCACCCATCTTTGCAGAATTGTCCTAATTCAGTTACATTAGAGGGTTTTCGAGCATGAACGGCCTTTTTAAGGTCATACCACAACATCTCAATAGGATTCAGGTCAGGACTTTGGCTAGGCCACTCCAAAGTCTTCATTTTGTTTTTCTTCAGCCATTCGGTGGTGGACTTGCTGGTGTGTTTAGGATCATTGTCCTGCTGCAGAACCCAAGTTCGTTTCAGCTTGAGTACACGAACAGATGGTCGGACATTCTCCTTCAGGATCTCTTGGTAGACAGCAGAATTCATAGTTCCTTTTATCACGGCAAGTCTTCCAGGTCCTGAAGCAGCAAAACAGCCCCAGACCATCACACTACCACCACCATATTTTACTGTTGGTATAATGTTCTTTTTATGAAATGCAGTGTTCCTTCTACGCCAGATATACTTGGACACACACCTTCCAAAGAGTTCCACTTTTGTCTCATCGGTCCACAGAATGTTGTCCCAAAAGTCTTGGGGATCATCAAGATGTGTTGTGGAGAAATTGAGACGAGCTTTGATGTTCTTTTTGCTCAGCAGTGGTTTTCTCCTTGGAACTCTGCCATGCAGGCCATTTTTGCCCAGTCTTTTCCTGATGGTGGAGGCATGAACGCTGACCTTAACTGAGGCAAGTGAGGCCTGCAGTTCTTTGGACGTTGTTGTGGGGTCTTTTGTGACCTCTTGGATGAGTCGTCGCTGCGCTCTTGGGGTAATTTTGGGCGGCCGGCCACTCCTGGGAAGGTTCACCACTGTTCCATGTCTTCGCCATTTGTGGATAATGGCTCTCACTGTGGTTCGCTGGATTCCCAAAGCTTTGGAAATGGCTTTATAACCCTTTCCAGACTGATAGATCTCAATTACTTTCTTTCTCAATTGTTCCTGAATTTCTTTGGGTCTCGGCATGATGTGTAGCTTTTAAGGATCTTCTGGTGGACCTTACTGTGTCAAGCAGCTCCTATTTAAGTGATGCCTTGATTGTGAACAGGTGTGGCAATAATCAGGCCTGGGTGTGGCTAGAGAAATTGAACTCAGGTGTGGACAACCACAGTTATAGTATGTTTTAACAAGGGGGGCAATCACTTTTTCACACAGGGCCATGATGGTTTGGATTTTTTTTCACCTTTAATAATAAACACCTTCATTTACAAATTGCATTTTGTGTTTACTTGTGTTGTCCTTGACTATTGTTTAAATTGGTTTGATGTTCCGAAACACTTAAGTGTGACAAACATGCAAAGGAACAGGAAATGAGGAAGGGGGCAAACACTTTTTCACACCACTGTATGTTTTGCCAAAAAATTATTGCTTAAGTCTTCATGTAGTCTGGACATGGATGTAAACTGCAACTTGACTGGTTAGCGAAGGCAAACAACCGCAAGGAGGTATTTCTAGTTTACAATATGATGCTAGCAGCATGGCTCTGGAGATGCGCCATGTTGGTTGGTTGGGTTGGTCCACCACGAAATATCCCAACAACTATTGAATGGATTGCCATGAAATTGTATACATCCATTTACGGTGCCCAGAGGATAAATCTTTTAATTTTAGTAATCCTCTGACCTCCCCTCCAGCGCAGGGTCCAAAATTAACACCATCTACTAGTCAAATGCTACTGAAATAAGCAAGTGGCTGGTAGATTTGCTTTACTCACCAAAACAATGGTTATATATTGTGTGGCTGGTCAAATTTGAACATTGACTAGCCATTTTGCTGGTGTAGATTTTTTTTTTTAATCCTGCTATAGCACCAGGATGAGGTTGGCGTTTGTGTCTAAGTGAAAAATCTTGACAACTATAAGATGAATTGCTATGCTATTAATGGTCCCCTGAGAAGGACTAACTTTGATCCCGTACCTCCACTCGCCTGCACCACCATCACTTGTCCATCATTTTGGTTTATGATTAAATCTTTGCAACACTAATGACATTCCCATCAGCCCCTTTTTACTATCTGACTGCTTGTCAGACACATTTACCATGTCTTGTTAGCATGTAAACCAACACTAATTACCACATGAATCAGTCTTTTCACCTTATGCCGCCCTGTAGTAATTCCCCTGTTGCAAGTATTGGCATTGGTGTTTTTTTCTATTTTATTGGTGTTGCCTTAAACGCCACACTAATAAAATAGTCACTGTCAACATGGTCTTGTTTTTGTACAAGCGACATTGTATTTGTGGCAAGGAAGCTGTCTTGAAATTCTAAATGCAGGAATAACCCAGTTGTAGTCTTGTAGGCCCTACTTTGTGGAAGGATACAGGGGACATGGTACACAAAGGTGGAAGACTCAGGATTTTAACATGAGAAATTAAAATGTAATCTGGCACAGTGTGCAATTCAAAACTGACATTCTGACATAAGCAGCCTTTGCCTTTAGGAAGATCAAAATAGGAAAAATACATTCCTTTATTCCAGCAAAGGTGGTTAAGACATGGCAAAGAAAAAGAAACGCACCATAGAAGAAATACGCATTTGATATTTTTCATGTTGTTTTCTGGAAGCTAAAAAAAAAAAAAAAAACATTCCCAAGTGGTACTCTGGCCTTGCCAACTGCTCTTGCCATGAGCAATGTAAGCATGACGAGCAGTGGCCTGGAAGCAGATGAATGACTGCGTCATCATCATCTCCTCTGTTGATGACATAGGGGGAGAAACCTCAACGCCTCCGCTCTGGATTGTGCTGTTGATATAATGTATAATTCAGTGGGATTATAGCACAATTTAATCGAGCTTAATCGAGCGAGCTTATGGTCAGATGTGGTCAAAAGCATAAAAAAAATGTAAGTGAACATTGAGTATTGAATTATTGTTCCAAAGATCTAGAATGAACCTCCATGCTCAACTAACCTGAATGTCTGTTTCACCGCAAAGTGATAAGGAAAGGTGTGGAGAAAGGAAGTGAGAAAAGCACTTGCAGAAATCAACTGCTGATCTGATAATGGAACAAACTCCAAGTTGGTACTCACTCACACACTCACACACTCTCACATACACACACACACTCACATACACACACACTCTCATACACACACTCACACACACACACACACAGAGATCTACACATGGGTACAGTCGAGTTTTCTCTGTAGTTTCAAGCTACCCTACCACTAACAGCAGACGCTATGTAATGTTGAGGTCCCATGTGGTTTTCTTACTAGTGCTGGGCTGTAGGACCAACAATTTTTTTATCACTGGTGGATTCTGACAGTTTCACAACTTTAACATTGTTTTGAAAACATCATAGTTGGATATCAAGTAAGTTAGGTTGTGAGCAACTGAACGTAGCTCCGCTGTCAGCCTCCTTCAGTGTTTGAGTAATGTTTGTAGTTTGACGTATTTCAGCGAGGCAAGACACTTTAAATCCAGTGTTAATACATTTTAAACTTATTAGTGTTAGAAATTGTTTTGTGCTATGGTGTTTTTTCCTGTTAAAGAGAGTTAGTTGTGGGTTATTAATTAATTTGTTTTGTGTCTGAGTTGGAACATTATAGGCACAGCTGAATTAACCTGTAGGTTGATGAGACAGCCAGGAGACAGTGTTGGGTGGGTTTCTAATGTCAGAATGAACCAGTCTGTGCCTCAGCTGAACATCTGATTGGGAGAAAGTGTCAAAAAAAGCAAAATGACAAGTCCTTTTCACAAGCTAAACTCTACACAGACTGCCTCAGAACATTTCATAATTTTACCCCAGGTTTTGCATCAACCTGAATATTATCCATTCTCCCATGATGCATATATATGTTAGGTCCAAAAGAGGGTACATTAACTGCAATGTAGTTCCAATGAACTGAATGAAGCAGCAGCAATCACAGCACTAAAATACCACCAGAGGGATCCCAGACGCTTGTGAACAAAACAGGACAAATTAGCAATATGTCATCATCATCTCCCACAGTCACAATGCAACTCGTGCTATGTTGAGAATCACATCACAAGGGTGCTAATGATGATGGCGATCACAGCCCATAACCAGAGGCAAGTGCAGCTATTCTTAGAAGCAGCACGTTTTATTTAGAAGGAGAGGAGTGTGTCGGCAGCATCGAGCCGCCTGTTCTTTTTTTCTCAGTTCATTAATTTGTTCATTTATTCAGTGGACTACTCCTAATCTCATTCCCGTCTCACTCATTCATCATACTGGGTGCGTTTCCTCCCTCAGTTACTCATTGTGTCCGTTTGTCTCTCCCTGGTTGAACAGCAGTCCCAGATCGCAGTCGATGAAACAAACACCTCATTCATCTGCACAGGGGCGGAGCCAGGTGTTGTAAATATTTAGTGCTCAGGCCAAACCTAGGGCGGGGGGCGGGGTAGACACATTTGTCTGGATTGTTATGGCAGCTAAATGCACTTTTACAAGCCATTTGATATAAGTAATGCCTAAAAATCTGTACATCCTTTGGGAAAAACTTGCTAGTTGCCAAGGAAAAAGATCATTCTGAAAAGTCAACCTGCTAAAGTTTTAGTAGAGTTCCCAGAATGAATGGCATTATTCAGTTTCAATTCAGTTCAATTTTATTTATATAGCGCTAAATCACAACAACAGTTATCTCCTTGCGCTGTTCATAAAAGAGCAGGTCTAGACTGTACTCTGTGATGTTATTTACAGAAAACAAAAATGGAAAAACTTCCTTTTAAGAGGAAGAAACCTTGAGGCAGACCCATGGCTCAGGGTGGGTGGTCATCTGCCTCGACCGGGTGGTGGGTGAGACAGACTGAAAGAGAGCTTTGTAGGTGAGAAGAAGGATTTTAAATTCTATTTTTGGATTTTACAGGAAGCCAATGCAGAGAAGCTAAAACAGGAGAGATGTGATCTCTTTTCCTGGTTCCTGTCAGAACACGTGCTGCAGCATTCTGGACCAGCTGAAGAGTCTTTATGGACTTTTTTGAGCAGCCTGCTAAGAAAGAATTGCAGTAATCTAGCCTAGAAGTAACAAATGCATGGACTAGTTTTTCTGCATCATTTTTAGACAGGATATTCCTGATTTTTGCAATATTACGTAGGTGAAAAAAGCCGGTCCTTGAAATTTGCTTTATGTGAGAATTAAATGACATGTCCTGATCAAAGATAACTCCAAGATTCCTCACAGTGGTGCTGGAGGCCAGGGTGATGCCATCCAGAGTAACTATCTCTTTGGATAATGCGTCACGGAGGTGCTTGGGCCCCAGAACAATAACTTCATTTTTATCTGAGTTTAACATTAAAAAATTACAGCTCATCCAGGTTTTAACATCCTGAAAGCACATTCGGCTTAATGGATAGATGTAATTGAGTATTGTTATTTCACCATTAATAGAACTTTTGCTCCACTGATTTGCTGGTCCACTCAAAGAGAAAGGCAACAAAGTTGAAGTTAGTTTAAACCCTAAATCAAATCAAATTAAATTAAACCCTAGACTCATGGCTTTTATTTCATATAGGGCTAGAGCCCCAGAAGCCACCCCCTTGCTCCGCCCCTGCAGCTGCATCTAATTCCATGACTCTATCTGTGTAGTCAAAGCCTGAAACTGCCATTTTACTGGATGGCTCACTTGCCTGCAGTAACAACAGATTGTGGAAGATGCTATGCGATTTGATCATTTTGCTGACACACTTCACTTCACTCAAACAATGTGCTGCTTGGTAATCCCAAGGTGTCTATTTAGGACTCCATTACCTTCCGCAAAAGTCTCTCATTTGACTTGATTTTTGTCTTCACCACAAGGTTAGCAGCTTAACCCTGTGGATCTAAAGAAATAAGCTTGGCAGAGGACATGACTCACATGAGTGTTATAATACCAAAATAGGTTTTTCACACACTGAGTGGTGATCATATGTGTGGAAGCATTTTCAAGACTTTCTATTTAAAGATAATTTCTCAGTGCTTTTTATATTCCAGCGTTATTACAGTTTGCACTCTGTCTGACATCTGAGAACCTGCACTATCCAAGCAACTTGTTTGTGTCTACCCATTAGTTGTATGAGACCTTGAATGGTTCTTTGAGGGGTCACCAGTTGCATTTAAATTAGGCAAAGACTTGCACACATTCGGGAGCAATATTAGCATTTATTTGGAGTCGTGTTTCAGGCCGCCTGATGAATGTAAGTTTAATATTTGACCAACTCGTTAGAGAAACATCTGTCTCTTTAGCTGCTAAGTACTAACTTTGTATGTTATCTGTTTATTGCAATGCCAACTAGTTTGGACTACATTGGGCTTTTAGTGTTTTTTCGCTGAATACAGCTGCCTACTGTGTGTGAAAATGATGCTGATGACAAACCAAACCAAAATTTGCAGGCTATAAAACCAAAACAATGACACGTTCATGTACACACAGTTAATTGATTCATTGTTGATCTAAAAATATTGATTAAAGCAGTTAGAGCTGTAAAATTGAAACTAACTCGAGACAATCCCCAAGTAAAATAGTTTTGCTTCAATGCCCTCTGCCCCCACACATTTACATTTTTTTATCTAAGTACTTCAGTTAGAACATTTCAAGAGAAGCGTAATGAATGGGATCACTTTATTGTGCTCCTGTTTTACTTTCATGGTCCATTTTCTTTGTCTTCAGTGCTCGTTTAGCGCCACAAATTTCAAAGTGTTTCCGTTTAGAAAACCTGTGAGCTGGGAGGACTTTGCAGATTTTGGCGGGCACTGTTTTGTTTATAAAAAGTTGGAGTGTATCTTTAACTTTGTGTTGTAGATTGAATTGAATCTTCTGATGATTGCATCATTTAGAAAATCTCTTGATGTTACAGTATCTTTGACTGTTTCCAAGTTTTTTAACTTGTGGTCTGGGAAAATCACTAACTAAACACTCTTTGCCGCTACTTGGTCTTAATGTAGAAACAGCATAGCATCGATGTAAACGTAATCTTCTTCCACACAACTTTAAGCTGCAGTGGTTTCATGCATTAAACGCTGAAAAGAGGCTCCCACAGGGGTAAGAGATGCTTCAGGGCAATTGGACTGCTTAGTTGTTAGTGCATCTGTTTTGCATCAGTTTTGCCATTGAATCTGGCAGACAAAGGTCTCAATGGTAAATTATAGTGTTGTCACCCCTATGTATTTAAATTGAGCAATAACAAATAGAATGTACTGTAAAACTGTTGCAACATAATGCACTACTACGGGTATACAATCTCATCTAAACTACACAGATGCACTTTGTAATCAAGGCTTGTAAAACGTTTGTAGGGCAGTATCTGTACTTGAGATGCTTGTATGTGCTGGTATCATGAGTACTACAAGAGCCAGTTGTGTCAGTCCTGGCAACACAGTGGCTTTTGACTGAACCCAAACATCCAGATAATTTGCTGAGCCAAGCCAAGGGGCACAGAGTGACACAGAACATCTTAAACAATCCTTAAGGCCAAATGACAAATGTGATCTGGGCTTTGCTGTCAGCTCTTAGCAGAGTTAGCAGCCATGCTGTCAAAGAGTTGTGTCTTCCTCCTGTGCTTGTCTGTCATGTGTGTCTGCATGCTCTGGTGTTATGCTGCATAGGCAGGGGCATCCATGCAGACCTTAATATGCATTGCCAGTCAGACTTCTCTCACACTACACTGAAGTCAGGGCAGTGGATTGGATGATAGGAAAATAAAAGGCCAGTTCAACCAATGCAATGAATATGTAGGAAGTGCCCCCACTGTTTACTCCCACTCCAACCTTATTTGATTGACATACAGAAAGGAAAACCAGCTAAACTGAACTGGACACTGCTATATCCATTGTTCTTAGGGGTCCAAGCCCGAGGGGCTGGGAATTGTAGTAGCAAAGCTACGCGGATCACACAGCAGGGCTGTGGAACCCTATTGTTTTTCTAAGGGTTTTCCTCTTCTAACTCCTCCATTATGATTCCTCTCCATGTAAAACTCACGCTACAGCCTAATCCATACATGGTGGGGGGTGGTCCAAAACTCTGCAAGAACCTCAGGCGCAACAATTGACCCACTTTCACCACTAGGTGGCACTATAGCAGAAAAAACCTGCGTTTGACATTTAAATATATCCACGCGTTCCCTGGATCCAACTGAATCTCATGATATAGGCCACGCCCATTTCTTTCATGCCTGAAAAATCGCAATTTATCTAAAAACAAGTTTTTCAAACTCCTACTAGACCGTGCCATTGATCTGCATGGAACTTGATACATGAACATACTTGAACATAGCATCTCCAGACCGACCTGTCAAAATGTTAAAATTTATTTATTTGTCTTTATGGTCCTAGGACCTTTTTACATTCAAGTGACCTCATAAATATTCTGGTAGCCCAGTTTTTCCTGAAAAGAAATTATGTTGATGTTTTACAAGCTTTTATAGAAAATGGAGCCAGACGGACCAGAGATTATCCAAAAATCTTTTAGGGCTCTGGGATATTTGCAATGGCATTGTAACGCCGACCTTGCGGCTCACACCTCTCGATGTTTCCTGACGTTTGCCTCCCCACGTTACACTTTGGGTTCCACTTTTGCGTGCTCTGGATGACTGGCGCGATGAGGCTTGGACCCCAGTCATAACTTCTTGCAGTTCTACAAATTTTTGTTTTAACTTTCAAGTCAACATGTACAAAGTATCATACATTGTACACACACACACACACACACATATATATATATACATATATATATATATATATATATATATATATATATATATATATATATATATATATATATATATATATATATATATATACTGTGTATATATATATATATATATATATATATATATATATATATATATATATATACTGTGTATATATATGTACCTTTGTCTTTGTAGAGGTAGCACATGATTGTAATTATTTTATTTTTTTACATTTAGCATGCTACAGATTCTGCATAAGTAGAATATGTTAGCTGTCAAGTAGCTTTGCTTTACATTCAGTTTTTAGTAATGCCATTGCTATGAACCAATAGCTTGGAGTGAGGTTGGACACTGGCCAATTTCACGACCAGAGTCCTTAAGAACCGTGGCTGGACAAACTATGTCATTGGTTGGAAATGGGGGCGCACAGTCGTCACAGGTTGCAGCACACTTTGAAGAAAACAACAATATAGATTTTTTCTCATGTAAACATATACAAATAAGATGATTTACAGCACATGCATGAATGCCATGATGGCATTAGTGATAAAATCAGAGGATCAACAAAGTCATTAGAATTCATCCTCTGGGGAATTGGAAATGTGGTACCAATTCATGCAGTAGATGTTGAGAAACTTTGACCTGTTGGTGGCACTAGATGAAAAGACACTAAGTCATTAGGATTCACATCGGTGGACCAAGAATGTCTGCACAGAATCAATCCAGTACCTGTAGAGACCAAAGAGGTGGACCGACTGACCAACCTTGCCATCCTTTGGGCCATGCTAGCTAACGTGGCTAAAAACAGAATAGCTTCCATGCAGTACATAAATGAGTTTCCATTACCTCATCCTGAAATCCGCAAACCTAGATACTCCTGTTCCGTTGTGGAAATGACCACATTTACAGGCAGGGGGGTTCTAATTTAATTGCCATTGAAACCTTGTTGTTGTTTGCCCCCCAAAGCCTCACTCCTGACACTAAGGGACCATTAGGTATTTATGGAATGGACCACTGGAGGAAAATAGGGGCAGGTAATGTCTTTTTATTTTTTGTTGAGGGAAGGGTCACCCAACATTTTTAGTCTTGGGGGAGAACCCATATGCGGAGTTTGCTGGAGGGCCGGGAGCGCTGCCAGGGGGCAGAAACAGAGAATTGCATTGTTTGAAAAAAATGAGTGGAATAATTTTGTCTAGTATGACCAGATATTTTATAAATATTTTAAATAACACAAAACAACTAAATGGTGGTAGGTAATACATCTGATTTGATATACTGCTTTAGTAAAAAAACAAAAAAAGAATTACCTGGCTGGCATTGCAAGGGCGGCTGTGGCTCAGCGGTAGAGCAGTTGCCTGCCAATCAGAAGGTTGGTGGTTCAATCCGTGGCCCTGCAGTCCCATGTCGAAGTGTCCTTGGGCAAGACACTGAACACCGAGTTGCCCCCGATGTCTTCGGAGTGTGAATGTGTGTATCTGATGAGCAGGTGGCACCTTGTACGGCAGCCTCGGCCACAGTGTATGAATGTGTGTGAATGGTGAATGGTTCCTTTAAGATGTAAAAGCTTTGAGTAGTAGTTAAGACTAGAAAAGCGCTATATAAATACAGCACATTTACATTTACATACATATGATGTCAGCTTACTAATTGATTGCGCATTTTGTGTAGATTTGGACTTTTATACGTTTGAACGGTGGCGTGGAGAGGCCTCGTTCACCTGTCTGGAGCTGGCTGGTGAATGTGACGGTGCTGGATACACCCGGACCCTTTTTGGATTACTTTTTTTTGTGTCATTGGATTTTCTTAAAGTGTCTTAACGTTTTGATGGTATGGTGTGATTGCGCTTCGTTTCTGGGTTTGGAGACGCATCTCCACAGTAGGTCGAATATTGATTGATCGCTGTACAGTGTAGTTGTATTTAAGTGCCGGGGCATTCCACCACCATCAGTCTATTGCGATCCAAGACAGCCTTGGTGCAACTGGATTTCATAAGGGTGAAATGGTAAGTTGTTACAATGTAATTTGCTAAAATTAAATTGAATCTGCTTTAATAATAAACATGTTGGTTTAGCATGTTTTTTTCGTCCATATGTGCTCGAGCAGAGTTCACCTGCTACACTCCATTGCAACTGAATTTCTTATTACCCATAGTGCTTTGTTGAATGGTTTCAATGTTGTTTTAATTCAGGCGGATACTAGTTTACTAGAGGAGTAACTTAGTATTTGAAGTAATGCAGTACTGCGGGAAGTGTGCATTTAGTTTGCATGATTATTGTGTTTCCACAACAATGTTAGTGAGTAAATCTACAGAGCTGGCCACATAACAGTGGAGTGTGATGTGTAAGATGAGAAGGCAGAGGTTAGTTCTGTATGTCATGGATGTATAAAAAAACTGTCTGTACATCTTTGCCGAGCGCAAACCAGAACAGAAGGCATCAATACATTGTTGAGGAGGGTCATGCCTTTTTTCCCCAATCAGTTTGGAGGGTCATAGAAAATGAATTGCTGGTGAAAGAAGGGTCAAGGTTTCTTTTAACTAGAGATCCCAAAACAAAAGGTGGCCCCTTAAATAAAAAATGAACAGTTCCTAAAGTGTCTCTGTTCTGACATTTGGAGATATGAGTCGCCCATGCGTCACTTTGTGACAAGTAGCATACAAGATGCTGAGACAGACTTCTGTAATGTCAACACAGTAAAAATGGACTTACTTAACGAAGTTGGTTCACTGCTGGCTACAAGTTAACATCAAACACAACAAAGGTCGTCAGTTGAATGGCGTTTTGAGAGTGTTAGCAATCAAACAATCATAGATAGCTAAAACGTTTTTGAAATGATTTCCACATTCTCTTATTGTTTGTAATGAGAAAAGGTTATTTCATGCATTTCACAAATTTCAGTGCGACACGTTACGTAAATCTGATGCGCGACTCACATCTGCACTCAACTCACATCAGGTAGTGACAAGGAGACTATTTCATTTTGAACCAATGGTGTATCATTGAATCAGTCTTAGACTTTTGTCTAATTTGCAGTTATAGATCAGCCTCTGCCTCCCAGTGCAGACAAAGATAATTATATCTGCCTGAGAAGAGGAAAGCACAAGGGGAACTTCCTTGCCTTTCCACCCAGTAGCACATAAGCTTTGGTTTTCTTTACTGCTTCTCAAGATGAAGCCCACTTCCTCATTGGTGTGTGCCTACATTAAAAGCATGTAGCGAGGAAGACATGTAACTCAAGAAAGTCTGTGTTATTTTGCTGTCTCCTGTATATCAATATTCACATCCTACAGCTTGTGTTTGACCCAGCTGAGTTCAAAAGGCTATTTGGAGCTACAACAACTATTAAGTAATGTTATCTTCCAGAAAACCTCCGTCTGGCAACTTTTAAGAGCTGTGTTTCTGTGTCTCCATGCAGACTCTCAAAATACATCAGCCTCTGTTTATTATTACAGAAATCCATAAATCATTCAGTGTATTTTGGTAACTTGGTGCCCTCGTTGGCTATTTTTAAAAGTCTGAGCTATTTCAGAGCCAGCACTTACACAGCTTAAAATTAAATTATTCAAGGGAAGGAGGGATGAGCGGTGGGGAAAATGGATTGAAAAAATAACTTCTTTTTCTGCACCACTTCTTTTCCATGATATTGATGGGTCTCTCTCTCTCTCTCTCTCTCTCTCTCTCTCTCTCTCTCTAAATGAGAGTTTTTGTAGATTTTCCTTTTTTTTAACTTTGCGTTTTGGTATTTTTACATTCAATTTTTGTAAATGATGGTTACCGTTAAGTCAAAGTTCAAGATCAAAGATTCAAAATCAATTTGTCTTTCTTTAACAGTGGAAATTGAACTTTTTTTAACAAAAAAATACTGCAGACCTGTACCGGTAATGTATTCATGACAACCCTGTAATGCAGTCAAGGTTAGGCCCCTTTCCTCATTAGACAAGCCAGCATCTGCATAATATTATTATACTTAGAGAAATTATTGTCTACATCAAATTTTCAAAAAAAACGGAAGTGTTTTGGATGATGGTACTTCAAGAACAGGTTGTGCCTGATGCTATTATCTGGGTCCTCATCAGTGACATAGCCTCTCCTCTAGCTATTAGTTATAGCCAACACAGGCTAACCTGCTCTATGTAATTAGACCTTGGCTGAGAGGCACAGAGGTCTCTCTCAAGCCTTCTGTATAATTGCATCTGATATTCACTCCTTAACAAGATTTAGCTAACCTTCTATTGACATTTAGACAATAAAGTCTCCCCCCTTCTCAAAATTCTGTTTGGAGGACGGGTGCAGCAGAGCTCAGCCCGCCTGTTAAACCCCCTCAGCCTGTCTTCGCCGCAATTTCAATGAACCTTTTGCATTTATTCAGCAGCCATATTATCAATGTCACGAATAATTGAAAGAAGTAGGCCTTTGATGGTTTTCCAGGACACCATATCGTAGATTGTACAGTAATCGCATTCAGTCTGTCACTTCTTTTGATCACTTTGATAGAAAAATAAATGAGAGGACAGAATTGTAATGGTTTGATTTTCATCATTCACGTCTCTTCAAGAGCAGCCGGTCACGACCACCTGTTACACCAACCCTGTCTCCTAAATATTACATTCATAAATTGTATGTATAACTAATTTCCAACAACAAATACATTTGGAAAAGAGTATGTTTCTATCAAAATTTAACAATTTACGAATCTGCAATGTCGCAAAATGTTCATAATAACAAGTATCACAATATACAGTACTGTAGCACGTTTTCTGGTTATTCAGTAAATAAATAGTCATAATGAAACCACGTGGAAAAGCCTCCAGTGTTAAATACTTGACAAATAGCACTGAGCAATTCTTTTATTAAGAGATTTAGTGCAAAATAAACATGAGATGCAAGGATCAGAGTGTAAAGCGGCATCCAAATGACGTAAACAGTTCAACATTGCGAAAAGATGATAAAAAACGATACAGAAAAAATACATACTGAAGACATGGTTGTATTGTTTGGATGATGTACATCGTCATATGGCCCATTCTTAAGTGAAAGCCTCGGGTAAGTTACTGCACAATGGACCCTGTGGTGACTGTCAGCACCATGAAGCTTTACAAAAGCCACATTTGTTGCAGGGCTGTTGTATTAGATTGCATTACACTGTACAGGTGTTCAGCAATAGCCGTAACAAGCTCCCATTTGCTGCAACGCTAATTTGTTCCATGCACACGTGGAAATCAAATTGCCAGATGTTGAGTGGCATTATCTCATGAGAATTATTCAGACTTCTGTGTTTGTGCAAGCAGAAGACCATGTGAGAGGACTTTTTATAGTAGCATTGTTTTCATTTAAAGACATGAGGGTCACCAGCACTACTTTGAAATGTTGGGATTAACCTTGGGATTTATTCATGCATCATGATTATTTCATCATTCAGCCTGAGCCGAGGACATCATATGGAAGTTTTGGCTCCAGTTTGGCAGCTGTTCACATTTCAATGTACAAAGTAACCCCACATATCTGACAATTCTTTCATTTTATTTCCAAAAACGTTTTGGCCTTTTTTTTAAGGACCATTTAGTTTCATCCATTAATCTTGCTACAACTTACGGACATCTGTTTTATCTATGATCTGAATGCATCTGAGTGTAATACATGAGGTTGATCACTGCTGTGTGGCTTAGTCTGAAACTCTTATTAACCCAGAGACGTTTACTACACCCCTGGCTGTCTCTTGATGACCTGTTTGATGGCCTGTAGAGCTATTTCACTTCACTCATCTACCATAGAGATAATTGATAGCCCCCAGTATTCATTATTTTTTTACTCTATTACATTGTCTAACTATGTTTATTAACCAGTTAATGTAATATATTACAATATTATCATACGATTGTCTGATTACCTTCATGTCCAATGAAGGTAAAACAACAGTAAGTGAACCTTCTGTAGTTATTGAGTCTTGGTCATGGCAGAATTTGATGTAGAGTAAGTAATACGCTTTCAGCAGCTAAGCCAAGTAGGTAGCTTTGGATATACACAAACAGGTACAAACACACCATCACATTGAGCACTTGGCACTACAGTTGGGCAAAGAAATAAATTCATTTTTTTGCAGCTTACCGCTCCTTACAAATCAAATCAAAGTTGCTCAGCACTTTTTCTACCCTTTACTTTTTGATCAATAAAAATAGCAATTATAACAGCTTGTCAAAAAAAAAAATCAGCAATTGTAGCAGAAACTGGGCTACATTTAGAGGAGAATATATGATTTATTCAAGTGAAAGATTATAGGGATTGAGCTGACCGTGCTAGTGAAGGAACAGTGATATAAAAGACGGAGATGGTGGAGGATGAGGGTGATTGATGGTGGACAGGTTCCAGTGGTAATGCAGTTCAGGTTGGTTTAATTTAGACACTAGGAACTTGGATTGCTTAAGATAGGCTAATTCTCTTTGGCCTTCAAGTAGTTTGAGAGATTTCACATTATTTCTCCATTAATCATGTCGAGTAAACTCCCATCAGCTGGATTGAGCTGACCACTGATTTTGGAACAGTTATTCCATGCTGTGATAAAAAGGATGTTGATTATGATCACAGCGAGCTGTTCCATTAGTTTGAGCAAACCCAAAAAAACAGAAAAAAACTTACTTACTTTTTCACTTTAAGTGCATCTGGATTTACACACATACAGGGTTGGAGGCAGAGGCACCATTGCACCAATAAACACTGTTAAAATATAAAATGCTCTGTCTCTATAACCCACTACTCAAACCAAACTGTATTCACTGCTATGATTTTTAGGAAGTAACATGTATGAAAAAGTTAGTTCTGGATTTTTTAAAATTGGGGTGGCACAAGGGGGTTGGAGGACGACCAATAATCAGTCAGGCAAGGGGGCCGGCGACATTTTATTGAAATACCTTAAAGAACATCTGCTTAGAAATATAGGAAATAAAACATCACAGTTATTATTAATTTCACTTGTTTTCATTGTAAACAAAGTGTATATCCGAATACAAAATTTTCTATAGGCTAAGTCTGCCACATTTCCAATGCCGGTTCCATGGTATCACAGTTTTGGATAGTCATTAGTCACATTAATTGGTCATGTGACAAGAGCTGGGAAGATTGGCAGAATAGGCAGCCAAGTGACAGTACTCTGATCCAGTGGAAATCACTGCTATCATATCCTATCATGCGGGGGGCCACCGCATGCCCCCCGCCCCACTTTGTTTTCTAGCCCTGTACTATACTTTTTTTGCTAGCATTAGGGTACAGACAGCTAATGCTATCAGTCAAAATCCCTCAAGTATGGCCAAAGTACATCACTTTATTATTTTAATAACTTTAATTTGGACATTCAAGTCTGAGCGGAAGCTTGTCCAGTCAGTCTGTGAAACTTTAACGTTAGCTCAGCCACTAAAAGGGAGACTAAGCTCTGCAAACAGAATAATTGAGATATTACAATATACATCCCAGTAATATATTTATCACTAAATGTGAACTACAATTAATAAGGCATTTGTTTTTCTAGATGCAAATGCCTTTTGAAGTTTACTTAGTGTAAGACTAACAAAATAGGTGTCAGTGGAAAAGCCATGATGTAAGGAGAGTACATGTTTACCCTATTGTCCTAGATATTATTTTATAATGTCTTAAAATGTCTAATATAGTAGGTGGATTTTCACTTTCCATATAATTCTAATATGATTTTGTAGCACTCATTGGGGATAGTTTGTTTGTTGCTATTGTTTTTTGGATTGTCTATTGCCCCCCATGGATGGACCAGTGACTCCCGAGAAAAGTACTAATGGGCCCATTGGACCCTCTCCCAGACAATCGTGGCTTAAAATCTGCACATAAACAGTCTGATAATCACACAGTGAGAGGAGTTTTTTTCAGTAAGATCTACATTATCTTCAGCTTTGATCATCAGCGTTGTTTGTATTTTGGCTCAGTCTTGCATCTGAAATAATGTGCATTCATCTCCAGTGTGTTGATACGAGTTGTAATTAAAAAGTGTTAAAGCACAACACCGCAGTCATTACAAGAACTGCAGTGAAGCATTACTAAAAAAATCACAACAAAGTCAAGAGCTGAACCTTGGTTCAAAAGCTGTTTACCTTTGGGGGTTTACAGAGGATGACATACACACAAACACGCATATTCTGTACCTTATTACAATCCTTGGACATCCAGCCTTATCAACCCTACTCAAGTTAACAGTGTTTTGTTTATAAAATAAGATAAAGAATCTCTGTGGTTTTGAGTTTTTGTGAGAAAAGAGCAGGGCAGGAATACCTGGGGGGGGGGGCACAATGGCCGAGGACATTCTCTCTAAATATCTTCTGAATATATCTTTTTTCCTAATATTTGGGGCAATTTTTGCCTCTCGACCATGTTTTTTAGGGGCATTCTGAGAGTTCTTGGGTTATTTTTGCTCCTTGGTCCACTTAATTTCTAATACTATTTGTCGGCCAATCAAAAAAGGTTATTTTCTATAGCCCTGGTAATGCAAATGAATTACCAATGATAAACTCTCTCTCTCTTTCCCCCCCAACTCCTCCCTTATACACTTCAAACACAACAATTAGTTTGTTACATAAACTTTTTTGTGCTGTATTTTTTCCTTCCTAGACAATTTGCCAAAGTATAAATGGATAGTTATAGACTTTAAAAGTGCCCTAGGGCTAATTTCACTTGGACATAATTGCATAAAAGTGCTGTACTCTACAGTGTGTTTGTTTTATCTCCTCAAGAAACAAAAAAGCAGCAACAGGAACACCGTGCACCAGCAGATTGTATGTGGGTGTGCAGTCAAGGCTTTGTTGTGCTCCTCTTTTTTTTTTTATTTTTATTTTTTTTTACATAAGAAAATGACATTTCCTTTAGCAGCACCCCTTTGGTTCATGCCTGGGAAATCCTCTTTTAGTCACTGCTGCGTTTGCGTCATCAGGAGCAATTTTTACAGCTTTCAACCTCCCACATGATGGCAAGCTTGAAACACAAAGACCAGGCGGAATGGGAAACAGAGGTGCTTCCCCTGCCTTCTTTAAGACAGCATGTTGTCAGACAAATCTTAGTTATAACAGCAATTTGTTACTATAAAGACTTTGATCTTCAGCGTTTTGAAGTTTGTTCTGTCATCACAAAAACTTTGCTCCAGATGCAAAGAGTCATTGGAGACTCATTATTATTATTTTTTACCAGTTTTTGAGTTATTGCTTGGACCTATAAAGGTCTACCACTGAGTAATCTTTATAAGCGGATATCTGCATATAGATGCTAAATCTGTAGGCAACAGGACAAGATGTTGGTTTTAGGGCTTTGGTGTACAGTCTAATGCTCTTTTTTATTATTCCATGGTGTTGTAATTCTTTCTTTTGCAAGTCCAAACATAATTTTGCTGTATTATGACAAGTGTACTTTTTGAAAAGTAATTAGTTACAGTAACCAAGTAATTAGTTACTTCTTCCAAAAAGCAACTACATTAGTTACTCAGTTACAAATTACTGTAGTTACTTCAGAAAGTAACTATTGCGTTACTTTCAGGTAAACTTTTAAATGCTCAAATGTGACCCCACCTCCAGCCTTCTTTAACGGAACTTAAAATACATGTGCAATTATTTATGATATATCTGAATATTATAATAAATGGACACTTATTACAATACATTAACTGAAACAATGTACACAAATGTAAATTATTTTAAAGTTGTGGGACAAAGTGAGACTAGCTTCCAAGCAGATGCCATGTATGTAGATAATATTTTTACATAGTGGATCAATACAACTACTTTTGATATTTATTGCCCCTCATTTGGGCTCGCCATACCTGTATCTCATTGACTGACTCGCTTGTGTTGTTCATTCTGTGTCCAACTATGTGTGCTTTGGAACACCCGCCCAACTCTACCTCTGATTGGCTTACCATGAAATTGTACTCAACCTCAGCCAATCATCAGCATTTATGCGCTTGCCTTGTGCACTGCAAACGCCGATATTCATAACGCTGTTATTCATAATGCCGTTATTCCCCATACTGATTATGACTAAAAATGAGACCAACTAATATTGCAGCCAATCAGCTTTAGTGTTATTGGCGTGAGTCTCTTTCAGATTGTACCACAGACATAAAAATGGATTTTATTCTTCAGCTATGGGGAAGTGCAGGTTAAGCAATACTTGGCTTGAACAAACTGAATTCAGGGCTCCCTCGATGTTGTGATAAAGGTCTTCACTGTGATAAAGATATCCACTGGCTACACCGGACGCCCCGAAATATTGTCTGTTGCCCCCAAATGGCTAGTTTGTGTCAGACTGATAGCTGTTGGGTTCTGAGATTGATCACTGAGCCACTGAACGAGTGATGAAATTTCACCATTGGCTGTTGCTGAATATGGTGCAACAGTGTGTCAGCTGATAACGTCTTTGCCTTCGCGATCTTTCAACTGATCCACTTCCCCAATACATATGCAGTTGTTGATGATGTGCAATTTATATTTGTACGGTGTTGACACAGTTTGATGCAAATGTCATAAGAGGATTAGCTCAGTGCGTAGTGTGAGTGTAATGAGTATGTGGTTGAGCGATAGAGAGTGATGGTGGGTGCACTCAGAGCAGACAGCTGTTGGTATTAAATGTACAGTGTTGGTTTCAGTTTGTTTATGAATAAACACTGTAGCTCCTCAAGACCCAAGCAAAGTAAATAAAGTCTCCCGTGTGCTTCCTGACCACAGTCTGGGAGTGCAGGCAGGAAAACTATTTTGCTATGTAGTCGGCATTTTCATAATTGTCTGTTTAACAAAGTAAGGCGAACCATTGCCTGTCTGCTGTGCATTGGCGATTGAAATAGGACAATAACACTTTAGATTAGTAATGGAGTACAACAAATTGAAAATAGCATGATGACTATGTCATTTGTCAACTATGTCATATGTCAACAAATTCTACTGGGACCACTACGCCTTAAACATTTAATATCCAGGAATTCAGATTATAGACACCGCTGACTAAACCTGTAACAGTTTGGCAACGGTTTGGCACATTGACCATACCCTGTCCAACCATATACTAGGTTTTCACCTAGTCTTGTTTCTTACTTGTTTTACCCATTGTCATTGTTTCACATTTTACCGTATATGGATTAAGAATTGTACATAGGTACAAGGAATGTCTGTGCAATAAATCAATCTCATTAAAGCTAATCATGTCAGTGGAGGTTTTTGCCTCATTAAACAAAGATCAATGCGAATGTCAGCAAAACAACAGCAGCACTCTATTTTCTTGCTTGTTCTTCAGTTGGCTTCAGGGTTGGGACTTGGACAGGGATTCCACCACTGTGCCAGAAGGTATCTACACATATTAGGATTTCAATGTGGAAGGTAAAGTGGATTCATTTGCATAATTAGGGTTGGAACATATTAAGAGAAGGAGCGGAAAGGCAGAGCAGAGTAATGAGGCAGGGAAATGGGAGTAAGTGTGCAGTGCAGCATATGACAGCAGCCATGTTTAGACCACACTACAGTAAATCTCTCAGGGGAGGCTTACTAATGACTTGTGACTAATGATTTTTCTGGAGATGAGTCAAAACGGTCGGCACCGCCTCCTCCCACTCCCATACTCTCAATCTGTCCTCCTCATACAAGCACCTCCACCAGCACCTGTTGATGTTGTTTCTGCATGGAATTGACAGGCTATTGTACGGTGGCCTTGTTTGGTTTTCAATTCTTGGAGATTATGTTAGAGGAGGAAGGGGCGGGTACTTTACAGTGCAGCGTGTTCCCTGCACTATCGAGTGCCATACCATCCCAATGAGCAAATATTTGATGGTGATACAGGCTTTGTACGCCATCAAAACCATTCTTATGCAACGCACTTCTCATGTGCAGCATTGGAGTTTGTTGTCATGCTTCTCTTTGTTATTCCCAAACTGTGGTCCTCACCACATTGTAGATATTGTTCCTACATGGCCAATGCACTCTGCCCATTACTGTCTGATTCCACATTAGATGTTTGTTTGGGTTAAGCCCAGTTTATCCAATTATTTTACATCAACAAACTATTTTTAGTTAGTTATGAACCTCTGTAAGCTTCAAGACAATTTTGTGTTGTGTTCTCCATACACCCCAGGACTATCTGCAGTCTATTCCTACACCCAAGGCCGTAGGTTTGCATGTGTTCTTACATCATTTTAAACGGGTCTACGTCCATGTAACTCTACCGCTAATGCTCATTGAAATGTTTTTTTTTCATTCTGTGTTGTAGTTCTTTCTTTTGCTCGTCCAAATATAATTGGCTTCATATATACAGATAATTATTACTCTCTTCAATTTTAATTAATTAATTGATTTGCTTTGCAAGTACTTTTATGACTCCGCATTTTGTCTTACTTTTATGATGTCTAAAATTTCATTCATAAAGGTCTGATAAATAGATTTGGCTTGGTAAAATCAGCAGGAACCCTGCTAGCAATATTCAAGCAAACTCATTCGCATTACCTTACTGTCAGACAAGGACCAGGCGAGAGCTGCTCTGTGTGCTTTAGTCATTTAGACCTGGAAAATGTTTGGACTGCTGTGTGGCATCATTCCTCTGACCGTTAGTTCTGTGTCTACTGTCTCTGTAAAAATAAAGATGAGTAGTGTGATGCCCGCGCGGGTGCGTGCTGCTTCCACGCTAAGCGTAGCATCTATACATGATTATAATAGACGCATTCTGCAGCGCCTGACATGTAATAGACTTGTCGCGCCTGGTCCATGCCCATGTATTGCAGCCGTTATTTCGGTTTTCCACCACAGTTAAAGTGCAGCACACCGTCACTTCCCCAAACTTTGTCTCATGCAGAGTCTCCCAGGTTCTGTGTGTCATAGGGTCTGAATGAGATACTACCATATCAGCAGAGCAATGACTTAATGCACAGCAGACTATAGGGCAGGTGGAGTTTTCTTGATGTATTGTGACTTTCATTCTTATTATATCACAACTTTATTCTCGTAATATTACAACTTTATTTCTCAAAATATTAGTGTTTGTTGTCCCAAGTCTCAGAGAACACAGATGAGATAAGTTATGTTTTGAATATGCAGAACGTTTTAAACATAAGCAGATATCTTGGGGAAACACATCTGAGCTATTACAGTCCAGGGGATTATAAATAAATGAAATTAATGAATGTATCTTTGTTGTGAACAGGTTTGCCATGCACATTTGAAGAGGCTACTTCCTTAAAAAGATCCAAAAGAGGAAAAGTAAATTATGCCTAAATGTGGGCTGAAACATTAAATTAGAAAAGTTGATCTACAGAATAAATATTTGAAAGAAATACAAAATGCATGAGAGCCATGAGTGCATTACCGTTGCATTCCATTATGTTTTTATATTTTAAATTGTCGCCGTTTTTTCCTTTCTGTAAATAAATAAATAAATAAATAAATTTCAACCATAAATTGGTGCTGAAAAATTTACCAGAATCCAGCAAATGAAGTGTTTAGTAGGGGTGGGAATCACCAGAGGTCTCACGATACGATATCATCACGATACTTATGTCGCAATACAATAATATTATATTTAATCATATTGCAACATTCTGCAAAATACTGCAATTTATTACCTTTTTTCCAACTTCTTCTCAATTTCAAATGATGTCCCCTAAAGGAAACTTTGTCAACCTGTTTTATCTAAAAAGATACATTTCTCTGTCTGTTCATCTCACTTCAATTGTATTATTGCAAAAATGGGATTGTCAAGCAGACAAACTGACCAACACATATATATATATATATATATATATATATATATATATATATATATATATATATATATATATATATATATATATATATATATATATATATATATATATATATATATATATATATATATAATAGATCGATACTTGGTGCCTGTGTATCGATACAGTATTACCACAGAAAATATCACATTACTATGCTGTATCGATTTTGGACCCCCACTTAGTGTTTAGTGCTCAAAACAGTCTGGGGGAGGACCCACACATGCAATTAATGTGTCCCCACCAATGTTTGAACAAAACCTTTGCTCTTGCCTACACCAATGAGCACGATAGCTCCCAATTAATCATAATACATTCAAGAAATTGCCACTCGAGGAAAAAAAAGTAATCCAAATTTAATCAGATGTGCACAGAGTTGTAATCACAGATTTCTCTGGGAACAGGATAACTGTATATGTGAAAAAAAGTGATGTTCAGAATGGATTTAAAACATCTATAGGAAAGAAAAGAAGTGACTGAAGCCCGGCATGGAAAGAGGTTTCTCCCAGTAGAGTTGGAGAAGATACCAGATTAACATAGGTTACATAGGGTAGGTTATCCCAGGGTGGCTCGTCATTAGCCTTACATGACTGGGATGAATATGTATAGCTTTCAACTGAGAAAAAATATTATGGCAATAATTAGACATTTTTGAAAATAATGGTATTTACTTTCATGCTCAAAGTAGGATGAGAAGCTCGATACCGCTGTCACATTTTCTGTTGAATTTTAAGATCCTGAAAACCCATTTCCTCATACAGCTTTTACAATGGCCAATAAGGTCCTACTCTACATAAACACACTGTTTTTTGCTTAGTAACCTCACATGAGAGATTTCTGTCTATTCTATAAAGACTGTTATCAGCCAGTCTGGCTCTGTCCAAAGCTTACACATTTCACCTACCAGCATAACAACTGAAATGTATAAACTAATTGTGGTCTTACAAGGGGGTATGCGCGGGACTATTTCTGGGCGTCTATCTCTCCAAACTCCAAACCAACAAATCATTTATCTCAGTCATTGATTTAACAGCAGACACTTTCTGGAGTGACTCTATTGACAATACACAGATGAGTGACTTTATGGACTGTGACAGTGGCCCGAGTCAATAAAAGCACAACTTTGTAATTACGTTTTTGTTTGTGGCCCTACTCTGTCACCTCGATTTTGTAGCACTCAGAGTAAACTGTAAATTGGATAACAAGACCTTATTTTTTATGTTTTTCCAGTATAAGTCAAGTACAGTAATCAGAAAGGGGATCATCTCCTTTTTTGCCACATATATATATATATATATATATATATATATATATATATATATATATATATATATATATATATATATATATATATTAGTCTGTCTTGCTGTGTTCAGATCTGCATACTGGATTATCACATGAGATTTATTGCAGCAGCTGTTTTTTACAGCCTTAAAACCCAGGCTATAGACGTCTGCCGGGGGAAGATAACCCTAATTATTTTCCATCCAT
This sequence comes from Percina caprodes, assembly GCA_013375575.1. NCBI lineage: Eukaryota > Metazoa > Chordata > Actinopteri > Perciformes > Percidae > Percina > Percina caprodes. Next base: position 671,091 of record JABXJD010000224.1, on the reverse strand, counting down.
ATGTGATTAACAGAGATTTGCCTATAAATGCTCACTACGCAGGCCTGTTGAACACTCATCTCCTGTCCAACTCGGCTCAGACACGGACCAGTAGCTTCAGAATCGCTCGATGAGCTTGTGGCTGACTGTGCTGCAAGCCTCCATGGGAGTATGAAATTACACCAAGTCTCTTACTCATTGTTTTAGTTGTAACATTTCCTTAGCAACTTTGCATTTGTTATTATATTCTTTTTTAAGATTCAGCAAAAATATGGGAACGTATTATAGGGCACGTCAAAGACACTATTGTATCTATTTATCATGTAAGCTACCTCTGTTGTAAGGAGAGCTACTATTTGGCTTATGTCTTCTCCTATTTATTGCAGTTATGCAATTGTTGCCCATCAAGCAGGCAAGCACCCTTATTAGCTGTGTTCTTGATTAGCCTCAATTAATTCTAAGTTTTCTGACATTAATCCCAAACAGAAGGAAGCAATTAAGAGTTTTTTTTTGTCTTACTGAGGCCAAGTGCCTGTAAATTACATTTGGAAAATGGAAAAATTAGATCACTACAGTGTTAATGCTGTTTGGTTACAGGTGAATGTGTGGGAAGGGAAGCAGATAAGACGGATTGCCCAAACCCATAGCTCACATTCTGCTGATGTGTAAGTATGTTTACTGGGCATGAGATATGCAGAGAGGGAATAAAAAATTCAAACGGCAATAGCACTCCTGGAACAATAAATCCACAAAATTAAAGCAGCTGAAGGGTAGATTTTTATGGAAAAAGGTCTACTGGCTTCAGTTTCAAAATGTAGCTGCATAGAAGAATGCCTTCACATCCTAGTACTATATGAGCCATGGTTTTGCCACTTTTTCAGACAAGCCAGCAGCATGGCTCTATGGCCAGCACTGTCAGTCGGTCGGTTGTTCCAGCCCGATATGTCTCAAGAACTATTACAGTACTATTATAGTACACTATGTATTGCAGTTTCCTTGGAACACATTCATGTTCACCTCGGAATTAACTTTTCATCTCAGGTGAACATGGTAAGCGCTATACCTACTAAACAACAGCACGTTAACGTGGTCATCGTGAGCATATTAGCATGCTGCCATTAGCATTGTGGTACAGCCTCAAAGAGCCACTACCATGACTGTGGACTTGCTAGCTGAGTCTTGTATTTATACTGTACACTGTATATATACTTATTTTCAGGTGGAAGTCCCCAGTGTTGGGCAAGTTACTCAGAAAATATAATATATTGCTCTTTACTGATTACTCCTTAAAAAGTACTTATTACTTAGTATCAAAAGTAATTAGTTTTGTAACTCGTATTACTATATTACTTTTTTGGTCCACCCCCTTGGCTAAAAAAAAATATTTCAACATTATTACATTATTGAAAAAAGTTTGAGAACCACACAGTTTTAAACAACAGTCCAGTTAAAAACCATCCAGGAAAAAGCCCAGGTTACCAATAATTACTACTACTACTATTACTTACTATTTTGCTGCTGCACTGGGGCTCCGTCCGGCACAAAGCACCGCCCAGGATGATTGTGATTGGTTTAAAGAAATGCCAATAAACCAGAGCATGGTTTTCTCCCATCCTGGAATGCTGTGTAAACTAGCCAGACCCTCGTGCGCAGCACAGTGGAGTAAGGTCTGGCAATGTGAGACTCATGTCTAAACCTAAGTACTTCCAAAATTCATACTCTTGCAAGGGTAGATAAATTTAGTGTGATTTCTGAATGCATTTTGTCTCTATATCTAGCCTTTCTTTTTTTCAGATAACATAATGCCCTTGTACTGCCAGCAGGTTTCGAGTATTTCAAGTACTCCAAAGGCCATGGAGTTTCATTCCATTTTCACACAAAAGCAGATAGATCTGAGTTACGTAATTGAACCTTAAACCTCCTATACAACCACAGAAAGTGATCTTCTTGAGTAAACACAATAATAATCTCAAACCTAATTTTGTTATTAACCTCTTCGGGATGTCATCTAAATGAGTATTGTCTTTTATAATGTAATTAATGGCATTTTTGATGTAATAAATATAAATTTCATCTTGAAGGAACACATGGAGCAGCAGAGTATTAAAGGACTGTGGTTTACTTCACATGCAACCAATGCTGTATAGCAAAGATAATAATTTTATTTGATATAGCACCTTTTACAGACAGTCCCAAAGTGCGTCACACAATAAACATTTGTTACAATACAGTAGGATCCAAAACAGAAAATAAACGAGCAAAAACAAATACAGTACCAATGAACGTAAAAGATTAAAAGTCTTAAACCCAAAATTCTAAAAAAATGAGACAAAAACGAGTTGAAACAAGTATGTCTTCAGCTGCTTTCTAAAAGACTGCAGAACGTATGGTAACAGGAATGGCGTTCCACAGAGTCTGAGCTACCACTTTAAAGGAACGGTCACCTGTATTTTTCAAAGGAGTGCGTGGGACCACCAGTAGTCTCTGGTTAGAAGACCTGGGTGACCTGTTAGTAGTGTACGGATGGAGAAGGTCCGAGATATAAATAGGTGCCAGTCCATACAATGCTTTATATGTAAGAACAAGAACTTTAAAATTGGATCCTGAACTTGATCGGACGCCAGTGTAACCATGATAAAACAGAAGTGATGTGCGACATCCTGTTGGACCTGGTCAACAGCCTTGCAGAAGAGTTCTGGACCAGTTGTAGACGGTCCTGGGAAGACGTGCTGAGACAGGTGATTAACGATCATCTCAGGTTCACATTGCGAAACCATGCCTCTAAGTTTATTGATGTTTCTCAGTTGAAAGAAAAAAGTGTGGGTTAGTATTTTGATATATGTTGGTCAAGAAACATATTATGATCAATTTAACACCAAGATTTCGGAGTTTGGATAGGACAGCTGTAGAAGCTGCAAGAAATTGTTTGCCGTCCAGTCCTTAAAGACAAACTTTTGAGCAGTACTGACGCTGTAAGTCTCTTCCAGAGTAAATGAAACATACAGCTGGATGACATCGGCATAGAAACGAATATCTCTAAATTGCCTAATTATGTAACGTAAATAAAATCAGACCTAACACAGAGCCCTGAGGCACCCCCCAAAAGAAGGGGCAGCAGTTTCAGAGAAATAAGGACCAAAGTGACACAGAAAAACTTCTATCTAGGCCTTGTAGTGTTATATCAGGCTAATGCACCTCCACATACACATGCAACGTATCTATTATTGGTGTACAAAATAACATTTTGCTCAAGAGCAAGAATACTGTGAATGTGTCCAGTTGTAACAAAGTGTATAAGCTAATGTAAGGTCATTATGTCGAAATGAAGAAATTAGGTTTAAAGTGTAATCGAAACTGTAATACAAAACACTGTTATTCAGTCAACCACCAAGTTCAAATCTAAGTCATCTCATCTACTGAAGATACTATTGAGTGCAGGTCCATTTAATCAGCTCATGCTAATTTTGTTCAAGTGAAGATTTGAGTTTGAGGTCTGGAATTAATGGAACAGCCTCATCCACAAATGGATTTTTAACTCACGTATGGCTTTTGCGCCAGAAGAATGACACATTTACTGCAGAAGTAATAATGCAGATAGAATAAGCATTCCTCAGCTCTGGAAAGAAAATTCAAAATGAAGGTATAGTTTGGAAAATGTAGCAGATTAAAGAATTATATGACTACACAGCAGGAAGCCCCAAGCCAGGACTGCCATCTCAGTATGGGGCAATTAAAGTGTAATGGCACCCAGCCACCACACTAGTGCTCCCCCACACTATTGATTTGTTCTATTTTGAGAAGTTGCTGTGCAGTAAAGATGCTAGGCCTACAGTGTTATTTCTTTCCTGATCAACCACACTTACAGTTCAGCGGTAACAACATGCTTGAGGTAATGTCCAGGTGGCTATATTTGCTAAAGTGTGAACTGTGTGCATGCTGCATGTTGCAGTATATCATCCTCCTCTCCACAATCTTTCTTTACTCTTAGGTGGAGGAAAATACAGAACATTTGATCTATATGTAGATCAAATATAATTCTCAAGACATTCAAAGGCAGTCAAGTCAAACAGAAATGGACATGTTTTCCCCTTGATTTTACATGCTTATTTAACAGCATGATACGCAAACTTATGTGGTTGCATGTATAAAGCATGTAGACATGATTTAAAAGATAATTTAGTGTTTGAATACATTAGAATGGGCAAGGTGCATGATTTCTGAATGTTGGTGAACATGAAATGATAAACAATTTCACTACAATTTGCAGGCTGTAGTGTAAAAAGCAAGAAATAGTTAATGTACAGTTGGATTCTGGTGGAGAATTTTTGGACCCAGTTCCAAATTGGTAGCATACTCAAATTTAAGTCAACACCACATCGTAATATATCTTTATGAATCGTTAAAGCGCCCATATTATGCCCATTTTCAGGTTCATAATTGTATTTTGAGATATTACCAGAATAGATTTACATGGTTTCATTTTAAAAAAGCACCATATTTTTGTTGCACTGCACATTGCTGCAGATCCTGTTTGTTTTGTGTTTAGGTCTCTGCTTTAGCTACAGAGTGAGACGTCTCACTTCTATACTATCTTTGTTGGGAGTCACACATGCTCAGTAGCTAGATAAGATCCCATCAGCTAACTATTATAGGATTAGCTTGGAGACTTCTTCTAAACGAGGCACACTTGTGGGATACCTGCAGAACAGGGACATGGAAGTAGTTCTTTTGGAGATTACGGTGAGCTAGTGTGTTGTAGCAGTGTTTTGTCACTGAGAACAAGCTAGCATGCTACGGTTAGCCACCTTGTCTCAGCTAGTGGTGTAGAAAGCTGTGCAGATTTTGAACAGCTCGCCTGGAGACTGAAGGCAGAGGACATTCAGAAACCGTATCTCACTCAAAACAGCATGGATAGTTCTTTTCCAAGTTTTTATGCATGTGAAAGCACAAGAGACAAAAGAAAACACCCCAAATCCCTGGAAAAGTGATTTATTTTTTCTTCTTCATAATATGGGCACTTTAGGTGTCTGATGTTCCTTTTTAGCCACCTAACCAGCTGGGCCCTTTCTGTTGGTCATTTGGTTTATCACTAAGGTTCAATCTGAATTATCTCAATAATTGGATGGATTACCATGATATTTTTTACAGGCATTCATGTCGACATACAGACTCATTCAAGCTACTAAAACAGGAAGTTGTAATTTATTTAAGGACACTCTACAACTTGTGAAACCTTGTCTTTAGTGACAAGCTAATTGTAGGGGATGAATGTGGCCGGAACGCACAGTATGTAGGACATACGACGCAGTATGTACGACGCAGTATGTACGACGCAGTATGTACAACACAGTATGTATGACGTTTGATGCAGTACGTACAACCCAGTATGTAAAACCCAGTATGTAGAATATGTAGTATGTACATATGGGGTGGGTTTCAATAGGGTTGGGGTTGTAGCCTGGCTACACTAGAGAGACATAGTCGGAGTAGTCAGAGAAAATCGCTGGACTTAATGATGTGTTCAATGTTGTGTCTGTTTGGGCACCCGCACCAAATCGTAAGTATTGGGTATCTGAAAAAACCCAAACGATACATTTTAGAAGCTGTTTGATGATCCAACAAGCACTTTGTTTGAAGCATGCTGATGCTGCCACCTCCATGTCCTTTGTTACTGTCTGTGTATTTGCTGTTGTGTGATGTGTTTCATGTTTTGTGCCAAACCTGGGGGTGAAGACTCCCCGTTTGAACGCAGACAAAGCAAACTACTGTAGGCATTTATTAGCACAAACGGAGAAGAAATCTGTTGCTGTTGGCAGCTTGCAAAACATCTGAGACACCTCTTCATATTTATAGACCTCCGAGACAGTGATCATTAAAATGAGATTTTACATTAAAAATGAGAGATTCAGACACTTCACCCAGATTTGATCATTGTGTGAGCTTAAATTTGTATTCATTAATTATTTTCCTATCATCACTTATACAAGACTCTATCCAGACAGATCTGTTGTGATTCCCTTTTAGAACACCACAGAGTGCACTCTCATTCCCACTTGCCATAGTCTGACATTTAACAATAAGTGTGTGTAAGCATCTTAATCCCAGGAAGTGAAGGATAAGGATGCTAAACAACGATAACCTTGGGCACTACCACCCAAACAGTGAGCCAGCGGTGCACACTCCTGTTCTTAAAGAGAGAAAATAGAGAGGTAGAATGGAAGATAAAAAAAGGGAGAGAGAGAAGTATTATTTGTGTAAACATAAATCACATGGCCACCAATGGGGAATGAAAGGGATGTTGAATGTTTGGATGAGTAATGCGGCTGTTTCCGTGGTCATGATGCTCGCAGAGCAGCGCTGAGTGTGTTCCCTCTGGCTGGAAGCAGCTCAGCACCATTAGGTGTCCTGTGTGGAGATGAGCCAATATTAGTCCAGCGAGTTTATAAACTGTTGCTGAGACATAACCCTCAATCTTTCTGCCACAGGCCGCTGCTCAATGCTGATTGAAATTATAGCACCCGGACAGCTCTGCTTGTTTGGGGTGAAGCTTCTTAAATATGTCCTGCTTACCATGAAATAATGAAACAACACAGTCAGTGTTGCATTTCAAAGAGAGGCACAGATGGACAGCAATTTCTCAGACCTTTTTTTTTTTTTTTAGAAACACGCTGCAATTAGAGCAGTTTAATCTGCATGTTTGTAGTTGGTTTATATTGCCTTCACCAATTTACTATCTATTAGACTGCATATGTTGCTACAGAGCAGTCCAAAATTAGCACAAACACTACAGTTGAAGATGTATAGGGCTCCTGTTATAAATGTGGAAATGTTGCCTCAAGTGAGTTAGAGAATATCCAAACATGTTCCTGGCAACAGATATCAAATAACTTTTGTTATGGGGATGATTTTAAAAATGGGCAGATGGCTTGGGGGGCTGGCAGGTTATTTTTAGACTTACTGCCGCACACCTGAACCTTTTAAAGCACATCCTCTGGCTCCAGTGGAGCATTCATCAATGACCCTGCCTAGATAGCGGCCACTGGCCGGGATGCGCTGTTAAACCCTGCTGACTTGGTCATCTAGGCCGGAACACAACTCTTGGTTAATGTTCATCCTGAAGGATGAGAGAAACTGCGACTGGAGTACAGTAAACGTGGAGTTCTACTTTAATCATGTGCTTTTATTCTGTCAATGGAAACAGTTCTATTTTTTTAAAGGTGCTGTTCATGCAATACTGAAAAAACAAACACTGGGATTGCCTCCATACGGGCCTCAGAGAATGTTCCCCAATGCATGAAATACTTTGCTTGCTGTTTTTCGCAGCCACATGCACTTACATGCACATGTGGCCGGACCCACTGTTGAAACAAAGGACAGAGAAGCTTGGATTACAACACACACAGAGAGGGAGTGTGATTTAATTTTCTTCTCAGGACCACTATAGGGCTGAACGATTGTGTTTTAGCATCGACATTGCGATGTGCGCATGCGCGATAGTCACATCATAGGACGTCGCGATGTTGACATAATCCTTTTTTTCTACTTGATAGAAACGTAGACTTCCACCATTCTCCTTTCCATTGATTATTACCGTCCGACCCTTCCCCTTTAAGACAGGTATCCATGTGGGCAACGTGTGTATGTGACGTTAGTCCTACGGGGTTATTGTTATAGAAAGTGAGGCTCTCTGTGTGTAGAAAAGTATCGTAAGCAGCAGCTGACAAACATACAGTAGTTTAGATGGGTAGTCAGTGAAGCTACAGCAGTCAGTGTTTTATATTCGCTGCAAATACAAACTAAATCACCTGATTAATGCAACATATTCACAACGTCTCCCGGCCGTTTCCCTCCACAGAAAGCTGCTACCATCCAGGCTAAAGCTAATCTAGTTAACCTAAAGATCCAAGGGGTCCGTCTGTCCCAACTAACGTTAAAGTTCAGAGCCGCGACACTAGAAACATAACAATAATCTACTACAGAATGTCTGTGTCTGATCTAACATAATTTCCACAGATTTAATTGTTCTTTGATACACAGAGTTTGTTGCACATGACGTGCAGGTCTGATAAATTTATCAAACTAACGAGCTGGCCCCGCTAGTCGACCACAACCTGAAATTTAGAGGAAGCAACATGCAGTCACTGTCATACACTTTAGCCTGGATTGATTAATATTATATGAATATTAGTGTCATGCTAGTCAACCAGCGTATTTCTACCTGATGTCCCTCTCCAAAACCACTTCAGAAGAGTAACGTTAGTCACAGTGCTTACTTGCTTTGGTGTTTGAAGCATTAAAGTTCAACAAAGAATGGTTCATATAAGAAAAGATCCTATTTATCTTCTATGTAGATGCACTCCCCTACAAAATCATCAGTAGTCGAGAATGATTTATTATTTCCAAACAGAGCTATTTATGTCATCTTTTAAAAATTACTTTTTCTTTTTTCATATTGCAATATATATCGTAGGGGGGAAAAAATATCACAATGTAAGATTTTTTCAATATCGTTCAGGCCTACTCAACTATATCTTTACATAGCAAATATTTATTTTCTGCTCCTCATCAAACTGTCTCCACATGTTGTACTCTGGCATATTTAGATTTGCAACCAAATTTGAATATCACTTCTGTACATTGTATTCCATATATTGTTATATCGGAATATTGTTTTTTTATAATGCTGTTCTGGGCAAACTCCCATCATGTATTTATTATCTCACATCCCATAACATATGTCTGCTGTCTGTCCATAATATAGACAGAGATGGGATAGAAACCATGTTTTCTGCTCCAGCAAATTAGGATAGTCTTTAAAGATATATTTATTTAAATTGAAGAATTTCAGACAAATGTATCAGTAATTTGCCAACTTTTAGCCTTTTCTTGTTTTTGCTGTCTGGTATTATATTGGTTTTTGTTAACTTTTGTCTCAATGTCTTGGTCAGGTCTTAATTTCAATACAGGATTCCAACCTCAATGGGACTTTAAATAAATACCTTTTAATAAAATATTTAGTAAAAAGAACAAAAACACTTTATTTCTGGACTGATTTATTAACACCATTTCTAAATATTTGATACTGTACCTTAAGAAAAGGTCCAGTACAAAGAGAAATTATATATTACTGCAGTTTGATTATCAGACTTTTTTAATATTTTGGGGAAACAAGTATGCACTCACGCTCATTGTTCTAATGGGTGCATACTTATTAAAACAATTGGCACAATGTTATTTTAATGCATTGGTATCCATTGATGGGTCTCTCCTCCTACCATTTTCTTTTTTCATTTCTTTTTACTGGCTCAGATTGTTGTTTTCTTGGATTTAGGGTCTTTCTTACTTCTTTTTTTTCTTGTATTAGCTCTTTATCCTTATTGGACATATCTCATTTCAGATTTTTGGACAATTATTTTGTCTCTGTGGGTGTAATTTCTTCAGTCTTTATATATCCACCATATGTTTTTATCCATTGGTTCAAAAGAAATGTAGGCCTATTATATATTTCCGTAAATATATGTAAATATGTTTCTCTTCCTTAAAGGTACCCTGCCAAACAAAACCATTTTTACTTGCATTTTTTGAAACATGTTAAGTCCATATGTGTTTGTGTTATGTGGTGAATGTAAAAGGGAACTGCTACCTCCTCTGTCAGCTCTAGTCACTGAAAAGAAATAAGAGGAGAAATCAGGCTAATTGCAACAGCTGGTCAGTCTGACGTCATGTTGCCTGAGATCATTACTATTCATGAGCTCGCCCAGTTCCACTGGGTAAAGGATGCTGATAGCCAGGCTCTCATTGGCTAGCTGTTAGCCAATCAGAGTAGCTTAGCTCATTGAATATTAAAGAGAACTGGCACAAATGGAGCTGAGTCTTCCTGCAGGCTTTCTCTACCACACCAGAATGGCTTGAAACTAGGTAACCAAGTTACAGAGTCCATGTTAGAACTTCAGACATTACCACTAAGTCATGAACTGCGTGTGGCAGGGCACCTTTAAACAATTGCTTTACCTTCACTTCATACACACACACACACACACATTGAGGACTGCACTAAATATATAATATAAAACCATTTTGTTGAGGTAATCAGTTTTGCAGGAACTTTAAAGGTATAATGATGTTAATCCAATACAGTTTTTGTCAAATTCAGTACATATCTCCTCACGGTCACCTAGCTCTTTATTTTCTGTGTGCGCTGAAAAAAAGCCAGTGTTAATAACGGAAAACAAACCGAAAGGAGTGCACGAGCCACAAAACACTGTTCCAGCCAATCGGCAACAGGCAGCAACAGTTGATGGTGGGGGCATAAGGGAAGGAGGCAGCATTTGAATGTGCCGGCCTATAGTTGTATGTCAGTGAATGTACGGGGCAGAGCTTCTAAGGGGGGGGATTTTTGTTTGGCAGTTGAGTATAAATAACAATTTTTGCGCAGAAACACCTTTATTGAGTATTTCCTACATACCCTTCAGAAATATAATTCCACATGAGGTGTGATGAAGATGACATCTCTATCTGTTTGTACGGGACTTTTCCACTCCGCTACATGTTTGTGAGTGAATCTTAATGAGCTGAATTGACACCCAGTGTGAAGCATGGCATTATCTTGTAAACACTGACAAATCTCCAAATGACGGCCGTCATCTTTATCTTCACGGCTGACAGCGATACGGAGAAAGGCGGAGTGGCTTGTTTAATCTCCAAGCTGTAGTTTGATCTCTGGCTTTTTTATACTCATACAGGAGGGAGTGTCGCCTCTGTGTCTCTCCCAGTTGCTGTGGTGATGCCTACCGCAGCGTTTTCACCTCTGCAGACTCCAGCAGCAACTGTGCAGAGCTGTGTGCGTGCTAACGTGAAAGTCAAACCCAGCTACACGTGTTACGTAACATATTGTACTTGCTGTACCTGCACGTTAGCATGGACAGGACATTAATAAACAGATCAATTCCTCTCATCCCTTACACTTTATTAATGAACCTGTTACGACACAACAAATCAATGCATTTAAAATGAGCTTACTGGACAATTCTTACACTCTCCCCCTGTGATGTACCTGTTGCACTTGTTGGAGCAGTATTTTGTCGCAGTGATATTTCTCTCTCCAAATCATCATCCTCTTTCCTGCTGACATACCCCTATTCTGTGTTTTGGTGCCTGTTTTATGAGTTCAGTTCTTCTAACGTGCCAAACTGCTTATCTGCAGCTCACTTACCTTTTCATTTTCTATTCTCCTCTCTAGCTTTCCTCCCTTTTTCTCCTCCCTCCAGCTAATATCAGGCTGTATTCATTTCATTGTGACTTTATACTAAATAGTAAAACAGTGTTCCTTTAAATATTGTGTAGCTACATGCTGTAATGTACGGAAGAAGCATGTAAGGAAAAAAAAGCATTTGTCTGGATAATTTTTCTCAGTGTTTGTGGTTGTGATACTCATTTTGGCCACATGAGGCTTGTATGCCAGGTCTGCTGTTGTCTCGCGGAATCGGGCTACTTTTGAAGTGCTGCGGCGGGTTGAATTTTTTTAGGACTACTAAAGGAGGACAAATGAGTAAACAACTGGCTACTGTAGCTAGCAAAGCAAAAGTACAAAACAGGTTAATTTGCGGATCTGTGTTTTGCTCTCCATGTTCACGGACCCTTTATTTATTTATGATAATAAACTATCTAAATACACAAGGCAAATTTAGAACGTAGGTGAAATAACTGCTTTTAATAATGGCACACTAAACATGTGTGGTGTTACTTTATCAATATTACAATATATTTCTTCAATTATAGTAATGCTGTAGGACTTTGTTGGTTTGATCCTGTTTTTGATTCTTTGAAAAGCATTGTAAGGGTTAGTGTAATATGTTTTGGCAGGGGAATGTTTGGAGTTCTGGTGGTTTCTGGTTTTATTGGCCGTTGGGCTGGTTTTGTTATACAGACCTGGCAACCCTAACCTCTTACCCATGTTTCAATAAAGGACAAAAAGCATTAGCGCCCATTAAAATACATTACTAGATAGTGGTGGAATGTAACTAAGTTCATTTCCTCAAGTTCTGTACTTAAGTACAAATTTGAGGTACCTTTCATGCTACTTTCTACTTACATTAGCTGTTTTGATTTAATTACTAATATTAACTAGAATTTTAGTTAGCAATAATTAGCCTGTGCCTATCTTATCTCCTAACATGTACCTTTGCTCTCCGTCTCTGCTGATTGTGACTGATTTTTCTTGGCCCAGCTACCAGAAGACTTACAACTTGTACTTAACTAGCGTTCGTTTTGTGTAGAAGATATACATTCCATATCATTTGGGATTTTTATTTCACCTTTCACCTGCAACTGTAGTCCTAGCATGCACGTTTTTATGGTGAGAGGAAACACACACAAACACAAGGAGAACATGCAAACTCCACACAGAAAAGCCCAGACCGACCAGGATTTGAACCGAGAACCTTCTTGCTGTGAGGCAAGTGCTGCCAGGTTTTGACTTACATTAGCTGTTTAGGTTTAATTACTAATATTAACTAGCATTTTAGTTAGCAAACAATAGCTTGTGCTTATGTTATCTCCTAACATACGTATACCTACGCTCTCAGTCTCTGCTGATTGGGAATGATTGAGATTTCTCTTGGCACAGCTACCAGAAGACTTACAACTTCTAGACAGGTTGCTCACGTCACATCTACGTCATCAAGCTCAGTTGGAGGCTGCGCAGTAATGCTCAGCCATCACCGGAAAAATGCTTCTAATATCCTTCACTGGCCCCCGTTGAAATCAACGGAGTCACTTTGTCCATTTCTTATACTGTCTATGGTCTATATCCATGACATTCCACTGCTGGGATTACTCCGTTGCCGACAGAAATTCCACTTTCTTTGTGTTGGCATTCTAAACTGCGGTGGATTTTCTGCTCCTCGGGTCCCTGCAGGGTAAATCCAGACAGCTAGCTAGATTATCTGTCCAATCTGAGTTTTCTGTTGCACGACTAAAACAACCTTTGAATTACCTTTGCCTATTTTGCTAAGGCAACATTGCTCTGCCCAATGCTTAACACCGCCCAAGAGGACTGTGATTGGTTTCAAGGAATGCCGATAAACCAGAGCACTTTTTATTGCCATGCCAGAATGCTGTGTGGACTAGCCAGACCTTCCTCAGCATCCCTGTGGAGGAAGGTCTGGCAAAATGAGACTGTCTTTGACGAATTTAAACTAATTTCCTTGTTTGATTCTTTGTACTGTAGACCACAAATACAGGCCTCTAGTTTAATTTAAATAAAACATGACATTATTTTATAATTAAATATAAACATTTTATATGCACTGTAGATGTTTTACACCCACAGAGACTCAATTATTCTCCAAAAAAACATATGTCCAAAACATAAATAATAATACGATGAATAATAAAACAAAGGCAAGGAAATCACACCTTAGTACAATTCCTCCAAAAGAAAAAAAAAGTGTTAAGACAAGAAAAAAAGAAGAAAAAGAACATTCTGACCTTGCAAAAAGAAAACGGGAGGAGAGACCCATTAATGAATACCAATGCATTAAAATGAGAAAGAACATTCTGACAAATGTTTTGCTTTAATAAGTATGCACCTACAGCAAGGCTCTATTAGAACAATGAGCATGTGTGCATACTTTTTGCCCCAAAGATAAAATATTAAGAAAGTCTGATAATCAATCTGCAGTAATATATTCATTCTCTTCTTTTTACTGGAACTTAAGGAACAGTATAAAATATTTAGAAAGGCTGCTTATAAATTATTCTGACATCAGGGGACTCTACATTCCTGGACATACCTAGTAAGTAAGTAAGTAAGTAAGTAAGTAAAGTATATTTGTATAGCACCTTTCACAGACAAAAGGGCTTCACAATAAAATGTAATACAACAAATTAAAATACAAAAAAAAACAAATCAAAAAACAAACAACCATAAAAAAAAACCTCCACTAACTAAAAGCCTGCTTGAATAGCCGAGTCTTCAAATGCTTTTTAAAAGAATCAACACAACATAGAAAGGGAGGCAAGACATTCCACAGCTTGGAATGATCAATACAAACATAGCAAGGTACAACATGCTAGTGCTACCATGCTAGCTCATTGGCAATGGCAAAACACTGCTACAACACACTAGTTGACCATAATCTCCAAAAGAACTACTTCCATGTCCCTGTTCTGCAGGTATTCCACAAGTGGCCCTCGTCTAGAAGAAGTCTCCCAGCTAATCCTGCCTTGGACTCACCAAAGTTGGAGTTATCTAGCTAATGGGATCTTACCTAGTTACTGAGCATGTGCAGCTCCCAACAAAGATAGTATGGAAGTGAGATGTCTCACTCTGGAGCTAAAACAGAGACCCAAAAACACAGGGTGAAAACAGGAGCTGCAGCAATGTGCAGTACAACAACAATGTGGTGTTTTTTGAAAATGAAACCATGTAAACCTATTATGGTACAACCTCAAAATACAATTGAAATGATGAAACTGAAAATGAGCAGAATATAGGCGTTTTATACTCAGTGCTGGGAACCACTAATAGCTTCTGACCTAATGACCTCAGACTACGGGTGGGAGTAAGAAGCTCTGTCAAGTCAGAGATGTATGGAGGAACTTGACCGTGCAGGGCTCTAAAAGTAAGGACCAGGATTTAAAATTGAATTCTATACTGGACTGGTAACCAATGGAGTGCCTAAAACAGGCGTGATGTGTGTTCTGAACAGCCTGGAGACCGTAGAGCTTCTTCCTGCTCAAACAGGTAAAAGTTACAGTAATCTAAATGAGAGGAAATGAAAGCAGTGTTTTTAATTTGGAAATATATTACTTATATAATATATATAATTATATAATAGTTTCAGAGTTCTGCTTTGGGGTTGTATGTTTCTTAGCATCGAGGTACATCATGCTAGGGCGTGTGAGGTTTCCCCAGGGTCAATCGCAAAACTCTTTGTGGACAGCAATTGTCTTTGGAGCAAGTTGGGACTCTAGAGTTGTAGTGAGAGAAACAAAATCTCTCCCCTGTGCTGTCTAATCAAGGTGAGACATCTGTAGCAAGGAAAGTTAACCCTCTCCTTGATTTCATGTGGTTTATGGAGATGGGGAACCAGGAAATGAGTCGGACGACAGACGTGTGTTTCTGCGACGTGTAGTTACATTTTTCGAGAGGTGCACTTCAGGCGTAGGGTCCGGCATAGACGCAGAGGGGCCTGCGGGGGTACGCCGTCGATTCTACGCAGAAGCATAAAACGGCCTTAAGTCAGCAAAATGCTGCTTTATCTGAGGGATTCTACTTTCAGGTGCAGTAGTTACTGTTTGTGTTTTATCTGAGTTCAGAAACAAAAAGTTGTCACATAACCACTGTTTTGATAATAGTCAAGCAGTTGATTAAAGATGAGTTTCCTTAAATGAGCAGTACTACCTATTTACCAGAAATCGGTGCAGTAGTACTACACAGTACTGCTCTGCACAACAGGAAGCAGTGTTTAGCAGGAAACCTTGGTGTTTCCATTCTTGGTTGGTTTTATTTGTTTTGAAGGTTACGTAATGCATGCACTGTCTAAATCTTGTCTATAAATATGAGCTGGTGCCATCTCATCAGTACTTTTCTCATTTACCACAATTGTGATAAAAAAGTATTACTAAATACAATTCATGTATATTTCTTTTAACACAGTTGCCGTTTTCCTCATTAGAGTGGGCTACCGTTTCTTCCAACTGCTTGTTTTCGTGGTACATGTTTGTTATCTAAATCCGTTGATTGCCTCAGTGCTGATGCACAATCCAGGATAACAGAGTAGAGAAATGTTCAAGCTGTGGGTGTGTGTGTGACTGAGGCTAGTGTGTGTGGGAGTTCATCAGCTCATTACAGACTAACCATTCTCCTTTGTTTGCTTTTAATGTGAAAGAATTTATTTCCAGTTTTAGAGCCAATGTAGGCTACCTATAATTTGCACATCTCCTAGCAACAAGACTTTGAACAACTAAATATAACTGCTGTACATGCTAAGGTGTCACTATAGGCTCAGCGCCACTGGCTATGAAAGGATTGTGTTATATCTGTGTGTTTGTGCATGGGTGTGGTAAATGCACCATCACCAGAGGTCTTTCAAAAATTCACGTTTCCATATGCACTTCACAACGATAAGAGACCATTGACATGTTTGAAGTACAACCAAAAAACGGCAAAACAACTACAGCATACATGCACTTGAAACATCATCATCACCTGATGAGATAGATAGATAGATAGATAGATAGATAGATAGATAGATAGATAGATAGATAGATAGATAGATAGATAGATAGATAGATAGATAGATAGATAGATTTATTTATTGTCCCAAAGGAAATTTGTCTTAAACAAACAGTATCTGCAGTTTAAAGAATTCAACACAACATATTGCATACTTATACATAGCGCGGGGGGTGGCAGTAGCTGAGTCAGTAGGGAGTTGGGTTGGGAACCGGAGGGTCGCTGGTTCCCCGTATGGACCAAAGTATGGTGGTGGACTAGTAGCTGGAGGGGCCAGGTCACCTCCTGGGCACTGCCAAGGTGCTCTTGAGCAAGGCACCAAACCCCCAACTGCTCAGGGCGCCTTTCCATGGGCAGCCCCCTCACTATGACATCTCTCCATTAGTGCATGTATAGGTACCGAGCATGTGTGTGCAATTCAGGCCTGTGTGTAATAACAGAGTGTAAATTGTAATTTCCCCTTGCATGACTAAGAAAGTATACATTATACATTATGTATACAATATACATTATAAATACAGTACACAGACGCAGACTGTTGCATCGCTCTGCATGGACGTGCTCATGTTGCATGCAGGGACCGCCACTAGCCAACGGCTGGTAAATCTCATCAGCGTTAGTGAGCCAGAAAGCACGCAGCACGCTTCTTACATGATCTAATAATGTTTGCGATTGGCTTAACATGTAATCTGCAAACACATGTTTATGCATGCGGAGTGCCTTGATATAGGAATGGAATCGCATCAGTCGAACTATGTCTGGAGGTGGTCTTGCTTGCATTTTGATTGGATCTCCCCACTTTTTAGTTACAGCGCTCCTACTTCATGGAATGATGATCAGCTAAAACTGCAGGTTCTTGAATTCAAAATACATGTTTGCGCTTGTTTTTAAAATGTGATTTTCTGTTTTTTATTTCTTATTCCTGTCCCTGTCTGTCTGTCTGTCTGTCTGTCTGTTACTTGTTGTCTGATAAAGTGTTTCTTCTATGTGCTTCTTGGCCAGGGCTCACTTGTAAAAAGAGATTGTAATCTCAATGTGATTCTTTTCCTGGTAAAATAAAACAAAAAATCTCAGCCAGGTGTTAACACAATCAGTTTGGCACCAACAGGTTTTGCTATCTCAGATAAGCCCAACTTATTTTTACTAAATGACCACAGAGACTGGTCTTTTTTATTGATTTTATTGCAACATCATCACTTTACAACTCAACTCCATATACAAAACAGGTTGCAAAAACCATTTTGATTCATCAAGACTGATCTTTTTATAATGGAAAAACTAGTTTTCCTTGTTGGGGTTGCTTTATTTCTCTGTTACTGCAATCATGTGTGACTTGAAAATTGATGAATGGCAGTATACAGCAGCTTTGAATAACCTAATAATGTGGATGCTGTACAATATTCAATCACAATATTGTGATCTCATGGCTCACATATACAAGTGTTGGTGTAATTTGTGATGCCTGTTTTCCTTCATACCTTGGTTTTTAAACTGACTTCACAAGATCTTGCTCTACCATACTTTGACGAGGAATATAAGCAATTAAAAAAAATTCAACCTTCTCAAATCTTAGCAGGGTTTAATGTTGTCTTGCCACAAACTACCAGTTAGGGTTAGTAAAGACGTGACCCAGTTGTAATACTCAATGCTACAGACACCTTGTAGTTGATAAATCCATAGAAAAGGAAGTAAAATAAATATTGCAAAGGATGTATTCAGCGGAGAGCAACATGTACTGACTACTTATAGATCTCTTGATAAAGGACAGTATCAGCAAACTAATGCATCGTTCCAAATCTCGAGAGATATTTTTTTTCTCTCAAAAGCAAAAGACAAAGCTCCCCTGAGGTGCTCTGTGACTGCTGCTGGTTGCCTGTGTTGAGTGAAGGGTGTTTTAAACGACAGACGTGGAGCTAAATGTCACCCTCCTGTAGCTCCAGCCTCCCCTGGGCTTTCTCACTTTCTCCCCTTCCCCCTACTAACTAAAAACCATAGTAATGTTACCTCAGAGCATAATGTTGTTTTGTGGCTAAATTATACTAAGAAACGAGTGGTAAATAGCCTGTTTCATGTACCTAAGGTGCCGTGTATGTGCTGGGTTAACAAGCTCACTGTTAATAGTTAATAGGCACAATGTTTAGTATGTGAATCAACCGGCCTTATTTTCTTTGTGAATAATACAGTGAGTGATACAGTGGAAGCTTTTAATGTTTTCCTAGCCCAAGGCTGAGGCCCTGTTCACACGACCACGCTCATGTGAAAGCAACAAAATATTCTATCCGATGTGCCTTTTCTTTAGACGGCGACTGCGTTTTTGGGGCTTAAAAACGCAAAAAAAAAGTGACAACACCCTCCAAAGTGTAAATCTTACAAACGCTCCACCGTCGCGTTCCCGTATAAAGGGTAAAAACGCAAAAGTCTGCTCCGATCTGCTCACGGTGGCTCTCGTCACAGACGCGTTTACATCACAGACACGCGCCAGTACAGGAAAATAACAACAAACATGTCGGATTATTTCCTCACATCGGACCTTCAAGTTGCCCTAGCAGCTCTGATAAACATGTCTATATATTTTGACTGGCAAGACTCCCAGTCCTCGCCCTGTTGTGCCTAGGTTAAAAAAAACAGGCTTTGTAATATAAGGTTATTTGGATCAATAACTCCACCTCCTCGTCTGTCCACACAAAATTGTCAGCTTTTGTTGTTCGCTTCGCGCTACTAGGGAGAAAAGAAGGTTGTCCGCAGGCGCGCAGACTTGGTGGTGTTGTGTGGCAGCGCCTCACACTGCCACCTACCCGCCTGGTGTCTGCATACTACATCAAATTTTACACACTTTTGCGTTGCCATATGCACGCAGGTTTCCCCCCCCAAAACCCTTGTCTAAACGTGGAATAAAAAGTGAGAACACAATGCCACTTTTGCGTTTTCTCTTCAGACAGTTCTTAGTTAACATGTAATCAGAAACTTGAAGACTACGTTTCATACCGTGTTGACTGTGTTATGTATATATGGACCCACCTGCTTATGTCTTCTCAAGTATCACTTACGCAATTTACATATTGTATGCTAAAAATGGCTGTCAACAATAGCTAACTTAGTATGAAAGTATAAAAAATAATGTTTGTGTAATGTGCTGACAGCACGAGTAGTGGTTACAGGGAATGAAACATTGCGAACTCTGGTCTAAAAACAAAGAAATGGAACCCTTTCTGTGAGAGAAAGGACACCATATAAATCCTGTGTGCTTTTTTATTTACTGCTGTTTACAAATTTTTCCAGCTGTGTTTCAGCGTAATCTGTTCACCTGGGACCACACTCTAGACCTGTAACATACACTCTTTTTCAGTGCTGTGCCGGCTTGTACTGTAGCTATGAGTGCACCCCCACTAATTTCACATTCAAGTCATTTAGCTCTGGAATAGGGCCTGATCACGCGCAGCTTGGCTCTTTCATCAGGCTGTCACACAAGCTCAGTCGCTCTGACTCAGTGTTTATCACAGCTGCGGGCCTATGACAACTGGTGTGTGTGTGTGCGCGCATGCATGCGTGCGTGCGCTGCCGGTATTCTCGGTGGAGTCATTACTCGAGTGATCTCTTCAGGCGCCCCTGTATCCCCCATGTTTGGAGTCAGTCTTCCCCTCAGCCTGCCAGGAGCCCAGTTCAATGAGCTCGTTGTTCAAAACAAATCATCGTGTTTCCCTCTGCACCTTGGCCAAATAGGGGCCACATCAGGGGTGACTCACCGCACACACACAGCAGAATTGAATTGAACTCACTCAGTCTTTTTTTGTGTGCTTTGTGACATGAGAGAGAGGGAGGTATAGCGTAGGTATAACTGTGTGTGTGTGTGTGTGTGTGTGTGTGTGTGTGTGTGTGTGTGTGTGTGTGTGTGTGTGTGTGTGTGTGTGTGTGTGTGTGTGTGTGTGTGTGTGTGTGTGTCACGATTGTTGGGACTGTTCCAACAATCTTTTTTTTTATTTTATTTTTCATTTTTATTTTTTTTAAGAGAAATTAGTCATGCGTGAGATTAACAGGAGGGAGTTCAGTTTAATACCCACAGCTGCAGCACTCTTCAGTGATGTCAATAAAATGTATTTTAGGACAAACCAAGCCTATTGATCCTACCCTCAGAAACAGTATGATAGGCCATTAATGGGGGAGTCGGCTTTTGATGAAAACAAATGAAATGGAGATTGCTTGGGAATCCTGTGAATGGCTGTGCATGAGATTTAAATGGTTGGTTTGAAAGCTCTTAATTCTGGCGCCTGCCAAATTCTTTAGAGTTCCATTTTTGTACAGTGAGTGTTAGACAAAAGAAGAGTTCCCTCTGGGCCTGCTAATCCCCGTTTTTCTTTGTGCTCTGTTTCCAGATGTGTTGGTGAATGGGAAGCCATGTGACTGCGATGTCATTGCCGACTGTCAAGCGGGTGACGCTGTCACCCTGGAGGTTCAACTGACCAATCGGAGCAAGAACTCAGTGGGCCCCCTGGCTCTGACTGTGGTGCCCTATCAGGACTTCCAGAACGGAGTCCAGAACTACAATCTGGAGGACGCAGTCACCTTTATCGGCTCCAACACCTTCTATATTGACACGGTCAGTAGGGGCCGGAGTACTTTATGTCATGCTGTCAACAATTCTATTCTACTCTTATCCTATGAAGACATATTTTGTATTATTACTACTGTGCATTACTGAATGAGGAAACGGCTGCACTTGTCAGTACCTTTTCATCAAAGCCACAGTCAGCTTCAAACCTACTGTACCACCCTGCTGGCTTCACTCTGGCTGACAGTGTGCCAGGAGCATTTTGAAACTGAAAATTGAACTGAAAAGGTGGCTGCTCATGATTCATACTGCTGTCTTTTGTCATCACCAGGTTAAACCCAAGGAAAACTCTGTCTGTGTGGGTGCCCTGCTCTTCCTCTACACTGGAGATTTCTACCTGAAGATCAAGTTCCAGGACGACAGTGCTGGACGGGAGCTTCCTTTAGCCTGGTTCACTCTGCCCAGCGTCCACATCCGAGCCCTGGCCACTCCGCTGCAGGCTGGGGCCTGAGGCCTGAGGTTCTGGTGGCCTCGACATTAGAGCTCTGAATGAAAGATGAAGAGTTTTGATGTTGAAGTTCTCTGTAAATACACATTTTTGGGGGGAATGGAAACACATGTAAATATCATTTTGGTTAAGGTTACAAGCAAGTGTACAGTATAATGCAGGCGCACAAACTCACACTGACACACTCCTGCACACAGTCAGTGCATATGTGGCTATCTAGCTAATGATGCAGCTAACATCTGTACAGTGATTATAAAACCATCAGCTTTGAATGTTATCAGTTATTTATCACTACCAAGGATGTGATATGGTCCTACCCTACTTCAGTAGGCCATTATCATCTATTGGTAAGCTGGATCATCCATCTGCATCAAAATATTAGACACTCGGAGAAACTGCTCGGCCGTAGCGCTGTAAGATGAAGACCACCAATGGTAGGGCGTATAAAGTAACAGTAGGAACATACTCAGGACTTTCCCACAGGAGACCACGGTTCAACAAAAAGTCACCAAAAGTCTAAGTTGACTATAAGTTACAATTGCTACGTGTTAAGTTATGTTCTTTATGTTCCGTGCGTCCCGTTCTTAACTAACAAACGTTAGCATTTTAACCCAGAACATGATCTTTTCTGTACTTTTGTTGCCTGAAGCCAACCAAGTTATGTTATTTATGTTTTAAACATCTTTAGCTTTAAACAGTGACATCAAGCTAACGGCGACCATTAC
Organism: Percina caprodes; assembly: GCA_013375575.1. NCBI lineage: Eukaryota > Metazoa > Chordata > Actinopteri > Perciformes > Percidae > Percina > Percina caprodes. The sequence continues at coordinate 649,093 of JABXJD010000224.1, read as the reverse complement.
CATGTAAATAGGGGTTAGAGTTATGGTTACATGATGAACGGTCTTTTGAACCTGCCAGTAGGTGTAGCAGGCCCTTCTAACCCATGTCTATGAGGCTGAAAGCCACTGATAACGCCCATTCAATGGAGTGATAACATCCAAAACAAGCCATTTCTTTTTCTATACACATTGTTAAAGGCTTGGACCTAAATCACTATTTCAGTGGAATCACTACCATCAGTGGACTCTCCTGGAGTAAGTCAATTTGACTTATACTTTTGAGTTATGTTTAACTTTTGAATTCACGCTATTGACCAATAGCAAACCGCACTGACAACGCTGATTTTTGAAAGATATTGGATAGGGTAAGAATACCTGGGTCAGTAAATAAGAGGCAGAGTAGGGCAGGCCATGCCTTTGCCATCCTAGGAAAAAAAAATACCACAAGCCGGACAGTCTTGTGATATTTTTTTTAATCTTATTAGCTGTGTCGCACCATCCCTTTTTATATCACCCTGCTTTGCCAGAGTATAAACTGCTCCACAAAAGAGATGCAGGATGGCTTGCACGGTCAATCGTTAGACAGGAACACATGCTACAATTGCGTGTCCTTGAATTAACTGTTTAAACTTCCTTTCCGGTTTGCACCATTTTGGCTAGCTAACTTGCTAACTGGTAGTTACCTAACTGCTAGCCAGCTTTACTGATTGCAGTGAATGAAAGCCAGGGCACGAAATGCTTGACTCCAGCACCAACTGTTCTGCGAGGAGATACCAACGTCCACTTTCTGGTGCGACCGAGCACCAATATTGTCACACTTGTTTTTATATTTAGCAGTTTGTTTGTTTCTTCAATCACAGTGCCATTTATGTTAACTTTTCTTTTGAATAACAAAATATCTACTGAAAGAACATATGTGTTAAGACCTCAGAGCCCCGATTGAAGAAGAGGAGCTGCAAAACCAACACTGGAAATATGATATAAGCCAGAGTGTATAACCAGTTACAGACACATAAAATATATTTATTTCTACTGCTGGATGGATATTTTCTCTTGCCTCTGTTTCACCACAATGAATTACTGATGACTCTGACTGTCTTAGATTAGCCTAGCATCATGTGCAGCCTATAACTGTTGTAAATAAATGCTGAAGGAAGCAACCTGTGGTTGTTTTGACATAATTGTAACTCTTTGCATTCGTCTAAACCCGCCATTATAGCTCTGTGTCCATCTTCTCTATCACCTCAAAGCTTTTTGGGAAGTTAAAGTCTGACATTCCGTACAGCAAAATCCATAAACAGTGATAAACTTGGAAAACATTGTTGACTAATAGTAATTCTTTCACATTTATTTCAACCGGAAGGTTCACTAAGCAACGTGCTGTTCTCCAGTGAAACCTCACAGTTCACCAACAACATGCGTCGACATTTTTCAGTGCACATAATAAATAAATAAACATAATGTCAGCAAATTTAAGGAGGACCATGTGACCTCACCGTAGTTCATCAGCCTGCGTCTGTGCTGGGTAGAGCTTCGATTCTCTGCCCAAACCCAGTTGAGCTGGGCTGTAATTTCTCCACGTTCCGGCGAGCTTGATGAGGTCGGGTTGCACAAATTTCCCAGTTACATTTTTTTATTTTTTTTAATGCAGACTTACAGTCTTAGTAATGCCATGAATATTGTATGGGGCCGTGTACTGCTGTGTGTTAATAAATATTTTACAATCTCCATTTATTATGGCATGTGACTGTTTTGGAGCTGTGCAGAACATTCTTGAAGGCACAAAACTTCATTAACTTTGTTAATATAAAAATTCAGGCTGACCATCGATTCAAATATTTAATTGCGGTTGATTGCATGATTGTCCGTAGTTAACTCGCCATTAATGGAAACAAATCGCACTTTTTTTTTATCTGCTCCAAATGTACGTAATATTTTTCAAGTTTTTAAAGCTGAAGTGTGTAGTTTCTGTCACCCCCATGAGGAATTTGTTAGAAATGACAAGTCTTCTGTGATCACGCAAAGACCCCACCCCTCCTCAACACAGTTGCTAGTAGCCAAGGAGGACACAGAGGATTAAAACGTTCCCAGATGACACAATCTTCTGAACATACTGAGAAATACAGAGAGAGTCTTGTGGAGCTGATAGTCTGAATTAGCTTAGTATCAAGTCATTTGGCAATTACTTGAATGTTACGGATCTTCATTAATATAAAAAAGTTACACACTAAAGCTTTAATGTTTATTATTGCAACAATCTTAAAACACCGACAAATACTGTAGAACAGGGGTCTTCAACTTTTTTAGGCCAAGGACCCCCTAACCTTAAAGGGAGATGTGCAGGGACCCACTACTACATATATTGAGTTGTATGACGTGTAGTGTAACCTTTTATGGTGCCCTGCAATACCAAGCTGTTATTTACATATTCCTATATCATTAGGTTTTCTCTGCATCAGCTGTATGCTTCGCCAGGAAGTGGTATTTGAAACTGGACATACCCCGGTGGTTCGGGCTTGGGTTGGGCTTGGAAAGAACCATGCAGGTTCATAACGGGTCAGGCCTTTTATTTTTACAGTCTATGGTCAGGCCTGATTTTATTGTTTTTGGGCCACATATCTCTACGATAGCGCAGGGCTCCTCTTCCAGTACTTTCTGATGCAGTGGGAGTTAACCAGTATATCCACAGCACCACTAATATACTGCAGGGAAAAACTCATCACTATCTTGGAACCTGAATCCGTCATCTTCCAGTAACAATCTCACTTCTCCAAGCTTTTAGTTTACCACTGGCCCCAGCAGTAGCTCATATATTAGAGCGTGGCAGGCCCTTGCTCCATCTTTCATGCCAGGAATGACTTTCCATTTATGAAAATGTCAATGTAACTCTGTATTCTAAACACATATTTGGGTATTCTGATACGTGAAGCCTTGTTGAAGCCAGGAAAAAGCATGACAAATGACAGGCATGTTTTTCTAAATCCAGTGTTTCCCCTTGAAGGTCACATTTAGTTCAGAGGAAAACGGCTTTTCTTCTCATAGTAAACATGTTAGTTTACATATGTGAATAATACATCAGAGAATCCAGAGTTCATCAGTTATGCACACAACGCAAACAATTCCAAAGTCATGCCCTCCATGCTCATTAGGTTGTTTATCTTTTTATTTATTCATTTGGTAAGGAATATAGTGCGTGTATACAAGCTTTGAAAAGTTTGAGATTGAAGGCGACGCTGAGGGGGTCGGCTCCTGTATGCAACAATAGAAGTGTCTTTAATGTGATCCTGGGCTGCTGTCAGTACAGGCCAGCAACGAGTAGTCCGTATGTATGCAAATATATCTTCTGCACACTGTTCACTGACCCTTAGAACTGTCTTTTTCAGTAAAGGGTTACTCCTGCTACTTTCATAAGCTTAAATTACAAGCAGGGCTGCAATGAGAAATGTGTAAATTCAGTTAATTAAATTCTGGGGGTCCTGGACACCCCTCTGTGCAGAGGAATTAAAGAAATGGGACTCCACACCAAAGAAAAAAAAAAACCCCATCTCTGGCAGCAAGTAAGCACTTAAATCAGCAATTCACCAACATTCAATGTTTTTTCTTTGTTATTTAATTTGGTCTAATGCATCCCAGACTGACCAGGCTGAGCTGAGTTTGTCCATAGATTAAGATTTTACATTCAATGTGTGACAACACCAATGTAGGTAAATACATTGGGAGGACAGCGCAAAAAAAAACAAAAAAAATGTGAATGGGACTCAAACCACAAAACAGCAAAATGAATGGCAACAAAACTTACAAACCAACTCCACTCAGTGACAAACAGTGAAACGTATACGGTATAGTGTTTAACCATTTTAACACAAGCGCTGACCAAAACACAATAGTTGACAAATAAACACTAGGCAACATCTCGTCCTTAACAAATACCATCAAGTACTGTAAATATTCTACCCTTCCCATTGTGTCTTCCCTCCATAATAAATGCATTGATGTCTTAACTGGTTACTTTAAACATCTTTCAACCTGAACCCTATTTTGCCATTCAATTTTGTCTAAGGATCTAATATTAACCAAAAATCTTTTAAAATTTGTCATCTATTGAGCAAGAATGCTGTAACCGGCAGCTGTGAACCGGGCTGGGTTGGATGGATGGATGGATGGATCAATCAATCAATGGGATAATTGCGCATGGGTGGATGGATGGATGGATGGATTGATCGATGGGGTAATTGCGCATTGCCAATGTACAGCACGTCCACTAAAAGAACTATTTTCTCCACTGACAGGCTTATGTAATACTGTAAGTGTCTGACTACATTATGGGAAGATGGAGTTTATATTTAACCTGCCATCCTCTCAGTTGTAACTTACAGAAGCCAGGTCAACACAGGTGACTTTAGCTAGTAGCATTAGCTTACCTCCACTCTGACTGCAGCTCGCCACTCTTGGACCAGCATTTTTCTTTAGTAAAATGTGCTTTGGTACAGGATTCTTGCTCATCTTTGGCTGGTAGTAGTCATCCCTGATTAAACTGGGCACTGTAGACCCGATGGTCTGCGAGGGGCCATGTATGGACAGGAGTGTTAGGATCCAGCACAACCAACTTAAGCCTGTTGGTCGGTATCCAAGGGAAACATTTATGAAAGCTGCAAACATGGCACAATTCAGAAATGGAAACACAAGGCTACGCTGTCTCTACTTTAACCCAAACCACAATCTTTTTCTAAACTTAACTAAGTAGTTTTTGTGCCTAAATCTAGACTAACTGTGACAGTTTTACAATATAAACATAATTAAAGGCCTCACCGTTACGTTCTCTGGTTTAGATATCAGGCTAGAAAACGCTCCTATAGGTAGAATTTGAAGGAAGGAATAAACGACATTTCATCTTTTGGTTTGGAGGACTTGAAAACACCAGTGTGTGTTAGTTTATGGTTCTTCACCACACTTCCACCGCCCCAAACAGTAAGCTGACCTCCCCAGAACAGAGGACACATCCCGAAGAAACTAAGCATCTTGTCTGGAGTTTAAATGAGGTTTCTTATCTGACAATCACCGGCGCATTATTAGCCACCAACCTTCATTACCTTGCAGCACACCTGGAATCCTGATCACAATCAGCCTAACGATCCGCCATCAATCTCTGCTGATGCATCTCCCCCCCGCCTCATCGTACGCTCTTACAACAGGAAGGAAAATGAGTTGTTTGAAAGAAAACAAGAGTCTTACATGTAGTGGCGAAGCATTCCCCCGGAGCGCCGCTGACGACAGTACAGTGTGTCACTCTGCAGGAAAAAACATTGATGCTACTTCAATTTACCCTTTCTCCTCTAATCCTCCTCTCATTGAGTAATCAGTCGCGTCCATTCATATACTGTATCTGCAACCTTGATATGCAAATGATCTCAGGAGTGGAGCCATGGAGGTGTTGTGGGTGGGGGTGGGGGAATCACAAGTGATTTGACACCTGCACTGTGTTCCCTCTCGAGCCTGTAGCACTGCGAGAGAAACGCAGAGGAATGCTCATCCGCTGCATGTTTACTGATCCACTGTGACTTCCTGACTTAATTACTTCGCTATCTGCCGCGGCACACGAGCTGTTAAATATGAAATAAACCTAACCTGAACTGTCAAATGGGACTGCAGCTTATGTATTTCCTCCTAGTTAAAAGTCTCCACTTGTTCACAAGCCTAGGTCTACATTGATGCTGTTGGTCTGTTTCACGCAGTCAGAACAATCACTGTGGGGGTCGAAATACTGAAGCCTTTATTTTTTTTTATTGAAATGCTTTCTTCTTGCCTTAATTCTGCCTTAGAACAGTACAATGGGAAGACATTTATTTAAAGAATCCAAATCAATGAAGTGTATTTGTAGAATGTACACACTTCCCCAAGTCATTTAAATACCCAAATCCCCAGAAATAATACCACCAAGAACATGACTAGTGAGTCCTCAGTGGTAGTTTCCCCCACCCCCAGCCCTGACCACTGGTGATTTCTGCTCGTGCCACTTATGTGTAAATCAGCCAATCAGTGTAGTGCTGACCCACATGCTGTCTTCTTCAAACACACACACACACACACACACACACACACACACTAACACTAGATGAGTGAAGATGTTGTAGTCATTGCTCCATTGTAAAATATATATATATATATATATATATATATATATATATATATATATATATATATATATATATATATATATATTAGATGGCAAACTTTCCTTGATTACTTTAACAGTCTACCATGTACCAGTGTGACTGATTAAGGTCCCTACACCCCCACCCTACCCTCCCTCCATCCTTTTATTCCACCCCTATTTTCTGTTTGGATTGTAGTTATCAGTTGGTTTGTCTATCTGTCCTATTTCTGGCATTGTTGCGGATATGAATTAAAAATTCCATAAAATTCCATAAAAGGTGTTGTAAAATACAGATCACAATATGCAAACAGCGCAAATATATATCTATATAGATATATATATATATCTATATAGATATAGATAGATATAGATACATATATCTATATCTATATAGATATAGATACATATATCTATATAGACATCTATATCTATATAGATATACATCTATATATGTGTGTATATATATATATATATATATATATATATATATATATATATATATATATATATATATATATATATATATATGTATATATATATATATATATATATATATATATATGTATGTATATATATATATATATATATATATATGTATGTATGTATGTATGTGTATATCTTGATCGCGTGACGTGTGTGTAGTGTTTGGTGCGTTTGCGTGTTTGGTGCAGTGTGAACGTGTGTGTGACAATACTGTAACTTCACCCTTGAATCGAACTATAAGTGTGAAAGCGCCCTAAAACACCAGAGCAGTGTGAGCCAGCGGTGGAAATGTAGCCTCAGAATTCTGACTTCCTTTCCAAGAATTCTGACTTTTAACTCAACATTCTTAAAGTCAGAACTCAAATACATTTTTATCACGTCGCCCTAATCCTCTTCTGTAGAATTCGGCGTGTATTGATTTTGTCAATGTCTGTTGTTTCCTCTGAAGCAATACATCATAGACACCTTGTCTCTGTTGCTGCTATTGGATGGTAGCCTATGTGTGGATGATGTATGAAACCTAACTTCACCTAACAGCTAGAAGACGAGGATTCATCTCCAGACCGTGGCTGGCATTTTTCAGTTTGTGCGACATGAACAGAGAAGCACTCGGCTGTCTGTTCATCCCGCTGGGCTGAAGCTCCATCTTCTCACTCATTCCTCACTCCTAATTGTGCTTGATGTCTCTGCTGTCAGTTTAGAGTCATGTGTAGAGAAATTCTGCTGTTGTGCAGCCTTCAGGAAAGCTTCATCTGTGTCTGTGTGCTGAGCAGAGGGGTTGGACTGTACATTTGGCGTCATCACCATGGAGACTAAGCTGTTGCCATTATTAAACTTTTCTCACTCCGAGAAAGGCATCAGGAGTTCTATAGGTGGGCTGAGCGGAGATCGAGATGTGAGAACAGGGAGCTAAATATGGAGCGACGACTCAGACGCTGTTGATTAGTGGAGCAGTTTAGACTCTCAAATGGCTGCATTTCTTTTAAAACACACACACACACACACACACTCTGTAGCTGACGGCTTGCCCACTGCAGAGATGTACAGCATGCCCTGTCAGAGCTGGAATGTATGTAATGGCCTATGTACATTTTACTGTACTTAAGTACAAATGTTAGGTACTTGTCCTTGAGTCTTGTCTTCTCATGCCACTTTCTACTTCTACTCTGCTACATTTCAAATAGAAATATTGTACTTTTTACTCTACTACATTCTTCTACTTGAATTCAATTCAATTTTATTTAGTATCAAATCATAATGAGTTATCTCAAGACACTTTACAGATAGAGTAGCTCTAGACCACACTGTAATTTACAACGATTCTAGTAATTCCCCAAAAGCAGGTATTTTGTGTGACAGTGGCGAGGAAAAACTCCTTTTAGGCAGAAACCTCGACAGACCCAGGCTCTTGGTAGGCGGTGTCTGACGACCGGTTGGGGGTGCGATGAACAGTGGTAACAATAGTCAATATAGACAATGGAACAGTGACTAGAAATAGTGGTTGTAGTAGTTCATGGCTTAGCAGGGCACAGCAGGGCGTAGCAGGTCGCACAGATACACATTACCAATTAAGAGTTTTGGACACAACACATACTAAAATATGAAAAACAAAAAAAACTACACGGGGCGCCTGGGTAGCTCACCTGGTTGTGCGTGTGCCCCATCTACAAGGGCTCAGTCCTTGACGCAGCTGCATGACATTCCCCCCCCGTCTCCCTTTCCTGTCGTAGGCTGTTGTGTCAACATAAAAGCCTAAAATTGGGACGACCTCTAGCTCCCCCCATGTAAGCTGAGTCCTTTGCAGCGGCCAGGGTTTGAATCCGACCTGCGGCCCTTTGCTGCGTCTCATCCTCCATCTCACCTTTCCTTTCTATCCACTATCACACATAAAGGGAAAATCCCCAAAACCCAGAAAAGGCCTAAAAATGCCCCAAAAAATAATTACCCAACAATGTAACGGCCCACAAGTCCATCTGAAAAGATTAGATGATTAAACACTTAGTTGATTGACAGAACTGTTTGGATCGTTTCCAGTTTCTAAAATGTGAGGATTTTTACTTTTACTCTGAGTACATTTTCCTGAGGATCCTTACAGACTTCTCTTGTATTTAGTAACATTTTCAATGGAGGACTTATACTTGTAACAGTAGTTTCACAATGTGCCTGAGTGTGGTATTAGTACTTTTATTTATTAAGATCTGAATAGTTCTGCCACCGCTGCGTCCTCCTGTTTGTGTCTAAAGTGTGTTTTCATGGAGAAAATGGACTATTTGCAGTTATGAAACTAATCTGACAGGAAAAAAGGGATCCCTCTCGTCTTGTGTGGCGAACCTTTTAAGGCTTACAGAAATGACATCCGTGTGTATGAAAAGCCCATACATTAGTGATTCAGAGCTTGATTAAAAAGCTTTTACATTTGCTTTCTTTAATTGCTCAGTTCAATCTGGAGGAAGATTTTGTTTACTTCCGCCCCAATTTCTGGATATAAAAAAGGCAGTGAAGATAAAATGTGACAAAAAAAACTATCAAATCACCAGCCGGAACACCAGACCTCAATCACGGCTAATAACCCAAATAAAATAACATCTTCTACTCTTTCTTTCCCTTTTTTTCCCTCACGATATGCCCAATTCACATAACATTAAACTGGAAGACTAATATCTGTGCAGTGTCCCAGGCAATGGTATTGCGAGTATAAAGAGATATTAGCATAATAAATAATGCATTTAGAAATAGCAGTTGAAGGTTTTAGCCCAGGCTCTATAGCAGGACAGCGCACAATATGATTTTATGGATTTATTCTCAATTTATCTCCCAGTGAAAGTGAGAAAAGTAGCAGAACATTTGCATCAGGTCGAAGGGGTAAGGGAACATGGACACTAGTCACTGGCACTACATCTGTACAGTGTATTTATTGTATTGTTCCATAGGCGGATGCTATTTCCAGTTTTTACTGGTATTTAATATAAGGTAAGGGGACTTTTTTGGCTTTTCATTTTCCATTTTCCCCCTTTTCTTAACAAATGTGTTCAGGTTGCACCAAGGTTGTAGTACTCAAGATCAGTCTTAGTCCCAAGACCAATTTTTTGAAGGTCTTGTTCTCAGCTAAAGAGGACTCAGGATTTAATTTCAACTGTAGGGATTTTGCTAAATTGCCTGTGCATTGTCTGATTTAGGCCTGTGTTAAAACTTGCAAATGCAACCATTAAATTGACTCTTATCTAATTTGTTACCATAAACCCCCCTCTCCCTGCCCCCTTTACACACACTCCCAAGAAAAGGAATGCGGTAGACTGGAGAAAAAGCTCTGGCTGTCTAACACAAATCTGGTCTTGGTGTTGACTCGGTCTCAACCCCTCAAAGTCTTGGTCTCGGTCTTGATACGTCTTGGTGGTGACTTGGTCTCGGTTTAGGTGGTCTCGACTACAAAGCTGGGTTGTGCTTTGCCCTAACACTTAAATTTAATAAGTTTAATCCAAGTATGAACATATCAGTTGTTCAACACTTAATGGTTCCTTGATCCTGGTTTCTCTAATTTTATAGACTCCCATGAATCTTTACTTTGAAAGGAATAGAAATCAAACAACTCCAACTACATGGGGTTCGTAAAGAAGATTATCAAGATCAAATAAGATATACAAATGTGAATGGTCTGTATTTATGTAGCGCTGCTGGTCTCAATGACTACTCAAAGCTTTTACATAATACAGGAACCATTCACCATTCACACACTGTGGCCGAGGCTGCCGTACAAGGAGCCACCTGCTCATCAGATAAACACACACACATTCACACTCCGATGGCGCAGCATCGGGGGCAACTCGGGGTCTCACCCTAGGACACTTTGATTTGGGACTGCAGGGCCAGGGTTTGAACTCCCAACCTTCCGATTGGCAGGTGACCGCTCTACCGCTATCCACAGCCGCCCAATTCACAAGCAATGAGTAAAATAAATTTAGCTTTCAGCAAATAATTGCAAGGAAATAACCACTTTCATTAGAATACATTATAAAACCTTTATTCTTATATATAAGCCCTCTTTAGAGCCACTGACATGTTTGATCATCACAGATTTGCCCTTTTACAGACATAACGGGACTTAATGGGACTAAACGTAATGTGATACCAAAAATTTAATATATTAATTTGTCAGCAAAGGTGATTGTTTAACAATGAAGACAACAACTCCCATAATCCCACGCTACTTTACAACGTCAAAAGTCCATCTTTTGTTGTTTGACTGAGGGACGTGTAGCAGCAGAAATGACATATTGTTTAGGTCGAGAGAAAGTATTGCAGCAGAGTTGGGTGAATTGTGTATGTTCAAAAGTAGTTTAGTCGTGCGAGAGAAAACTCAGATTGGACAGATAGTCTAGCTAGCTGTCTGGATTTACCCTGCAGAGATCTGAGGACCAGGTAACCATAGTCCTCAGAAATCCACTTAGATTGCGAACACACAAGAAAGCGGAAGGGAACGGACATCCGGCTAAAAACAGTGAAATCCGGTTGAATTTCCGACGGCAACAGGGCAATCCGGAATTGAAACTTTGTGGATTTGGACTACCTAAAACCCTAAATTAAGCTCCTTTGTATGATAATATGATGATAGATATTTGGTGATGATAGATATGTATTGTCCCATGGGGGAGATTTGTTTTCACAGTCTGTTTCATGCACGTGGCAACATACATGGACAAATACATCAAGAGATAACATAAAGACAGGTATACAGACACATAGAAACAACCGCATTTACGACGACAACACCGGATCTGTCTCTGTGTGCATATGGAGGGTGATGGGTGTCATTGCCCATTGGCGAGGGCGAGGTGTGTGACGGCTCCATCGTCCAGGTCTGAGATGTTGGGTGTAGGGGAGCAGAGCATTTTGGAGGCGACGTGTGTGATCTTGGTGAGTTTGTTTTTGTTTAGCAGGTCATAGCACATCTTCCTTTTCCTCGTCGTCTACCATCAATTAGCACTTAGTCTTTAATAATAGCCAATCCACTTTTGAGCATGAGTCAGTCTACTTAAGGATTTACCAACACACAGCATCTCTTCCGGTCTAACCACATGCCATCTTAGTTACTAATAAAACAATAATAGAATTATCAAAACAATGATAGGAAACATATCTAAATGAGGCTTGTCCAGTGCTCCAGTGCATGCTGGGATGCAGTGATGGAGCAGTGACTCGACTTGGACTCGCCCACTGATGACTTGGACTGGGACTTGAGGATTTATGATATCTGACTCGAGCATTCATGAAATAGGACTTGGAAGTTGGATGAAGTATCTGACTCCTTTTTATGTGTAGTAGGTCATGAAAATGTGATATAAGATATTATATGTATTCTGTAACTGTGTCATGCAGGGGCATGGTGTGTGTCCTCCACCTGCGACTGGAGCTCATGGTGTGTGCATGCCCCCCAGGACATACAGTGGTGGCCCTTTTACTTGATGTAGGCCCTCTTATTAGTTTTATTTATCAGCTCTTTAAAGGTGCCAGTGTGGAGTAATGGAGGCCATCTTGGAATTCAACTCAGACTCAACCGTGATGACTCGAACGCTGGTGACTTCATCAATCAATCAATCAATCAATCAATCAATCAATCAATCAATCAATCAATCAATCAATCAATCAATCAATCAATCAATCAATCAATCAATCAATCAATCAATCAATCAATCAGACTTTAGTTACTGTATGTAGCTCTTTTCATACATGTAAATGTAGCACAAGTGCTTTATACAATAACCCCCACACACACACACACACACACACACAGATAAACACACTATCCCTTCCCCCTGGTCCCGTTCACCCATCCCTAAATTGATAAAAATGATTCCATTTAAAAGCAGAGATCGAGCTGAACAGAACCGAGGAAACACCAGAGGCAAAAAACTTAAAAAGCAAAAGATACTTGAATAAATCAATAAAAACTCTAAACTGTTGCTAATAACAACATAACCTGTAGATTGTTAAAGACAATCCATAAAATACATAAATAAGACTACTTCCAGAGACTACTACTTCAAAAAATAAATATATATGCAGCGTGTACACTTTATATTAATAAACTTGCTTAAACAAACCACATATGAACAAATAAATAAAAAGGACTATAAGTAGATAGATAAAGAAAAGGAATATACATATAATTTACAGTAGGTAATTGTGACTAGACTAGACTGGAGATCAGTTGGTGACTGCTGGGCTATTTCCTTCATGCCTACCTTGAGGATGCTACAATATATACTCATACAAACCATGCGAGTCCGGTTGACTCTGATGTGAATGTTAAATATTAAACAAGAGATTTGTCTAATTTAAAAAGAGGGTTTGGGGTCTGTAAGGGGCATCGACTATGAATCATAATCAGGTGTTGTCATAATCACATTCTGCTTTAGATGTATATAAAGTATTACAATCCATTTAGCAATTAATCACATGACCACTGTTGCTCCAGCACACTGTGAACCTGGAGCCTTCGGGCCCGTTGAGGGCCTTGGTGTGGGTACTAATCCAGCTTCTTTTTAGGATGGGTTATTTTTTTATATGTGTTTCTTCCCTGCTGCATCTATCCTCAGTGTGTGTATGATTACTTGGGTTGTGTACTGTGCGCATTGGCCTGTCAGCCCTGAGCACCTTGGACAGCGCCTGTGCAGCTGATCCCCCACTGCTGGCGGAATGTAAGAAGCCCTTCTGATCGCATCTGAGTCTAAGTAAACCCTCTCTGGCCATATAATGAGTGGGAGTGGTCATTGTAGGCGGTTGCGCGGCGTGGAGACTGGGGGGTGGGAGATGCAGTCAGTTGTGCCCCAGCTGATTACCCGCCCCCCCCTTCCAAGAGTACACGCAGATCCTCAGGCCAGCATTTGGATGAATCGTGACACTTGGAAGAAGAGAAAAACACAGAGACAGGAGGAGCAACGCCCACCGATTAGAGCCTGGAGAGAGTGTGTGTGTGGAGACATAAAATACCGAGCCTTTAAAATACGAGCAGTTTGTGACACGAATGGTAACAGAGCCCCCTCCGTACCGCGCATGTAGTCTTTTTTTGTTCTTTTTTTAATCAGTTTAAACTAATCAGACTGTACTGGAGGGAAGGTTTGGGTGTGCGCAACGGAGCATAAGTGCCACTGCGGGCGCGGAGCGCGCTGTTGCCTGAATTAACTTTGCTTATTCGAGCTCTAAAGTATGTTCTGTCTTTCTTATCTTCTGCACAGTCTAAAAAAGATATAGTGGGAACACTGTTCTTTGCGATGGAACCTGTTGTCGAGGACGATTCGTTGTGCTTGGAATGCTTTTCTTTATTCCTTCAACAACTGGTGAGTTAATCCAGGAATAAAGCAACTGGAAAGGGGAAATAATGCTGTGAAAATGTTTGGTCCGCGCATTGTGTGAGTAACGTTTCCCAACTTGGTGTGTTGCTCCGCGATACTCTGTGACCCCTTCGCTCTTCGCACTCAGCACATTTGTGATGAGGATGTCAGCAGTTTGTGAGGACCATTTAAGAATTCCACAGAAACTGGATGGGCTTTATTGTAAATGGTGGTTGGCTGCTAAAAATAGCCTGCACGCTGATGAGGTTACAATGAACAGGTTGGTGTTTAGCTGAAACTTAGAGACATGCGGAAAGATGCCCAGTTCTAGGACATTTTAATCAAAGACAGAGCGAGTGGAGCATCAAAGTAAATTATAATATATAAGGATCTGTCACCGATCACTTAATTGATTGGAAGAATAGCATCACATCAGCATAGCGCACTTGAGGAACACAGAGACCAACAGGCGATCTGGGGAGCAGCTTGTTGATGGCACTGCGCACCGGGAGGACTTGGTTTGGGCAGGTCTTGCGCAGGGTCTTTCGGCTGCAGGGCTCCTGGTCCAGGCGATCGAGCAGTCTCTTGTGTCTCTCCGCCAACCAGGAGCAGGATCTGGGAGTGTGTCCCCGGGATCACTACAAGGCGGGGGGGTTCCACCGCTGCTCCGACTCCGGCGTGTACCGCGGTCACCGTCACCGGAGCGCACCTTTCTGCGTCTCTGCTTCAAGGCGCTGTCCACACGGCTTCCCCCACGCTCGCTGCGCCTTCCCGGGGAATCCGAGGGGACATGAGCCCCTCGGTCGCCGGTTCCTGTTGGCCATGAAGCGGCAAAACGTGCGGACATTGTCCCTGATCATTTGCACGTTCACATACCTGCTCGTCGGGGCCGCCGTCTTTGACGCCCTGGAGTCCGACTTTGAGATGCGGGAAAAGGAGCAGCTGGAAGCCGAGGAGAAGCGTCTCCAGGGGAAATATAACATCAGTGAGGATGATTACCGCAAACTGGAGAGCATCATCATGGAAGCAGAGCCCCACAGAGCCGGGGTGCAGTGGAAATTCGCAGGGTCGTTTTACTTTGCCATCACGGTCATTACCACCATAGGTAAGTATCAGTTTTTTTTCTTTTTTTGGTGAGTTCCAGTTTCTAAAAAACAGAATAGAGCCCGTAACCAGTGCAGGTGCCTCTCGGTGTCGGAGTATTATCACTGTTGCACAACAGGACATAGTTTATTATGGGGACAGTTACATTGTCAAGTCAATAAAACAGCAAGTAGGCAGAAATTTCGTATGTTCAATGTTCGTATTCATATTCAGAGCAGTCCCAAAGTATCCGACCTGATCTCAAATATGTCTGTGGAGTCTTAAGATAAGTTAAGATAGAAGTTTTTAAGCAACATGTTGCAGTATAGTCCCTCGCCGGTCCCGACAGGAGTTGTAGCCTATACTTGGATGGAGCTCAGTGTTGTCTGACTGTGGCCACACCACGGTCCTACAGCATGAGGATATTTGGATTTATACTACATAACACTGAAGGATGACTAGCGCACTCAGTTGGGTGTTAAAACACACACATGGCGCAGCTGGAGTACGTTATGAATTCAACTTTGACGACTTTAGAGGGTTAGAGATTGTGGAGAGGAGATGTGATGGAGGCTTCGGGAACGGGACTGGCTGAGAGAAGCAGCAGGGTGGTGCTGAAAGGACAGCTCCTCTGAGTTCCCAGTCCCAATCAGAAAAAGGCTCCATTGCCACAGTGAGTTCCACCTACACGTGGAATCTGCCTCGGTGATTGGTGCACACATACACACACAAACATAGTGTACAGCAATAAGAAAGAAACAGAAAATACAGAAAAAGAACATTATATACACATTTTATCTACGTTTTACTTTTGAAATTTAGACCTTTTTTTTTGACATTACTGTATTTGTGTTGGATCAAGAGCTTTATTTGAAAGACAAGATGGGTGAGCTCTGAGAGCTGGTGATCATGAAAACTAAAAAACCCTGCAAGTACAACTCATTCCAGTTTCAATAAATGCATTCATTTCTTACCGTCCCCGGAGGGGGAGACATGATGTAATCAGTTTACGTGACGATGATGCATTTGCGTCATAAATATGTATTTCCAGCAGTGACGAAGGGGTTCACTGAGTATTTTCTTGGTTTACGCTCCACATTAAAATGGCATTCTTTTATGCATTTTCATCATCATAATGCTGAATGAAGTTTTTAATCGAATCAGGTTGGAGCTAATTGATAGTTTGCACCATTGACGTAAAAAAAAAAAGAGTTCGAACTCGATTTTCAACCCGCACGCCCCCATCCCCCCAGGGTGCTGTCAATCAGAAAATGGTGATCTCCATTGGATCAGAGTACCGACACTTGGCTGCCTGTTATCTTCCCAGCCCTTGTCACGTGACCAAATAATGTTTCCATGATGACAATCCAAAATTCTGGTAACACAAAACCAGCCTTTTTTTTTTAAAGTGGCAGACTGAGAATGTGTATTATATTAGGATAAATAGTTTGATTAAAATGAAAACAAGTGAAATTAATAATTAACGTGATGCAGAATTAGATGCGTGTTGTTCTATCCAATATTTCCTATACTTCTAAGCAGATTTAGTTAAGTCAGAGAGTGTTGTTCAAGAGCAGGACTTGTATCTGGAGGAAAGCACTGCACCAGGCCTGCTTTTCCTCCAGTTTTTCCAGGCTACACTTAAAAGGGACGCCTGCACCGAGCAGCGAAGGTGGATCCTGCACACTGTTGTTTCTAGGCTACAGCAACGAGAGCCATTGTAATATTCATGTCCTGTGAAGTGGTTACATTCACTGTAGCGGGCTGTGTGGAAACGCATTGTTATACAGACTTTTTCCTGTAAAATGTACAGGCGTGAACCTAATTTACTTGTGAATAGTAAGGGAACAGTGATGGAAGAAGTATTCAGATCCTTTACTTAAGTAAAAGTACTCATACCACACTGTAAAAATAGTAAAAGTCTTGAGTTCAGTACTTGAGTAAATGTAATTAGTTTTCCAGCAATGGAAGGGAAGCAAAGTTGTTTGGATTAAAGTTAAGATAAACAGAAAAGGGTTTGTTTCATGACAGTTGCATTAATTTGGTTGTAGCAGAATGCAATAAATAAAAGAAATAGGAAACAGCTCTGGCAGAACAAGTGATTTTTCTTGCTGATTGCCAAATCCAAATTATAATGTTGTGAAAATGAGTGCGAGTCAATATTTAAAATGGAACTGTGTCATTGTTATACACGCATATAGTGTTATAATTGTACTAAATCTGCTGTCTGATGAATTCAGGCAAATTATAATTATAAACTCACAAAATGTGTTTCTGAGGGGGATGTTTTACACGTCTGCAGAGATGTGAAACAACAGAAGAATGCATTGAAGGTCCGTTTTATCAATGGTCATATGGATCAGAATAGGAAAACACTGTTAGTATTGTAATGTCCTTCACTGCTGATCAAGAAAACTACTACTATTCTACACTGTCATGGGGTTTAAAGCATACAAACACTATGGAAAGACCATGAACCATCAATTTCCCGATTCTGCTAACATACTGTCAGGGTCTCCAAAGCCTGATATATATCATTCCTTCATTAGTGTTTTCTCAGAAACTATTTTAACAAACTGGCTGTTAGTTCATTAGAACAAATATTAGTTTATTTTTGACTAAATCCTCCAAATGCTAAACTATAGAGCATGACATGTGTATCAATCCACAGCAGAAAATAGTCCCCAATAAATGCACAATTTCCCCCTGTTTGTCCCATGCTAAAAACTTCAGCTGTTTTAAGATATCATTTAGCATTTGTTTTGAAAATGAAACTATACA
Organism: Percina caprodes; assembly: GCA_013375575.1. Lineage (NCBI taxonomy): Eukaryota > Metazoa > Chordata > Actinopteri > Perciformes > Percidae > Percina > Percina caprodes. Next base: position 631,285 of record JABXJD010000224.1, on the reverse strand, counting down.
AGATTTTAAGGATTTCAATGGGCTTGAGGCTGAGGGCAAAACTCAGGGTGGGGAAGTTGGAAGGAATTGAGAGACGGACTAACACATTGCTGGTTTTAGACTTTTAATGGGATTTGTTGACAATGATAAATAATAATACATTTATTTATAGAGCGCTTTCAATCAAAGTACTTTTCAAAAAGAATACAATTAAAACACAAACAGTACATTAAAATAAATAAATACATAATACTAATAATAATAATAATAATAATAATAAATCAAAAAACAGTAAAAAGTAAATACCACTATACAAAGACACCAATGATAATTGAACAATTAGGACCTGTGAGCAGCAGTGAATAAGTAAGTCTTTAGCTTTAATTTAAAAACCTCAGTTGAGCGTGCCAATCTAATATCTGCAGGGACACCATTCCATAATGTTGGAGCACAAAACGAAAATGCTCCATCGCCAACTGTTTTCTTCCTAACCTTTGGTACACTCAGAAGTCCTGACCCGTGGGAGCGCAGGAACCGTGAAGGCACAAAGGAATTTAAAAGAATATAATGGTGCAAGGCCATTCACTATTTTGTACGTTAAAAGCAAGACCTTAAAATCTGCTCTCAGGGAGCCAGTGCAGTGAGGCCAGCCCAGGAGTTATATGTATGTATTTAGATGATCAAAATCACAGCATATTGCCAGCCTAATCCTTTAACCACATCAGCTAGCTCTAGTGTGAGGCCTACTGTACAGCATGGTCAACGCTGCAGATATGAGCAAAGGCCAGCAGCATGTCTGAACAACGAGAGGTAGCTTTCTGTAGAGCTCAAGGAAGTTGTTACAGCATACAAAGTCAAGAATGGATAAAATGGACAAAGGCCGTAGTAACTTCTTTCTGTAGTTGACATCCACTTAACATTAACATTTCAACTTAATTTCATGAGTTATCATTATTTCAACTCAGGTTTTAAAGCCAGTTCAGTGACATGTCAATTTTAATGTGTCAACTTGACAGTGTGGGTTGGAATCAGGCCCCCCCAGGAAGTGCGGCGGGCTTTGAAGCAAATGGAACACAGCGGCCAAACGGTGGAGTTGCAACTCCTGGCCTGTCGTGTGATGCCCTCTGGCCCAAAAAGACTTTTCCCCATAGACTTACATGTGTACACGAGACATCTGTAAATCAGCGGATACATTATCTTTGAGCGTCACAATCCAGAGAAATGACTTGTTTCACTATCATAATTTGATCCATTTTGTCTGATAACATTTGGAAAGTCTAGTAGATCTGCACAATTTAATCATTTAATCCGACTCGGCCGCCGGAGGTCTCTAGCATGCTTGCTCTATGGGCTGCACAATACGGAAGTAGTGCCAATCATCCAGGTAATTTGAAGGCTTCACTGAGCATCCCTCATAGGAAGGAACAGGGCTCCACCTGAAATGTTGTGTCCAGGTCTTATATTATTATACATCCATTCAATTTCAATTCAATTTTATTTATAGAGTTATCTCAGGACACTTTAGAGAGTAGGTCTACATCACACTATCATTTACAAAGATCCAACAATTTCAATGAACCACGAGCAAGCATTTGGTAGACAGTGGCGAGGAAAAACTTATTTTTTACAGGTAGAAGCCTCGGACAGTGCCAGGCTCTTGGTGGGCGGCCATCTGCCGCTGCTGATTGGGACACAGAGACGCTGATACAGATACAGTGGTGCTCATAAGTTTAGAAGCCCATGCTAAAGATGACCGAAAAGAGCAATGTAAAAATCATCTTTTGGAAATTGAACGCCTTAATTAACAAAAAGTTTGATAAATCCAACCTTAAAGGACACCAATTTTCTTTGTAAATAAATAATCCAGGATACTATGCATCCTGATAAAGTTACCCTTCACCATACCTAGAGATTGGCCTGGTTTCATTTCAGTTAGCCTAATAGCTGATCTGATTTGCATTGAGAGATGATTTTATGGAAAGTTCCCCATGCCAATCTCTAGGTATGGTGAAGGGTATGTGATGATTTTTTAATTCCAAAGGCCAAGGGAACTTCATGATGCATGGTATCCTGATCCATGTAATAACTGGCCTTTAAAAATAAAAATGTTCCTGCCTCTATGGGAACTTAACATAGGGGGGTGTATACTTATGCCCCCTGTATTTTAAGGAAGAACATTTATTTATTTACAATACATTATTCTTTCACAAAGAAAATTAGTGTCCTTAAAAGATTGGATTTTCCTAATTTTTGTATTCCCCTTTTTAATCAACTTTAGCATGGGTTCCTAAACTTATGAGCACCACTGTAGTCATCCATGGTTGGAATATGGTAACCTGGTCTCTCAGAAAGTTGCCATGACCCCTGTTGTGGTGGCAATATTTATACGCAGTGCAAATAGTCCTGGACATGTTGTCTTGATCGGATTTACAGGAAACAGCACACAGTCATCTGCTACTATTCTCACAGGTATGTTCTGTTCTCTCAGTGAGAGTTCTGATTACTAGGTTTAGGAGAGATGGAATTTTCTGGATGCCTCAGAGCATGAAGTTAAGCAATCACAGGAAAGTGTCTTGATGTCAGTTTGATATCTTTTTTTGGGGGATTTGCCTGACCATCCAGACTTTATAAGGCAGACCAATTTCGTCTGGCCCTCCAAGCAGGTTAAATCCAAGGCTAAGAATTATTTGCAGGTAGTATTCGACCCAGCCATGCATGTCTTTAAGGTGTGGAGCTTTGATTTGATGAGTTCACTCAATGATTGGAAGGCCGTGCTCAAATATACCGTTCAGTTGAGATTCATCACCTCGTACTCTCACCTCTTATTGCCTTTTGAGGGACATTTTCCTCTTAGAAATAATGCAACATGATTCATTCGTTTGCACTCCATAAATAGCTTTTCAAATAATTATAAGTAATAAAGAATTGAAATTAACTTTGTTCAAAATAAAACTGTGCTGCAAAGATAAGGAAAACAATTTGGACTGTGTCAACTGTGAGCTGTATGAGGAAACCGATTAAATGTAGTGTCTTCATGTGGGACAGTAGAAACGGTTCAAAGATATCTATTAAGATAGCGTGCTCACTGCTGCATGTGAACATTTACAGCACAATAAATCACAAGTAAAACAAATACCCAAAGAGAAATGTAAGAATACAGCTCACCACCACAGTACGCTGCTCAGAAAGCCATAGATGTAGATGATCTGTTTACTACACAACTATTTTAGGAAAGAAAATAACAATGTAAAAGAATATGCAGTAAAAGTGAACGAGGACAGTCCATTGAATTACATTTCAGGAGTGATTTAAAGGCTGATATCAACTCTGCTGGACCAATCTCTTAGTAGTAGTAGTAGTATGTAATAGCAAAAATAGTAGGTAGGTATTTGAAACCTTAATAGTAATAGTAGAAGCAGCATTGGTACTAGAAGGTGTGGCAGTTTTAGCAGCAGTGTTTGTAGTAATAGTAGTAGTCAGGGCTTAGTCACCTGCTAACATGGCTGGCAGATTTTTAAAGTTACCAGCCAATCAGACTTTCCACTAGCCAAACGTGTGTTTCTTTTTTCCTAACTAACTTTACTTTACCGTGGTATTGCTGTGTGTATTTTGTCCATGACAAATCCCCGTCTAATCGGACCCAAAACGTCACCGTTAGTAAATGCCGTAAACACAGTCTTTGTAAATCTTTACATTCATCCCCCAGAAGAACCAAGCAGGACTCCCGTGTTGCACGATCCACATTTTCTAGAAAAGTTGCCATTTCCAGTGTGTAGCTTGCTTGCTTGAGGTTTTTTGTGTCCTGTGGCAAACGGCAATGAGCAGAGGGTGAGGGCGTCATATGTCAGGCAGTTATCCTGGAAATGTCCTTCCGTTGATGCAGAATGTAGTAGTAGTAGTAGTAGTAGTAACAGCTCTAATAATAATAGCCGTAGCAGTATTAATCATAGTAGTAGCAGCGTTTGTACTAAAAGTAGTAGCAGTAGCAGCAGTATATAGAGAGAGACTAACCCCCTTACATAAACTGCATATTTTCAAATATTAATCCAAAAAATTAAATAGTTTAGACTTTTATATTTGAGACCTGCCTGTCATACAACTAACACCATGACATGCAACAAAATTCATTAATCACTAACATAACATGTGCTGTTTAATTAAAGTACTCCAAACATCATATAGTGAAGCCATGTGTTTTTTTTCAGGCTTTTACACAAAGTTAGCAATCCTAACCGAATCAACATGGAAAATAAATCCCATTTTCCATCATCTGATATTTCAAGGTTTGGTTAAGTCATTTCATGGAGAATCATAAATCATCATAGTATTTACAGCACAAAAGAAACAGATGGGACTCACTTTCCACGTCAGTGTACACAACCTGTTTTCCTCCTGAATATTTTGGGTTAGGTACTTGAGATATACCACATACAAGCCTCTTTAAAGACAGGAAAATATGTACACATTTCATGTATTTTAATTTCATTTCATTTCAAACCTTTATATAATACTCGGGGCCCATTTTCAATGGGACCAAAGTGCACAGCATGCATTTTCAGCATATTATTATATATGCTGAAATTATTATTATAATAATAATTACAATAACATTAACATTAAAACTGATAAAAAAGTGTTAATGTGTGGCAGACAGATACAGTATAATCCCGGAGCAATTCAAATATAATACTAGCAGTAGTGGTAGTAATAGTAGTTGTAGTAACAGCAGTAGTAGTAACCCTGCACTTTAAACTGAGGATCTGAGGCTACACATTTACTCATGGAGGATAAAAAAAGCTGTAATCAATAGCTGGAGGCCTCACCTGACCGTGCTTTATTGATAACAGGCTAAAGACAGTCACATGTTCAGTTTAAGGGAACCTCTTGTGGTTATCCGGGATCAGATGCTCGTCATCATTCTCATCATGCCGCTATAAACTGCTTCAAATCAAAAGAAAAAGAAAAAAGTCTGAATCTGGAGCCCAGCTGTGATACTGTTGGCACATTTCAGACCAGCTGTCTTGAGGGGCCTATCTCGGCCGCCATGATGAGGCTGTGAGCACCCTCCCCTCTTTCCAGATTGACCCGGCAAGTTGACTATATTTATTCCTGTGACTAATTGCACCCATTGCGACACTTAGCGATGACAGCATGTGGTGAGTGCAAGGTGTTCTCACCCGAACTGTGCTCAGAGGGAGAAAAGCAACACAGTACTGTGCCTATATACACCTACCTTTCTCAGTTTTACCTGTTTTCTAAGTTTTTTCATATCAGAAATATGGGTTTCTTTCAACCAAATTGGCCCAAAATAACATGGATGTATGCATGGACGTTGTATGGAACCCATTCAACATTCTTCGCAAATTAAATGGTTTCTTGACTTAATTCTCACATAAACTGTGATTATCCATCAACAACCTCTGATCCTAACTATTAGTCCTAATATTTCATAATTTCTTTTTTTTAAGCAAAAAAATGAGGTATAATGTCATTTAAATTAGGTTTATTGTCCATGAATAAAAAAAAAAAAACATTAAAAAAGGGGACAAAAACGTCCTAAAATGTGCCAAAGAAGGTAAAAGTCAGTGCTGTTACATGTCTGGAAATATCAACATATGTATGTGAATGGGCAGTTTGGGATATGACTGAAATTGGATTTTTAAAAGACTGAGATAACACACAACAATAACTGAAATTATACCAAAGTGTTTCCTTTTTGACTTGCTAGAAGGAAAGAGCTTCTGAAACATCCTAGAGACCATTAGCACAACTCTTCCTATGTCCCAGACTAGTGAAGCTTAATCAGGGTCAGCAGCACTTTAAGACCATTGAATGGCGGACAAAAAACAAATAGCTTTTTAATTGAAACTATATTTGTTACAATCAAACAATTAAATGAAAAATGTGTTGAAAATCAGTTGCATATCTCACAGTCTGTTGTGGTGGATGGCACATTCCTTACCAATATTCACCAATATGTCACGTTTAATAAAAGTTTAATAAAATGAGAATGAAAGTTAAAATGAGATTTTTGTGAAATATAATTACCAGAAATGATTTAATGACTTAGTGGGTAAAAAGTAAATAACAGAACAGCTAGAACAGTCTGGTAAGTTCAGAAAATGACATCACTTTTTCTGTAATGCAGTCTGTAAAACCAGGAAAAGACAACACTTACCATATTACCATATCCAAAATCTAAGACAATATCTAGTCTCATATTGCAATATCATTATAGCATTGATATATTGCCCAGCCCTAAACCGTAACATAGGCCTATCACTCCTGACACTTTATATTAATGCTAAATAAATGTTACTCCCAACAACGAGACCAGAACTTACTTGAGGAACTCCGAGATACATGTTCCAATTGTCACAGTAGCTCTAATTGCCTGAGTGCTGCATGATTATTTCCACAATAGTTAGGTCAAATGCTTTTATCCTTTTATCCATCATCCTTGCTGATAAAACCCGTCCTTTCTAATGAATGAATGATGAAAGCGCTTTGTGAAGATGAGACAGATGCCGTGTTTTGGTCGGACCTATTGTGCCAATCACAGTTTCCGTTACACTGCACAGCAAGTGTCACTTCCAGAATTTTTGGACACATCCACTAAAAGAGAGGGCATTATGAATCAACACATTCAAAAAAGCCAATTTTAAAACAAGTCAAGGGGCTATTTCTAAATAATAGAGTGGTGGAAAAAATAATATGTTAACCAAGAAAATTACAAGTATAGATCTGTAAAATATACTTTCATGAACTTAGTAGCTATATATTCATTATACTGATTTTGAATTATCAAAACACATATTTATTATCTTGCATTTCATATATAAAATAAATCAGTGTTTGCATAACAAGTCTAGCCCAACGTACATGTGGTAATAACAAAACGGGTCCCACAGCACAGGAAAGCATTTTACATATGATTAGATATAAGAAACATATTCAACTAAAGGAAATTATATGGTGCCTATAGGGGTTATGGGATCAAAATGTTTCTGAGGGTCAATTTGCATATAATGGTGGCTCTGTGATTTGTCTGATACTCCACACAGCGCCACAGGCTGCAGAAAGCTACGCTTTGCTTCCACTCGGCTGTTGTCCTTAGGATGATAATACACACCGTTATCTTGACAGAGATTGTTTGGTGGAGTTCTGCAGATGTGAAGCATGTAGACAGTGATTACTGTGTGTGTGTGTGTGTGTGTGTGTGTGTGTGTGTGTGTGTGTGGCTATAGCGGAATACGCAGATTGTCCTTCAGTGTTGCATCTTGACAATGACTGATTCTAATTCCCAAAGAGAACCTGTTGGTTCTCCAGCTGTGTTGGTGCTTTCATCAAAAAGCACAACCAGGGCCAGAGCCAGATGTTTCACCTTTCTACAGGGCCCCGCATTTTCTTGCTACGCCCCTGAAAATGACAGAAATTTGCAGTTATTTTAAAAACCTAAAAGATTTGATGCTGAAGCCCCAGAAGCCGGCCCTGAGCACATCCACTGGGAGGGTCAATAAGCCTGCTCACCCATCTGCAGTTTCTTGATGACATACGGGCTGTAATACCTAAGGCTTCTCATTAGTATTATTATTACTCTTTAGTATGGATTATGTAAATCTCCAATACATCAAGGACACAGGATTTCATGACTTCTTTGCTTGAGCAGCAGTCAATAAAATGATTGAGCATATTTTAGACGAGATGATTTGCTCATTCATTCACTAAGTTTAATAACAGGTGCATATACAAGGATTAATGGCATACAGGTAAAAGCCAGTAAATTAGAATATTTTGAAAAACTTGATTTATTTCAGTAATTGCATTCAAAAGGTGTAACTTGTACATTATATTTATTCATTGCACACAGACTGATGCATTCAAATGTTTATTTCATTTAATTTTGATGATTTGAAGTGGCAACAAATGAAAATCCAAAATTCCGTGTGTCACAAAATTAGAATATTACTTAAGGCTAATACAAAAAAGGGAGTTTTTAGAAATGTTGGCCAACTGAAAAGTATGAAAATGAAAAATATGAGCATGTACAATACTCAATACTTGGTTGGAGCTCCTTTTGCCTCAATTACTGCATTAATGCGGCGTGGCATGGAGTCGATGAGTTTCTGGCACTGCTCAGGTGTTATGAGAGCCCAGGTTGCTCTGATAGTGGCCTTCAACTCTTCTGCGTTTTGGGTCTGGCATTCTGCATCTTCCTTTTCACAATACCCCACAGATTTTCTATGGGGCTAAGGTCAGGGAGTTGGCTGGCCAATTTAGAACAGAAATACCATGGTCTGTAAACCAGGCACGGGTAGATTTTGCGCTGTGTGCAGGCGCCAAGTCCTGTTGGAACCTGAAATCTCCATCTCCATAGAGCAGGTCAGCAGCAGGAAGCATGAAGTGCTCTAAAACTTGCTGGTAGACGGCTGCGTTGACCCTGGATCTCAGGAAACAGAGTGGACCGACACCAGCAGATGACATGGCACCCCAAACCATCACTGATGGTGGAAACTTTACACTAGACTTCAGGCAACGTGGATCCTGTGCCTCTCCTGTCTTCCTCCAGACTCTGGGACCTCGATTTCCAAAGGAAATGCAAAATTTGCTTTCGTCAGAAAACATGACTTTGGACTCACCAGGTGAGACGCGCGCTGTTTCTTGGTCAACAGTGGCTTGACACGAGGTATGCGGCAGTTGAAACCCATGTCTTTCAAGCGTCTCTTGGTGGTGGATCTTGAAGCACTGACTCCAGCAGCTGTCCACTCCTTGTGAATCTCCCCACATTTTGAATTTTTCACAATCTTGACTAGGCGCGGTGATCCCTATCGCTTGTACACTTTTTCTGACCACAGTTTTTCCTTCCCTTTGCCTCTCTATTAATGTGTTTGGACACAGAGCTCTGAGAACAGCCAGCCTCTTCAGCAATAACCTTTGTGTCTTTCCCTCCTTGTGCAATGTGTCGATGGTCGCCTTTTGGACAGCTGTCAAATCTGAAGTCTTCCCCATGTTTGTGTAGGCTTCAGAACTGGACTGAGAGACCATTTAAAGCCCTTTGCAGGTGTTTTGAGATAATCAGCTGATTACTTTGTGGCACCAGGTGTCTTCAAAATTAAACCCTTACACAATATTCTAATTTTGTGACACACGGAATTTTGGATTTTCATTTGTTGCCACTTCAAATCATCAAAATTAAATGAAATAAACATTTGAATGCATCAGTCTGTGTGCAATGAATAAATATAATGTACAAGTTACACCTTTTGAATGCAATTACTGAAATAAATCAAGTTTTTCAAAATATTCTAATTTACTGGCTTTTACCTGTATGTCAGGTTTATTGTGGCGTTTTTTCTTATGGGAGAGGAAATCTTCAGAATAAAGGCACGATTTGTAAATGTCATGAAGGTCTTTTCTTCACACATGTTGTATGTTGTTTTAGGAAATCTTTAGCAGTCATCTAAGCAAAACAAATTGAGCACATTTTATAGAAAGCACTCAGGTCTTCATATGAACGGCAGCAAAACATAAATTCAGTTTCCCTATTTTCCAATCACACAGCAACCTGTTCTGCCACAGTGTTCTGACATTAAATCTTCTTCAGTCTTATTTTTAAGACTCGTTTGGCTTCAAGGCATTTATGACAAGGTTATTCTTCAAGGATTAGTTCACCAATATTACAAAGAAAAGTCCCTTACCTCCTGTTACTGGAGCAATGCAAATAGCTTTGAGATATCTTTCTCTGAGATTTAAGCGTCCAATACTGTGGAAATGAAGGATCTTTTATTTGTGTTGCTCACAGCAATACAAACTTAAAGTGCCGTGCCACACATATTTCATGACTTTGTGGTAATGTCTGAAGTTCTACCATGGACTCTGTAACTTTTTTTGTGGAAGAAATGCCTTCGTTACCTTGTTTCAAGCCATTCTAGTGTGCTATAGAAAGCCAGCAAGAAGACGATTTGTGCCAGTTTGCATTAATATTCAACGAGCTAAGTTGCTGGACTTTGATTGGCTAACAGCTAGCCAATGAGAGCCTGGCTATCAGCATCCTTTACCCAGTGTAACTGGGCGAGCTCATGAATAGTAATGAGCTCAGGCAACATGATATCAGACTGACCAGCTGTAAATATTTCTTTTCAGTGGCTAGAGCTGACAGAGGAGGTAGCAGTTCATCTTCACATTCACAACATAACACAAACACATATGGACCTTACATATTTCAAAAAATGCAAGTAAAAACAGTTTTGTGTGGCAGGGCATCTTTAACTGATAAAATAAAAAAGAGCACACCAGTACTCTGGATAATCCGCAGAACATGTTTACAACTTTTTTTATCAGAACATCTGTTACATACTCCAAGATAAAGTAAGAGTTTTGTGATTTGAATCAGTCTAACAAGACAATGACCACATTTTAGCTTTTAAGTTGTGATAGCAACGTGGATCTAGGGAAGGCTACGTCTGATTATCCACCACTTTGAACCGGCTAAAATATGGCAGCTACTATCATAGACTGAGATGATGGATGTTATTGCTCCCCAGACAGCCAAATGTTTGTGATTCCTTGGCTTTTCCTTCCTCCAGTGCCACCATTAGATTGATATTCTAAAGGTCCCGTATTATAAAAAGTGATATTTCCATTTCTTTCCGGTTGAGGTGCTCTCTAAATACTGTGAAAATATTGCTTAATCCACAGAGAAATGCACACTTTTGGGTTGGGGGGGCATGAAGAGACAGAGAGTGAGAGAGAGTGTTTCAGTCAGAGGGTGAATACAGGTATATTCAGGCAGACACAATAAAGAAAATAATGTTTTTTTAAATATTAAAGCATGTAAACAAGTTAAAGTAGAAACTTAAAATACAAATATTAACTTGAAAATAAGCATAATATGACCTTTAATATTTTTTGTGAAATACCTTGACAAGTATGAAAAGATCCTTCCTCGGGGAAGACCCAGGACTAGGTGGAGGGATTATATCTCCAACCTGGCCTGGGAACACCTCGGGATCCCCCAGTTGGAGCTGGTTGATGTGGCTCGGGAAAGGGAAGTTTGGGGTCCCCTACTGGAGCTGCTGCCCCCGCGACCCGATACCGGATAAGCCGATGAAGATGGATGGATGGATGGATAGAGTATGAAAAGATCTCCATGAAATGCAGTACAAATATGATTTAAATGATTTTCTGTAGTAGTAGGCTACTAATGCTCGTTCCAAAAAGTTAGAAATAAGCTAACTGGGTCTCTTCATTTACAAGTTTGCTCGTGAGATCCTAATTCTGGAAATTAGGGCAGATATCACTCTTTTTGGCCAGATGTCCGTTACCTTCTGCGTTCTTGTGTTGTAATTTTAAACTCCGGTGGATTTCTGAGGACTATGATTAACTGCTCCTCAGATCTCTGCAGGGTAAATCCAGACAGCTAGCTAGACTATCTGTCCAATCTGAGATTTCTGTTGCACGACTAAAACAAAAGTTCATGCAAAACAAGTTCCTTCATGAGGTTATTTTGCAGAAGCACCGTGACCTTTTATGAGTTTCTCTTAATCAGCAATTGATTTTTAATCAGTAGGTTTTTCTCTTATCCTGGAATTCTGTGTGGACTAGCCAGACCCTCTTTTGCAGCGCTGTGGAGGAAGGTCTGGCAATGCAAAACTATGTAATGCCCTAAGAACATTGTCTTCTTTACTTCACTTCAAATTCATTTTAAATATCATGTTCATGTTAATTTATTCAACCAATTATAATCTCAGAGTGATTGATGATTATGAACCATGAATGTGCTGCAGTATTAAATGGCTCTCATTTGTTTACACCAGTATTTGCCGCTGGAATTTTAAATCATGGTGTTTTGAACTTGTCCTTCCAGTTTGATTTAGTACTTTTAATGAACATAAGTGATTGAAACAAAAATACATAAAGATTCTTGTGTTTTTATAGCCCTTCACACTGTGTAATGTTACCTGGATGTATCCAGGATCTATCACTGATCTAATGAAGTGTTGCTAAAGTGTGTAGTGGTTTTGGTCACTTGAGATTCTATATCCATCTAAGCAATTTGCGAGATATAATCTGTGCTGTGAATCAACACCTTGCTGCTTGGCAGCCAGCTGTAATGCTTTTATTATGCTGGATGAATTTGTACTCGCCTTCCTTCACAAAACAAGAAAGTTGTTACTGTCATACTGCTGCTTATTGAAAAATCATTTGAAGCGTTCACCCTAGTTGCGCTTTGTAGCCAGTAGATTATTTTCACTTTGCTAAAGTTTCCTATTGGGAGCTTGATGGAGGTCTCCACACAGATCGATGGGAATGTGTTCCTGTGGTGCTGATGCTCTCTGTGGGAGTCAGTTGCTCTGGAGCCAACTGGTCTGTTTTCACTGCTCACAGGCTAAACTGTGCACACATGGTGCCTCAGTACAACACAGTTTGTGCTTGCGGCTTTGTTCTAAAAACATGAGACATGAGATAGTGTTATGTTCAACTACCTCTTTCCATTTTACACACCTAAATCTACTTGTAAGTGCCCGTGAAGACAGTTGTATAATGAACAGAGCCTTTCAAAGTCTGAGAGTTCGGATCCACGGTTTATACGGTCAATCGGTCTAGGTTCGGTACTGTTCTATTACCGTGGGTCATAGGTCTGTTTAGCATTATGTGTAATACGCGAGGGGATCAGAGAAGACCCGGCCGTGATCAGCGCTGATCATGATGAGAGCACAGGTCAGAGTCAAAGAGCACAGATGATAGCGAGTTACCAATGCTAGCGTTGGCAGCTGTGGAAATGACACAATGTTATTAAAAGTTCAAAAGGGCAAACAGTCAAAGTTATCTTCATTATGCTAGATGCAACAAAAATGATGTGCCACCGTGATAGCCTTTAAAGGTCCAATGACATGCTGCTTTTTGGATGGTCTTATATAGACCTTAGTGGTCCCCTTTGCTTGTTTGAAAGCCATGATGTTTCTCTCTTTCTCATGAGTGGGACAAATTATCTGGACAAGCAAAGCAGAGAAAGGGGAAGTAACCTTTCCCCTTATGATGTCATAAGGAGCAAGATTCCAGATTGGCCCATTTGAGCTTTCATTTTCTCAAAGGCAGAGCAGGATTCCCAGTGCTTGGTTTAAACCTGTTGCTATTTCTATTCACTGGGGGACCATAGGCAGGCTGGGGAAATCATATTAATGTTAAAAAAACCTCATAAAGGGACATTTTCATGCCATGGGACCTTTAAGCTGAAATAACGAGCGGATCAGCCATGCTGTTAAAATCAGCGAATCAGAGGAATATCTAGCCTGGTGGCCAGCTGAATTTAGCCCCGCCCACAACATTTGAGATCAGGAAGTTTGGTCTGGACTTGATCCGTTGTAGAGCGACTATGCTCAAACCAATCATGGTCACAGCGTGCTTTATACGAAAATGGACAGATGATCAACAGTAATGTAGTCAACCACGTCATCAAACAGTTCTTGGGTTGAATTTGTTTTCAACAAAGACGGCTGCCACTGGAGAATTGAGATGTGTAGATAACGCCATCGCGTTTTTTATAGAAGATATCGACAGCACATTCATTTTAAAAGTGGAACAGAGAACCGCGATCCGGACATAAACAAAAACGCTTATTTTGATAAGCATTACTAATTAATACATGCCAAAGTGAATTGTTATAAGGAACATTGTTTGTAGGGTTTAAAAAAGTGATGACCTAAACTGTCCACTGTAAACATCCATCACAGCTTTTACAGATGGACTTCCCCATTCAATCCTCATTATATTCATCATAGCTTGCACACAGTTTCCCTGTGCAATGAGGGATCATCACATGCATGTCAAATGCAGTTACTTTTATTTTTATTTTTTACATGCTCATAATATGCACAGTAAATGCAGGGTGGTATGTCTTCAAAAATGGAAATTATAATTATATGTAATGTTATTATATGTAATTAAATGTAAGTGTACATTGTTCCAGTGTCTAGGTGGGCTATGCAATTACACTTCTAGAAAACTATACAAATAAAAGCTGTCATAAATCAGAACTTTAGCTCACACAAAAAAAAAGTTCTGCTTTTCTTGTCAGGTACTACACTAAGTTTGAATGGCATGGGAAAATGTCCATCCATAGCAGCCAAGATAAGCCTCACATCTTACATGGAGACAGGACCCTTAAAGCTGCTGCATATAACTTTTCACCTATATACAGAGCCTGCATCAATCTAACTGTACTCCTCTCTGTGTAATTCTTGGCTCAACACTCAAAGACCTACCTGCCTCGACAAAAGCAACTACCCCATGGGGTTAAAACAAGAGATGAAGCAAAGGGCTGAAAGGGGTGGCTTCTAGGACTCCAGCCCCAAATGTTTTCTCAAAAGCCCCTTTTAGGGTTTTAAAATAACTTACTTACTACAAGATAGGTAATGCTGTTTACGCCAACTTCCTACACTACCTATGTGATGTAACTTAAAAATAGTAACATTAGACAATTTTTGCCCCCTTTTAGGTGGCAGCAGTAAAAATCAATCATCCTTAAGATTATTTGTGTTCTGGTTTCAGAATGGTGAAGACAGAGAACAATAGATCCAAAATAGGATGTAGGCTCTTCAGGATTAGTCTTTGAAAAATAGTGCATATAGCTACCATAAATGGAGCATGCCCCCCACCCCCAGCAGGTTTGGGCTGAGCTCCGAATGTTTACAACGTCTAGCTCTGCTCCTGAAGCGACAGCTTGAAAACGTAGGTAATCTGAAGCAAACAGCTGTAACGAAAAGCTGAATATGACTACTGTAGCACATTTAGCTTCACTGGACTGTTATGTTCCATTGTTGTCGGTACGACTTCCTTGCACTGTGCCACTGTCCATCCATCATGACAATATAAGTGGCTTGTGGCCAGCTTTTGTTGAGTGTCTTCTCATCTGTGGGAAGAGAGAAGCCTCTACCCTGGACATAAATATGTTCAAATGCCCCAAGGCCAGCAAGAGGCTTCCTCTCACCCTCAATTTCTTGAAGGATTCAAGTGGTGGCAAATGGCTGTTCCACTTCAGCACAGTTGAAGCAGAGTGTATAGACGGGCACAGTGGGCTCATACAGGCTCAAGTGGGGCAGTGCAAGTGGAGAGTGGTATTGATGAGCTGTTGCTTGACGAACCGTAGAGCCTCTTTGTAGTTGGTGGGGGTTCAGGTGGTGTCCTTCTAAAGTCACAAAAGGAGCCATGTTGGCTGAACACTGGGTAGGAAAGTGGAGGTAGAGTGTGGCACGAGAGAAATGGATAGGGAGACATCCAAAATAAATAAAGAGTTTGTTGGGATATATTTTACTGTCCCGTTACATATCTATAAAGGGTTAGCATGGTAGTCTCGCATTGCCAGATTTTACTCCACAGCGCTGTGGCTACACCACACATACTGTTCATTCCAGGATAGGAGAAAAAGCCACATAAAATATTAAATTAAATTAAATGTTCACACAATACAGTAATGTGAGGTATTTAAATTAGCTGGATACATGGTTAAATGTAATTTGCTCTTACCAATGTATAGCCGTGTGTATTCTGTCCATAGAATCATACCAATCGGTCCCAAAATGTTCCAGTTAGAGAGTAAATGCCATACTCATATTTTTTGTAAAGCTTTACAATCATTCCCCCGAAAGAACGATCCAAAATGTTTTCAAAACTTGCCATTTTCAGCATTTAGCAACACGTTACAACTGATGAAACATACAGAGTTAAAGAATGGCAACACAAAGAGAGCAAAAGGTGAAAAACATCCAGCGTCATTGATCCAGACTATTAGCAGGGTGACTGGGCAGCTGTTCTCTTTCCTTGCTGTTGAAATTCCTTCTGGTTGGCAATAAATGTCAAAACATGAATAGCATAGGGTATGTTATCCAATGCACCTGCTTCACCAGCTCTAACAAATATTCACGGGGAACTGCTGCACTTTGCAATTAATAAAACAAGCACACCTTTTACCATCTTAGCACAGTGTACTGGAGCTGAATGCAAATGGGAATGTAATATTAATAATATTAGATATATTAGACAGCTATTCAGGTCGAGAGGTTTGTACCAATAAACCGCAGAACAGTAATTACATCACTAAACCTTACTTAATGTGCCACATACTGTATCTAACATGACATTCATGACTTTTCATTTAAATAAAAATGACATGGACTATAAAGAATTAATGCAGTTATTTCCTTGAAAAATTAATGTGAATTCTTAATATGATGTGCTTGCTAAGTTATGTCATGTTGCATGTGAGACAAGATGGAATCAAAGTTGAGTTTTTAAACTTAGATACTTCCCCAGTGTCACCGGATGTACACTGTGGATATGAGCCTGCCATTGGCCGGCTTTCTAGGCTAGCATTCTCCTTCCCTCCCACTATCTATTTTGCAAGAACACCTTTGCTGAATACAGGGCTTAGTGCCACCCAGGACAATTGTGATTGGTTTCAAGAAATACAAACAAGCCAGTGCTTTTTTTCCAGCCTAAATCAGAATGATAAGGAGTGTTTCTAGACCTTTCACTGGCGCTGACATATCCAGATAGGTCTGGATATGCTGATACTACACTAACACCACTGTATCAAATATTAATATAAGCCTACATTGCAGGACATTTTAATTCTTTCTAGCACGTCTCAAATGTTTAATACATGAAAAAAAGAAGCTCAATGGATCATTCTTGTTACATTCTATTCTATTTTAGGGCCTCATCTTTAAGAAAGCATGAAGTTTTACAACTTGGGCCATATTCTAATACCCAGCCTATCATTTGTATTGGTTATAATAACTTACTAGGTTATTTGACATTGTCTTTCTTAATGGAAAAGGCAGGTATTGCTTTGTATGGATCCCAGGTATACTGTCCTGATGCTGGAAATACACACCAGCTTAGCATGATAGCTGAAAGGGGAAAGGAAAAAACTGGCATCTGCTGGTTGCCAACAACAACATCATCATCAAGGTCAGACTCCAGGAAGCCATTGAGCAACAGCAACAGTATGCCAAGATGGCTGGCCTCTTCACCACTAGCTTCTGTAACTCAATGCAGTCTCTCATTCAGTATTTCTTTTAGCTGTCTTTCCCAAGGTTTATTTTCCATATTCTGAGACAAAACAGCAGCCACCAATCACATTGGTGTATCTGATTTAGGTGGGGCCAGAGGCGAGCTGCACCAATCACATCAGTGTATCTGATATAAGAGGGGCCAGAGGCGAGCCGAACAGATGACAGTTTAATCTACCAGTTAGCTCTGCTGGTGGCTAAGCGTATGGGGCTCTGGATACGTCACCCTGTGTGTTGCTGTGATTGGTCGTAGTGCGTGCAGTGAGATTGTCAAATGCACGCTTTGTCCTGCCCCTCCCCCTGGGTAAATTTCACTACTTGATGCCAGAACCACAATCTTTCGGATTTGTGGTGGATTTCCAGGCTATTACATGATCCCAAAGTTTCAACTTTTCAGCTGTCAAACTTCTACATCACCCTTTGCTCTCTGAGCTAGCTGTGACCCCTCAACTCACCCATGGACCTGCATTCTGTTTTTGAGCCAGTGAAGAACCAGGGCTTATGGGAAATGGTGTCCATTAACTGCCGCTAAAACCTGAAACCCCTTGACCCCTCAACTGAGAGAGAGACCCCCTACTACACATATTGTGTAAAATGAAGTTGCATATTAAACTGGACCTACAATAATGTGTAGGCTGGAATAAAGCCTTTATACATACCTTTTAAGTGCATAGATATTTAAATAACTGTTAGCATGGTTTTTATAAATGCTGTTTTAATGTTAAAAATACATTTTGAAACAGTAAATCCTTAGGATGTTGATGGCTACCTTGGTGACTAGGCTGCTAAGCCCTGTCATCAATGTGTTTTTATTCACAAATGATTCATATTTGCTCACAATATGAGGGATTTATTATGGAAAATTTGTTTTTTAAATAATTTACTATTATAATACTAAAAAGAATTTGGTTGCCCCCCTGCAGTAACTCTGAGGACCCCCTAGGGGTCCAGGATCCCCATTGAAGATCTCTGACCTAAAATATTGAATAAGAAAATACCTTGTCCTTATTGACACATATGGAGTGAACTACACCACCAAGTGTTCCAAAGCTCTTAAGTTATATTATTAAAATTGTTATTATGTTTTTGGTCATTTTAGGCCTTTATTTCCAAAGGACAGATGGAGATGTGAAAGGGGAGAGAGAGGATGAATGACATGCAGCAAAGGGCCGCAGGTCGGAGTCAAACCCACGTCCACGGCGTCAAGGAGTAAACCTCTATATATGTGTGCCTGCTCTACCAACTGAGCAGTATTGAAAGGCAGAGTAATGCACTGTTGTTTTCTTCTTGTCATTGGACAACAGTAAGAAAATATATAATACCATCACCTTTACGTGTCTTGAATTGCATCACACGTCACCCTTGGCCAGCTAGTTGCATTCTCATCCACTGCGTCCGGCCCAGGCTGTGAGTCAGCATAACACAGTACCCAGCTGCCAGACCGCTGGGTGTTCAAATCTGAGATGGATTTGCATTTCATCTTATTGCCATGCTCATACACTGTGTTCCCGGAGTTACACATTGTGCTCATTTCCCTCTCTGACATGATTCCCTTAAAGAAGCCGAACGCAGAGCTGCAGGGTATTTTATGTAACTTGTCGGTGGGTACAGTAGGAGTTTAGATGACCAACGGTACTCCATCACTACCACCTGCTGTTAATTCTCTCCTGCTGGACCCTGACAATCATCTTTCCTCTGTAACTCTGCACTGTAATGCACTCCCACACGGTCTTATCACAACCACTTTATCCCATTTGAGAAAGAGTGGGAGTGTGTGGTCTCCTGTATGAGTTATTGCCACGGAACAGCAGCATGAAATCAGCGTCGGTGGCTTGTGCACAGTGTGTGGTCCGCTAGCGTTTTTGATACACAAGGAGTGTCTCTGAAACTAAATGCGGTTTGCCTGCAGGGTGGAAAACAAATACAGCATGATAGCACAGCGACAGTACAATCACATACAGTAGGTTGAAAAGAAAAAAAAAGAGCAAATAAATCAGCGGGATGAGGTCTGTAATTGTCACAGCAACCCCTTCAGTTTGCATGGCATATTGCTCTGAGTGTTGACATAGTTTTTGTTCCTAATTGCATGATCATTAATTCATGATAAATAAAAGGAATATAAATTGCACAGCTTAGTTGTTATCATGAAACACGATATGCAACGTGCTTTTTTTGGGACTGCTCAGTTGCGTGATTGCTGCAACATTATGCACGCAGGTGTTCAGTTCATGCAAAATAATCGGGATTTATATGATGATTTATGTAAATACAAAGCTCAATTAGTTTCAAGTCATTGCGTGTGTATTATTAATGCTCATCTGCAGCGGAATAAATTGGCATGAAAAAAGATGTGAAGTCTACTGAACAAGACATGGGAAACAGGAAAGGCAAGCTGCTTTTCTGTTCCACATATACATCCTTAGGGGATTTACTTATTTTTACGCCCAGTTTACGGCTCACAGTCAGCTTGGTGCATTGCTATGGTTTCTGCTGAAGACCCTGTCACTTGCCAATGTGAGTCGAGTGCAGATTTGAGTTGCGCATGCTCAGATGTAAATGGTTTACGGCATAACGTGTCATACTGAAATTTGTGAAATCCATGAAATAATAAACTTTATAACAGAATAACAGAAGATGGGAATCATTTCCAAAACGTTTTAGCTATTTATGATTGTTTGATTGCTAACTCAAAACACCATTCAACTGACAGCCTTTGTTGTGTTTGATGCTAACTTGTACCCAGTGAACCAACTTTGTTAAGTAGGTCCATTTTTACTGTGTTGACATTACAGAAGACTCTCGCTAGCATCTTGTATGCTACTTGTCGCAAAGTGACGGCAGCACATCTCACATCTTCACTCGTCACAAAGAAGGAGAAACACAGCTACTTTTAAACATTATCAAGGACTTGGATATCAACTGGTTTTTAGATATGCGCACACATCGCTACGCCGACCTTTTCAAGAAGCTGGTTGAAGAAATGAAAGAGGGAAGCTGTGTTTGCGCGGTCCAAGTCCGCCACCGCTGGTAATCTTTGAAAAAAAACTTATTTTGCGAGGCTGAATGTAAACTTTCATTAGTCATGTAAACAATTTAGTTGGAACATTGTCTTTTTTGAAATAAGGCCAAAAAAAAACTGTTACAAAACTTACAGTGGTCTTCAGCCTTATGAGGCCAAACATGCTGTAGCCTAGCGTGTAGCCTAGAGGCGACTCGCTGGCCATTAGTGAAGGCTT
Source organism: Percina caprodes (assembly GCA_013375575.1). Classification (NCBI taxonomy): domain Eukaryota; kingdom Metazoa; phylum Chordata; class Actinopteri; order Perciformes; family Percidae; genus Percina; species Percina caprodes. Next base: position 610,998 of record JABXJD010000224.1, on the reverse strand, counting down.
CCCGACTGCTGTGGGTCAACATAATCACAGACCTGCTGTGACTAACATCGCATGTCTACATCTTGCAAAAAAATACCCTGAGAAGTCAGTTTGAGATGACCTTCTGACTACGGAAAAACATATCCCTGATACAGGTCTGTTGGCAGAGAGGCAGCAGGGCACACCAGGCCAAGTGGTGTCAGTTTCTCTGGGGACATGATTTTAGCAAGAACAGCACGAGTGCCTGTTGCTTAGCAGCACTTGATGGCCATATTTTCCGATGCTGGGCAATGGGCTTCATTAGGTGAGGCCTAACAGGGGGTTTAGAGTGACACCTGGGACAGCTTAGAGTCCTGGCAGGAGCAGGCTGCAGGATGCAACTGCGAAGACATTCTAATGATTGCACATAGGGAGAATTGGGATGACCACAGTGGGCTAGAGCTGTGGCACAATGCGTTTCACTGTAATGCTCTCCACAGAGGTTTAATTGGCATTTTATAGGAAGTGCAAGGAGATTCTGCTTTGAAGTAAATGACAAGTCTGAGCAGAGATGATGTTGGCTTTGTGCTCCAGGTTTTCCCTGGTTCTCTAGTTTATCTGGTAGAATATAATGCTACAATTAATTTTGCCTGAAGCGGATTTAGTGGGGGTTGTGTCTCCATCAAGAGAGCTGCAAAAAAGGGGTATAGCAATATTACTGAATGCATTTCATTTTGAATTATTGTTACACTAAGCCAGCATAAAAACACTTAACAGATGTGGTCAAGAAGCGGTGGACACATGCAGCAGCCCTTTCACCTCAAAATTACATTCCCATACAACTAAACTGCATTCTCAATTATGTTTTGAGGGAAACGAATTGTGTCCCAGATTAGTTTGTTTTTGACTTATAAAAGAATCAATTCAGAATCTAATCAAAATCCTCCAAAGTCTGTGTATTAAGAAGGTCGGGGTGGATGAATGAGTCAAACAAACAACAGACTTTCACCCAGAAGACTGTGTGTGCTGTGTGAAACCAAAATTATTAATTATTTACGTAACTTAAGTTACATACTGTACGTTTGTCAATTAAACTACATATCAAATTATTTCAACCCAAACCATCATCTTTTTCTAAAACTAACCAAAATACGTTTCCCTTCGAAACGTAATTGAGATTTTTCGTTGTAGGCAAACAGAATTTTGAGAGGACAGGGCTAGAATGCAGACACTGAGTGTATACATAAAGAAAAATTAAAGGCAGGAGGATGAAGCAAAGCACAATGTAATGATCGGATAAGAAATGCAATGATGATATCTGATGATAAAAAATGTTGCAATGGTTACAAGCTCTTGGCATTCCATATCTGTGCAGTGCAATATCTTGGGGAATATTGGCCATTTAGATTATTTTTTGGGGCATTTTAGGCCTTCACTTTCCCAGAACAGATGAAGACTTGTAGGCCGTTATATTGTTGGGTAGTTTTTTCTTTAAACATAATATTTTTGGGCATTTTTAGGCCTTTTTGTTTGTTTTTTTAAGATTATTGTTTTGGGGATTTTCCCTTTATGTGTGGTGACAGTGGCTAGGAAGGAAAGTGGGAGTGAGATGGGGGATGAGCTGCAGCAAAGTCGGACAGACTCAAACTGAGTCAAACCGGCGGCACATTAAGGAGTAAGCCTCCACATATATGCGCCCACTCTACCGACTGTGCTAACCTGGTCATGGGCATTTAGTTTTAAAGCAACTATGATCAATATCCTTACATTAACGATGGAATGCGTGACTAGTTGAATGTGAAACGGGTCATTCATAGTGATAAACCAGCAGAGAATTATCACCTGACTGTAGATTCCTTCAGCTCTACAGAGCATTTTTAGGATCTTTCAGCTCATTAAAATCAATGAAAAAGCTCTAAAATTCCACTTTATGCTACACGCCCAGCACGAAAAAACACACAGGCACATTTAGCAACAGGCTTGTGGAACATTAGAGACACCTAATTCTAAGAAGGTGGAGTGAATATTGGAATGCAGGGCTCAACAATAAGGGTTGCCCGATGGCTACGGGCCCACGTCAAAAAATGCTTGTTGAATGATTTAATGTAATTTAATAAATTTTATTTTATTTATAGTATCAATTCAGTGTTATCTCGAGACACTTTACAGATAGAGTAGGTCTAGACCACACTCCAGAATTTACAAGGACCCAACAGTTCTAGTAGTTCCCTCCAGAGCAAGCAACAGTGCGACAGTGGCGAGGAAAAACTTCCTTTTAGGCAGAAACCTCGGACAGACCCAGACTCTTGGTAGCGGTGTCTGACGGGCCGGTTGGGGTTAGAATGAAGAGTGGCAATAACAGTCACAAAAATATAGTAGTTTGTAGTAGTTCTTTGTAGTAGTTCATGGCATAGCAGGGCACTGTGCGGCGTTACAAGGCACAGCAGGACGTAGCAGGGCACAGCAGGACGTAGCAGGAAAACATGGCATCGCAGGACGTGTAGCGCGACCATGGCGACAGATGCTACCATGATTTTGGAGCCTCCCTGATCCAAGGAAACATGCTGGGGAAAAAGAACATAAGGACTCCGGGGAATGACTCCCCAGAGCTAGGTTAGTAACAAGCATTTCTGGGACATGGATGCACGTAAATGGAAAGATAGAAAGATAGAGGAGAGAAGAGCTCAGTGTGCAACTCGCTCCCTAACAATATTCAATTAAAATTGTATTTCTATAGTGCTAAATCACAACAACAGTTATCTCTTTGACTATAAGCTTTATCAAAGAGGAAAGTCTTAAGCCTACTCTTAAATGTGGAGATGGTGTCTGCCTCCTGAACCCAAATTTAATTTTAATGTGCCTAATTTTATAGTAAACTTTTTTCAACGCTTTTCACATATACAATTTTTTTTGTTTCTACACTTTGTTTTTTTGAACAACAATTTTTAAATGTTTTTTTTTTTACATTGATGACACTTTTGGACGTTTTCTTTTCTGAAGTTTTTTCGGGAAAGTATGATTTTTTCTTAGTGGAACCCTGGATTGGGATTCATCAGCAGTCAACATGACTCCAAATGACCCCATATCTGCTGAATGTGTACATGGGCAGCTAAAGTATGGAAAATACTGCACACTTCATCATTTTTATAATGATAATGAATTTAAAGGTATCTTCCTTCCTGCATAATTAACACTTCTTAACCTTTTTGTTGAAAATCAACACTTTTTTTGACACTTTTTATCAATGGTTTTAACTTTTTCTTATGTTTTTGTCCCTTTTTTCAACGCTTTTGACGCTTTTTTTCAATGTTTGCCTCTTTTTTTAAAAACTTTTAATACTATGTAACACTAACTTGTTAACTTTAGTTTTACAGTTATTTTTGGAATTTATGGTCAATAAACCTCATTTATAGGAAATTATACCTATAATGTTTGAGTTAGAAAAGCAGAAATTAGGAATTATTTAGACAAATTATGGAAAGTATGTCAACTTTTACTCAATACTATTTCAAAAGCACTTAAATTTGTTTTTCAAACGCTATAAAATTGAATAAGACACTCCAAAATTAATAAAAGTAGAGATTTATACTTACCAAAGAGCGTTGTGTGGAATCAATCATGTTATTTTGGGTCGTTAAAAAGAACATTGACAAAGGAAAAGGGGTCAATTTGACCCAAGGACAACATGAGGGTTAAGAAGTCATACACATTTCTACTCTTACATTTGACACCAAGCCTTAGTCTTAAATTGTTCTGACCATTAACATCTGATAAATGCCTATGTGAGTTACAAGTATATTGGTTATTAGAAGCAGCAGAAGTGTTTCGGTGACAGAGAAATAACCGCAAATTGAGTTTCAATCTGTTAAATGAGGTCCAAACTGTGTGGTAACAAGCTGGGGAACCTCGCTCTTCCATACTGAAGATGAAATCCATACGGCTCTGGCCCAAAATTGTCAGCAAAAACAAGTAAGCTTCCACAGCACAGCACTAATTAATGGCTTTTGCATTATTGACAGTCCATCGGCATATTTTGTCATCTGGCAGCTAAATGCCTTTAAAGAAAATAATATGTTCAGCTAAAATCGGAAAGGATCCAATAGGGGAGTGGATGGAGGGGTGTTGACTACATGAAGCCCAGAAATCATATGGTCAGTGTGGCATATTATCAACTCAGGTCAACTGAAGTATAACTTAATGGATAATTTCAATTTATTATAACTTGGGTCTTATTTTCATAAGACCATCGTTTTATTGGTTATGATGACATTGTACTCAAAGTATTGACTGAGATCTGCGAATACAGCAATAGCTGCAACAAAGGCCAAAACCACATTTTTTTGGTGTTGTTGGTAATAACTAAGTTAAAGTTGGGTGGTATGAGGTTCTTCTCCATAATCGAACAGTCCACAATCTCTCTATTTCCTACAATAGATGGCATCAGCGTGCCCCCAGTTTGGAGAAGCAGGCAGGAGTGCAGACACAGAAGCTAAGCAATGTCCTGCTATGGACAGGGGCAGCAGCTAAATGTATTTTAGACACCCAAAATAAGGACTAACAAAAAAACTATCCATAGCTGTTTAATAGTACGCTTATGTAGAATATTTTCACCGTTTTACCTTATTGTCAGACAGCCCTTTCCAACCGGTCACCAAATTAAAGCCTTATATCACTCTCTTCAAAGCCATTAAACTCCTTTGACAAAAATAGTAATTTTACCTCTCAGGGAGTTGCTGGTCTACTGCTACCTTATCAGTTCATTTGTTTTGTTTTTTTTATTCTGTGACTTTGGTGTTTTAGAAGGGTTAGGAACTGACAAAACTAACAAAAAAACTAACTGATCTAGGCAGTGGTGGACCAGTAACTCCTGTGTTCTACGTTGTAAAATAACTTAACTCAATAGAGTGTGGTGGCATTGAAAAGAGTGATATAACGGCTTCAGTTGCCCGTTGGAAAGGGCTGTCTGAGGTTAAACAGTAAAAATATGGGGCGGCCTCTAGCTCACCCTTGATGGTTGAGTCCTGCAGCAGTGCGGGTTTGAATCCGTCCGGTTGCCCTTCGTGTCATCCCCCATCTCTCTCCCCCTTTCAAGTCCCTAATAAAGGGAAAAGCTTGCTAAAAATTTTTTTTTTTAAATAAAGCAGTGAAAATATTCTAAATATAGCGTACACTTAAACTGATTTATCAGTTTTATCTTCTGCACCAATCCACAGCAATACATTACTTAGCTTCCAAGCTGCCATTTGACAACTGCGCAAGTTGGCAGTGACAAATGGCAGCAAAAAGTAACTCATTGAATCTTTGAACACTCAAAACTGCTCCCAGCACATTTCATTTTGCCAACCAGGCCACTCTGTGATCATTTTTACATCAAGATACATTTTTATTGCTTAATAACACAGCTTTAATTTTGCTAAATTATCACCTATGTGGCCTTACTATCATGAAGAATAATGTAGCGCATAAAAGAACTGCAACAAAACCAAACGTCAATCTAAAAAGAACCCATACTGTGTGCCTTGTGTGGGTTCAGCTCCATGAGGGATAATACAGTTTACACTCATTATTTCACCCATCAAAACAATTTGTACATATTTGACGTGGGTAATCTCCCGAGCCAATCCTTGAGTTTGGTGTCCCGCTGTTAAAACTGGCATGATGGCTACAGCGTGCTGCTGACAGCTCAACATCTCGTAGTAAAGTCCTCAAGTCATGTCTATTACTAGCTTGCGCTCAGTCTGAGATCACTGGCATGGACCGAGGACATCACAAACAACCTTCAGAGGGTAGACTTCAAAGACAGCTCACAGCATGCATGTAAAATGGGAAAAAAAATTAGTGAAACATCCTTTTAAATGAAATATGGAATTATGATTTGCCTTGAAGGTTGCAGAAGCATGAGTCACCTTTGTTAATACTCATCTCCCCTGTGGTGTTTTATCACTGAAATTTCTCCCAGACAGCTTTATGCTGGGAGCTGAAGTAAAAAACACAAGATTGAAGAGCAGTGCTACGATGACTATCTGATAAGGTGTTGGGTGACTCATTGTTGATTAGAAGTTTTCAGGTCACAGGAAGGCCTGTAAATCCCATTTGAGAATGTTTGTGGGTTAGACTGAATGTATGTGAAAATGTTAGAAAGATAAATAAAGAATTGTAAGAGTGAATCTAAGTAGGCAGCACCACATTCCTATATACCTAAGACGCTCTGTCATAGCTTAGCCTTCTAACAATCGGAGCTATCGTGGCGTGGTACTTAGACGTGTAGTGTTTCGTAGCTGTAAAATCGTGGTACGTTGGTGGGAGAGTGGCTTACTGTTTAAGCTCTTTATTTTTTTTAAATTGTCTCCCTGGGTTGGCTAGCTTTAATGATAGACTTGTGCGATTTGACTATGCTGATTAGCATGTGGGCTATAATGTAACATTGTTTTGGAGGGCTACTTCTGCTTCTCAGCAAATCAATATTGTTGTTGCCATTTGGGTAACATTTTGGTCACATAGCCTGTATATGCATTGTTGTATTCCCACTTTTGTGAATCAGACGCGGATAGTTGAACATCCGAATTTCAGCCGAAGGAGTTTCTTGATACTGATGTAACCCGCCCACGGTTAGCTAAGCTTGACTGATAGGAACTGAGGAAAGTGATTTAGTATTTGGAGTTAGGGGTTCCAGAGGAGGCAAGGAAGCCACCACTCAAATTGATTTTTCAAATTTGAAACCCAAACTAGATAATGTCATTCACACCCAGATGGGAAATATCCCTTTTGTCCGATGATCCTGAACTATTCTCTCCTGATACTGAAGCATGGGTCCGTTACTGTAAGAAATATTACAAAACACACAAGACAGTTGTCAAGTTTGTGGCCTTTGCAAAAATTTGGCTGACTCATTATCAACCGCAGGAATAACACAACAAAGGAAGGCATGATAAATGATTCAGCAAAACTTGAAAGCTGCATATGATAACTGAAATGTGTTATTCTCTGCAAAGATCTTGGACGTTGTTTTTGTTATTGTTACTCTGTGAAACAATGAAGTATTAGCAGCAGTTCAGGCTACAATGAGAAAGTAGCCCGAGTCTGTGTTGTTCTGCTGGTAATCAATCTGGGCTGCCATAATCATATTGGTCCGTCAGACAAGTTCAGGCTGACCTGGACCAGATACTGTTGGCTTAAAGGGTTATTGTATATGATGTATGAAATGCCATCCACTGCCTAGATGTTGAGCATACAAATACAGTTATACACTGAAGCAATAGAATCAAATAGCATTGGCATTTTAAACAAGACATTTCTCTATTATATAATATGTATTTCCAGACATGACACATGTGCTGTTTCTATTGTCACTTTATCATATATATATATATATATATATATATATATATATATATATATATATATATATATATATATATATATATATATATATATATATATATATATATATATATATATATATATATTGATAAATATAAAACAGCCAACCCGAAGAACATGAACTAAATAAATGCTTTGCAGTTGTCAATGCTGGTGTCTGCTGTGTTAGCAGTATAGTATAGTTAGTCCTGCTCCTTATAGTTTTACACTAAGGAAGCTCAGAAATATTAGCATATAAAGTATTGAGGCTGATCTAACTGCTTCTTTTTTAATGTATTTATACATTGTGAAAAGTCAGTTTTAAACAGGTGGTTAACGTGGTTGAAACGGAACTATGTGGTTAGGTTCGGGCAACAAAACTACTTGGTTCGACTGTTCTCTGGGATATGTGTTTGTGCTAATCGAACGTGATCAGTTTTAGCACAAACCGCTAATTAGCTTATAACGGTAGTTGTTGGGGTAAAGTAAAAAGAAATCGCTATTTCTATACCACTAACAATGCTCCTAATATTACCACACTTCCATGGTAGCATAAGGAGGGCCCCTGCATGTAAACCGAAGCACTGAGGACTTTGTCAGTGTACAGACAGTTTATTAACAAGATAGTTTATTAAAGGTCCCATGAGATGGTGCTCTTCGGATGCTTTTATATAGACCTTAGTGGTCCCCTAATATTGTATCTGAAGTCTCTTTTATATAGACCTTAGTGGTCCCCTAATACTGTATCTGAAGTCTCTTTTATATAGACCTTAGTGGTCCCCTAATACTGTATCTGAAGTCTCCTTTATATAAACCATAGTGGCCCCCTAATACTGTATCTGAAGTCTCTTTTATATAGATCTTAGTGGTCCCCTAATACTAATAACATAAAACACATTTTTTTATGTCAAAAATTGAGAATGCAGTTTATTTGTATGGGAGTGTCATTTTTGGGGACAGAGCTCTACCTAGATGCCACTTGTGTGACTAAGAAGTGAAGATATTGACTCTCAATGACTGATGTGCTCACCAGTCTTATCAGTCTTATCCATGTTGCATCTGATGCATGTTCTGTCTAACTTTCTTTTATTTCTGTATACGACATACTGCTCTCTGTGGCTGTGTCAAGTGATTCTCCCTATGCTATCCCAGGTTCTTCTTTTCTACTTTCATTACCATACCTGGCGATGGCATCTCTTGCCTTGTGCATTCTGTGTCCCACATCTCCATGACGTGCATCTGTTGGCTGCTGTACTTCAGAACCATAGGGGTTTGTTTGTGTTGCTTCCTGCTGAATCCCACAGTGCTGCTTGGATTAATCAGGGAGCACACTCATGAAAAGAGCCTGTCTCCCAAAATACGAGTATCTGAGACTATGCCCATTCATGGAATAAATGGATCTGCATCCCCTATGCAAGTGTCATTGAGAGAATTACAGTCAGGATAGACATAACTCACAAGATGGATAACATACCTAGCATGCATTGACTGTACTTAAAGATTTAAGGAATTTCTAATTGTCTGAGGAGCTATAGCACCCATCTTCCACAGGCAATACTCACGATTACCAGCTTCTCTGTTCAGGGTGCTCGGCTTCTAGCTCAGACTCCCTTTTGTGTACTGTCTACCTTGTCTCTCCAAATTGAGCTCTCCAGAGCAAACAGACAACTGAGGGACAACAGATTTGAGGCTGCACTGTCCTTATTGTAAATTGACTCTGCAAGTGTACACTCGTTTTTCTATATCCAGCTGGTTTCATGCTTTCTGCACAAAAAAACTAAATAATCCTACAGGTACACACACAACTCTAAGTTAATTTCCTTACAGGAAATGTGTATGTGAGCTTTTGATGTAGCAGTTTTGCCGTAGCTTCTAAAATCTTCTCATTACATGCATACCTGGACACTTGAGACTGGGGTGCCAATGTTTTCCTAACCTTAAAGCTGCACTGCCCAATATTTAGTATAGTTAACAATGGATTAAATGACTGATGCGCAACGTGAAAGGGTTTATTATCATCCGGAACTGCAACTAAATTTTGTTTTTTAGGGCCCACAACGTTATAATTTGGGTTCAGTCGCGCTGTTCTCAACCTCCTTGATTAATCCGAAAAAAAACAACACGTTTTGGGTGAAAAACTGAACTGAAACACTACCTTAAAAGTGACCTGTTCATTTCTCAGTCCATGTGCAGGGTCGTTTGCAAGCGGTACCTTTATCTAACTAAATCCTCAATTTACTAGCTTATCCTTTACGAACAACTGTTCTCAGTTCAATAGTTAGGAAGTCCAGTGAGTTGGGACTACGCAGTTGGAGCTCTGGTCAAGCACTGCGATGAAACAGTGTGTATTTATTGATTCACCCTCTCCCTTCCCCTACCTTTCAGGTCTGGAAGTCTTGAAGTGGAAAGTAGTGTCAAATATTTTACTTAATAATTATGTGTCGTGAAAATATACCTGCCATGCATAATAAGGACTTCAGCTTATAGTTTGCAAACGGTATCTTTATTCAACTAAATTCTCAGTTCTCAGTTCACTGTTAGAGAGTTTCAGTTCAGTGAGTTGGACTACTTGTAGTCTGAGCTTTGGTCGATTAGGTGAACAAATCTTTTGAACAAATCTTTTTGTCTTTTAAATCTTTTTATTTAACAGATTCTAGTGATTCAAGACACTGAAAAGAACTGCTGTGGCCATCGCTACAGCTCAGCGCCAAGTTAACGACTTGTGGAGTCATCATATACTGGAGCATATAGCAGCTAAAGAGATATTTCCTTCAGGAGCTGGTGGAGACCAAAACAGAGTTAAAAGGAGAGAAGTAGTGGTAGTTTTAGACTTAAATTTATTAGGTGGATTGAAACATGAGTCCAAATGAATTATTATGCTGCTACATGTGTAAACAGGTAACTGTTTGCTAAAGCCACAAAAACTTTATAATATATGGATATTGTGGCCCCCAAGTGGCTAGAAAAGTCTTAACAGTTTAAAAAAATAATAAAAATCATGACAACAATCATTGGCTAAACCTAACTGAGTACTTTGAGTAAGTTTAATTGAAACCTTAGCCATAAAGAAGGCAGATCAGAAAACACTACTATAAATCCTTTTTGTAATTTGAATTGAAGATATTTTGTTGTTTATATGAGTTGTTTGAAATGTGCAGTCACTGACGGAGTGTGGCTGAGACACCTGTCAATGAAAGTGAACCATAATAATAAGTATACTTTAATCACCACCAAGAATGAAATCTTGAAACTACTTGTGAAAAATTGTTTTGACCTTAGAAGAAGAAAGTTTAATGCACAGTCAGTGTTTTCTTGGAGCAAGCAGTTATTTGCAGAGGAACATTTCCTGCTGCACAACACTTTGCGATTGCCTTGTTGTCCAAAGCTACAGCAGAAATGTGAGAACTTGTATTCCTATGTCTACTGATTAAGTTGCTTTCTTTCTGTAATGTATGTGGCTCTTTGTGTGTTCTAAATAAACCGAGAACATTAAAGAAACCCCTTCCTGAGATGGAGTATTTATGCTGCGTTCCAGGCAACCTGTAACTCGTGTCTTTACAACCTTCTACTCGTGAAAGTGCCCTGGAACAGCAGTCAAACCCGTAACTTACTACTTACTACTATTTGTGACTCGTGCAAGATTGTTGTACTCCCAGTTACATGTTGACATCACACACACACATAAACAACAATGGCGACCCCTGTTGATGCTGTACAGACGCCGTGAGAAATAGCATAAATAGGCAAACGTAGGTAATTCCACACATTGTAATCAAAATAATACACATACTACAGATTTAGTTTTTTTTAAATGAAGCCCAAAATATGTTGCCGACTAGAAATCGGTAGAATCAGCTAGTGGTAGCTAACGTCAACGTTAGGTAGCTGCTAGCTAACGTTAGCTAGAAGGGTTTGTGGTGGCTTGGCTTGGAACGCTACCAAGTTGTGAGTCGTGACTTGAAGTCGTAACTTACGGGCTAAAAACCGTTTCTGGAACACAGTATTAATACCACTTAAGCTAGAGTTATAGTAGCCGCGGTGTACCCGGCGTAAAGCGCACAATAAAATGACACCCCAACAGCTGTTGTTTCCAGCGGGAAGGCTCCACAAGTTGTCTCGACGCATGGTTGTGCTCCTCTGAATTTTTGTAACCATGCACCCGCTGCACTTTACATTACAACGGTTAGCTGGGAAGACTGGCCGAGCAGCCTCGCCTCTACATATGTTTGATTCAAACTGCCTTAATTGTGTTGACAGAGAGCGATACCGCACTGGGACAAGAAGAAACATGTTGCTGGAGAGTATGGAAAAACATGAGAGATCGAGTTGTCAAAGCTATAATATAAAATATTAATGGAAAGGGTGTTCCTGACAGTGTTAAAGGCAGACAGTCGGTTGGATTTGGAGATAAAGGACAGTCATGCCAATGATTACAGTAGATAATTGTAATGTTTGGCGGTGTGTCGGTGTTGATCATGGATGTGTTTACCACTATTGCCGGGAAGCCTGCTTTCCTTTACTTCCGCTCTCTTCTTCTCTACTAGTTCTTGCGTACTCGGTTGTATGCCCTCTGGTGTTTTGGACAATGCTGCAACGACCAATACGTTGGGCATAACCATCTCTGTGCATGCTCATGTGACGTGATGGTTCATCCAGCCAGGTATTTTTTGAAAGTGCCTGCCCTTTTCCAAACCATTTCCACTCTTCTCAGATGGTACTGTGTAACAAACCATCTGGCTTGTCAGGTTATCATACCACTCCAGATGAGTAAAAATTAAATAAGTTGGTCATTGAGAGCATCAATACATTTAGAAAACTATGTTAGTGAATCGCTTTTAATATGTATTTCCTCTGTGATACACTTGTTGCATGTCTGTGGATAAAAGCATTGGAGTAAACACTTTGTATCTTTTTAATCTGCTGGCAGACATCTCGGATATTGGTGAAATTGCCTCTTCAACTTTTTTTTTTTAACAATAGTTAAGACAACTAGCAGCGGAAAGAGCATAACCATTATGGTGCCATAACAGAGTGGAATTGTAGGCAGACTTAGTGTTTCAAAGAGCACTGATAGCGAAAGGTTCCCTGCCTGTAGTAGGTAACCATGGTGTTCCCACTTCCCAGACACATTAAGCTCTTGTCGGTGACGTAGTGAAGAATCAGGCAGAAAGCTGAACAAGGTGTTCTCACTTCTGTGCTCCCTGCTCTTCTTGACCTTCATTAAAAATGCCATGGCTTATGAGCAAATAACGCCACCTGATAATACGAGGAGGATTAACGTGCGGATCAAACCAGCAAAAGGCTTGATTTAAGCAACTGCTTGACACTTGTAGAGTAACTCGCCAGGCTGTGTGGGTACTAATAAGGGACTACTTTAGTACTGTTATGAATAATGGATGATATAGATTATATAACCAGTAATGTGTAAAACTAAATGAAAACCATAGGGAGGTATCCTCTACTTTATTCTTTGACAAAATGGGATGTTCAGAGGATCAAATGTTAACCATCTATGTTTCTACTTTGATTTAGTGTGCATATTATATTCCACATGAATAGTTTATGCCCTTATTCCAATTCAAAAAACCACTTATTTCAGGGCAAAATGCAGTAATTTTTTATTTCAAAAGAGTTAATTTAAAATGTGTCGTTGGTACATTAAACAAAAGTGACATTTGCAGTTTTCTGGAGAATACAAATAACATACAATTTAAACTCATTTCCTACCTTCATGCCTGCCTTTGGTAATAAGAAAATAAAAGAAGACCAAAACCATAACGCTGCACTAATCAGCTTTTTATATATATGATATATTTTTTAAATTTTTATTAACGGAATACCCCACTTTTTGACATAGGGCTTATCACAGTCTCCCCTAGGTGTAGATAGGTGGGCCAACGCATTTTGTGTCTCAGTGCATGCATTGTTTCAGTCCGATGCAATACAGCACCGCCGCTAGTTAGCTTAGCATAGTGAATGGAATTCTATGTTGCCGGTTAACATGTGTAAAAGTAAGCAGTGCTTCGGCTGTGCTTCCACCCAATATAGTAGCAAGTCAATATCTGCTTAGGAAATCGCCTAGTTTTAATCTGCATTGCTATTTGTACTCTTCGTGAATATGCAGGCCAAAAGAAGTAATTAAGTTGTTGTTGTTTTTGTTGGCTCACTTTTACTCACAATATGCTAACCGGCAACATAGGATTCCATTCACTATGCTAAGCTAACTAGCGGCGGCACTGCTGGTGTTGCACCGGACTAAAACAATGCATGCACTGAGACAAAAAATGCGTTGGCCCACCTAACACTATCTACAGCTGGGGGAGACCGTGATAAGCCCTGTTTCAACAAACGGTGGCGTGTTCCTTTAACAATGTATCAAATGTGTAACTTGAAAGTGCTCAGTGGCTGTGACAAACCTACAAAGAATAATCACTTACTCCGCAGTTCCTCTCAGCTCATTGTTTTGGTTTTACGTCCACAACATCAGCCATGGTTTCCAGCCACAGCAGGCAGCTGTTCTCGCTGAAAAAGCTCTGACAAATGCACTGTAGGCTACGTTACCTGCCAAATAAAGTTAGCAGCTAGCTGATAGCATTTGGCTGCTATGGAGCTCAGGAGTGAGACTATTGACCCTACATTAATCAGGTGGACAAAAACATGAATGTTACTTTGTGTCTGCTAGACAAGCAACTGTTAGCTTACACATTTGCCATTTTATAAGCTAAAGATATGTCAGTCCGATTTCTGATGCCACGCAGAGAAAGAAATCCCACTGAACAAAAATAAAATATGAGTGCCACTTTACAAAAACGTGTTCACTTTCATTTGACTTTTAAAGGCGTGCAAATATATTTCCTCAATCTGCTTATTTGTAGTATTGGGCTCCTACATTAAGACATTATTGTCTTTCTGTATTTGAATTTTTTTCTGTGCTTAATGTAAAAAGGCAATGTCACATATTTTTCTTCACCAATCAGAATTAAGCAACATTTAAATGTGTGCCTTTCTGCATCAATATGTAGTGCAAATGTGTTTATTTATGTAAAGGACATCATAATAGGTTTTTAGGGTGGGTTGCACTGGCCAGTTTAGATTTTTGTGGGGGTTGTAAAATAAATATTTCTGATATAATAATTGGATAGACTGCCAGTTGTGTCAATTTAGAGTGTAAGCAACAGTGGCTCACACTCACTCACCCAGACCTATGTAGCTCACATAGTGGGTGTGGGCAGACATTCAAAATAAGTCATAGTAAAGTGGATTTGAGCCAAACAAAGGTTGAGTCGTGCAGTTTATGATGATAGCTGCCTTGGTATAATCATAAATGTGTCAAACATTAGATGCACTTTGGAGATGACGGTGGAGAGCCACAGGAGTTGAGATACATTTATTCAATTATAGATTGAATTTTGTGATAGAAACAAACAAAAAAAGACGGCTGAATTTTGTTGAAAAGGGATTAAATCAGTAGATCTGGTGTACTCATATACATCTTGATGTATAGTTGGATCTGTCTAATGTTTGGCTCTTTGGTTTCCAACAACAATTATCTTGGGTCATAATCGTAGTTCCTTTTAAGAGGATTTTTCAGCCATCCTACAGACATTCACATGCCTTAACAACTAGATGGATTGCCATTACGTGGTGCAGGGATTTATGCTTCTCAAAGGATGAATAATGTATATGTACGTGTGTGTAATCATTTGGCAGAAGCTGTTGTCCAAAGCAATGTACAAATGAGGTACATAAAAGTGCTTCAACACTCAACACAACCTGATCCATCTGCCACAAGGCCTGCAGGTACTGAAGCAACATGTAAGGGCCTTTTTAAAGCTAGATGAAGATCAAGAGAGAGAGAGAGAGAGAGAGAGAGAGAGAGAGAGTGCTCTCAGAAGAAGAAGAGAAAGGTCTTTGAGCAATTTTCAAAGACAGAAAGGGACTCTGCTGACTTGAGCGAGCTTAGTAACTCTGAGGGGGAAGCCTTGGGTTGAGATTTCCTGCCTCGCAGTGACAGCAGGAGTAATTGTCGGTCATTTGCAGATCGTAATGAATGAGAAGGCTCATAAGCCTGAATGAGCAACTCTGTCTCCTAAACAATTACATTCCCATGCAACTAAACTGCATTCCCAATTACATTTTCAAGGGAAAGAGATTTTGTCCCAGGTGATGTTTGTTTCACCACCTCCTCTTACCAGCGACAGGTGCATGTTGTGAACCGTTCGCAGTTTCAAACACGTGGTTGACATGGTCAACTGAAATAAAACTACTTTGTCAGATTTAGAAAAAGATCATGGTTCAGGATACAATAAGCATAAATTAGGTACATTACACTTTTCACGTCACAAATTCATGTCATGTAGATAACGTACTTAACTTACGTAACTTACAATGAGTCAATGTTGACTTAAACAGCATAGGGACACTGGACACCGAGTTACTGTCCTTGGGCCATCGGCAAATAAGGAGACAGGCTCCAATGGCAGTACCTGATGTTGAAGGTGCCCTGCCACCGTTTCTACTTGCCTTTTTTTAAATATGTTAGGTCCATATGTGTGTGTTATATGGTGAACAGGAGAATGAACTGCTACCTCCTCTGTCAGCTCTAGCCACTGAAAAGAAATAAGAGGAGAAATCAGTCCAATTACAACAGCTGGTCAGTCTGACGTCATGTTGCTATTGTTGTTAGCCAATCAGAGTCAAGCAGCTTAGCTTTTTGAATATTAATGAGAACTGAGTCTTCCTGCAGGCTTTCTATACCACACTAGAAAGTACAAGGTAACCAAGGCATTTTGTTCCACAAAAGATGTTACAGAGTTTATGGTAGAACTTCAGACATTACCACAAAGTAATGAAATATGTGTGGCAGGGCACCGTAAATGTAGTAACAGTAGCCTCCCCAGCCTCAAAAAAGAAAAAAACTGAGAGAAGACCTGGAGGATATAGCATTTGAGAAGGTGAAATCCCTGCAGATAGTGTATCTTACTATCCAACAGGGTCTTACGGCAGTTTTTTTCGTGGTGGTGAATGAATTTTAATCTAATGTATTTCAGTCTCTCTTTCTTTTCGTGGTGCTCAGCACATAATGGGAAGCATCTATACGGAGGTTGGGTTTAAGAAAAGAACAACGAGGAAAGAGTGCGTCACACGCCAGGACACGATCCGCGGTCTCTGGGGCTACGCACGACAGCAACAGGACACACGACAACGGGACGGTTGGGTTTAGGAAAAGAAAAACGGGGAAATGAATCGCCACACGCGAGAGACGATCCCCGGTGTCCGGGGTGTAAGTCCTATTTTGTTTAACCCATCCACCACCACAAGCAACTTCCCTCCGTGGATTTTCGACTTTTCATACTACTTGCTACCGTAGTCATGGTATGACCACGAAACATGCTTTCCATTCAGATACATTAGATTAAAATTCGTGCTCACCAACATGAAAAAAATGACATATACGTGTCCGTGTACACAAATCAATAGATTAAATAACGTGGTCATTTCCCACACTGCCATGAGACTGGGTTGTACTAGCTGGTCGCATGCTGCTAACAAAGTAATGTTAGCTTGCCGGTAGCCTGCTGCTTGACTATTCCAGACACTATGGCCACAGCTGAGTCGGAGGTGACGGAGAAACAACAGAAAATCCTCCTGCAGTCCTTAAGTCACCGGTGTAGCTTTGCAAGAAAAACCTGCTTTCGTTTATTGGCATTTCTTTAAACCAATCACAATCGTCTTGGGCGGTGCTAAACACAGAGTGGAGCCAAGATGCTTCTGCAAAATTGTTTTGGTGGATGTTTATGTTCAAAAGTTGTTTTAGTCGTGCAACAGAAAACTCAAATTGGACAGATAGTCTAGCTAGCTGTCTGGATTTACCCTGCAGAGATTTGAGGACCAGGTAACCATAGTCCTAACAAACAGACATCCGAAAACGAACTTCCGAAAAGAGAGAGAATTCACGGCAGAAAGAGAGCTATCCCGGATCTGGAATATATGTGGATATAGACTACAGGTGTGGCAACAAAGCATACGTGTGCCTTCAGGTACACTCGTTAATGGTGGAGAATTTCCGTTCATCTGCTGTTAGTGTGATCATGATGGTTCAATATTCTTCTTATAATCCGTCCACACCGACCTTCTCCCTATGCGGGCTCTTGATGGAACGGATTTGTGCTCGCAGCACAGCCAGAAGACGTTTACAGCAGTCAATGCCAGAGATGAACAATCCTAATGACTCAAGTGATTCATTGACTTTTTAGCTAATGCCACCAGAAGGTCAAAGTGTTCACTCCTCCAGTGAAATACCTCAACACCACTTGGATGGACTGGCATATCATTTTATGCTTCCCAGACAATTTATGCTTATTACTTTTGTGATCCTCTGACTTTTCTACTAGCACTACCATGAGGTTGACATTTGAGGTTTTGAATGACATATCTTTTTAACTATTGGATTGATTGCCCTGCCATTTGGTGAACACATTCTTGTTGCCATTGGTGATCTCTGACTGTGCAATACTTTGGTTTCCAATCTGCAAATGTTATGACATCGCCATCAGCCTCGGCATTCTTCTCGTTTAGAGCAGCAAATGTTAGCATGGTCATGCACTAAACTGAGATGAAGAACAGATGAACTGTTAGCAATGTCAGTGTGAGCATCTTAGCATGCTGATCTATCAGTTCAGCCTCACAGAGCTGCTAGCATGACAATAGACTTTCAGTCTGGTTTTATCTTGGCTGTGGTTGTAGACAAAGATCGTGACATGGAAGTTCAATGCCATTGTATTTATAGTGTCATATCATTACAGAAGTTACTTTACAGATTAAGTCAGACAACACTAGAATTTACAAAGACCCAACAATTCACAAAAGTGTGTTGAGCTAGAGATTTCACCTCTTCCTACTCCCAATGACACCATTTTTATGAGGCACCTTTGTGTAGACGTGTTATCACACTTCCCACTCTGGTTTGTTCAAACATTTAAAGGGTGACTCAACAGATGTGCAGTGAAGCAGAAAATGCTCACATTGAAATATGCTGAGAGAGAAACGGCTGTACTAAGCTGCCCTTAAAAGCTGTTCTTTTAAAAACACACTAAGGGACACAGAAAATTAGACGTTCGCTGTTTATTATTTTTTGCTGTTTAATTTTTAGCAGATGGCCAGCAGAATTAGTATTATTCCCTTTTTGAATGACAGGCTTATGGAGCAATGCAATAAACACTTTTAAATGTTAAAAGCAATCAATTGTTGCATTGTTTATTATAATCCAACCTCTTAAACATTAAGATGCACTAGAGGAGGCCCAGAAGGATTTATTTTTTTAAACTAAAAATCTGTTTACGTGGACATTTCTTTTGAGCTGTCCCACGTCAGATTTACATTTGGGCAAATTTACAGCATCTCAGTTAGTGCATTGTGCGACGTTTCTTTGTTGTCGACACACTTTTTTGCTTCTGGCTGATAAGACTGGTGTGTTTTTTGCAAACAAATCTCGTCTGCTGCAGCTGGCAGGAGAATATAGATTGAAAAGAAATGTCACACGTCTTGTCCTGCAGTGATGTCCAGAACACAACCCTCCATTATCTGAATGTGTCCTATTATGTAATATTTGAGTGATTGGGCCTTTTCTTCTGCCTTTATCATTCTTCAGAGTGGGATTCTCTTTCCCCGCTGCACCCACTGCGCTGAACACACGTGTTCACCTGTGCACACATGAGCACAAAAGCACCTGTGCGTGGCAGGGCTCTGTGTGGCAAAGCAAATATGTCTGTTCCCAAGACAACAGCAGATAATAAAGTCATTATACCAGGACAAACAGATTACACAGCGCTGCACTGCTGCAGAAAAAAAAAACATCCCATCAACGACATCAAAAGAAATACTTGAAGAGACTGGCTCGGGAAAAAATAAAGTTATAAACCAAGACCATATTTTTCCTCTTTTAGTTATTATGGGCTAAGCTATCATTTTGTGAGTACTTTACATTCTATAAGAAAAGCCACAGTGTTTTATCAGAGTTCCAAGACAGAAAAGCAAGGTGAAAACTTCATGAACTAATCGTCTTTCATTAATGATAGACAGTAGCCAAAGTGGACATTGTTTGATATGAAAATGTTAATATCCGCTCTGTTGGTCTGCCGATCAGCTCACTGAGCTCCTGTAAATCCCTGTTAATCACCCCGTATATATTACCTTGGAAATGTAAGGACACTAATAAATGTTGGAGCTAAAGCTGAAACATGAAAGCTGGAACTGATATGACAGCACTTTAGGTGTGAGTTCACTTTTTATCCTTTTAATGTATTGCTTTTATGACTTCCTGTGTTAGTGTTTCCACTTACAGATCCAGACTTTGGGCATCAAAATGTCAGGGCTGTAGTACTTGATTTTCTATTGACTCGTTGGCATTTGCACTTGGACTTGTCTCAGACTCGGTCATCGGGCTCATCAAATAGATAGATAGGTAGGTAGATAGGTAGGTAGGTAGGTAGGTCTATAGATAGATACTTTATTGATCCCCAAGGGGAAATTCAAGGTCCCAGTAGACACCACACACAACATACACATACATCATACCAGGATGATATCCACATGAATAATATGTACAATAAAAGATATTAAATTAAAAAAATCCACATGAATGTACTCAGGGATGTATAAGCATAAGACACTTGCAGTGACAGGGCAGTTACATTGTGCATAAGGTGCTCTATAGTGAATAAATTCTATATTTTTTTTGT
Source organism: Percina caprodes (assembly GCA_013375575.1). Taxonomy (NCBI): domain Eukaryota; kingdom Metazoa; phylum Chordata; class Actinopteri; order Perciformes; family Percidae; genus Percina; species Percina caprodes. The sequence continues at coordinate 590,941 of JABXJD010000224.1, read as the reverse complement.
AAATGAACTTCCTGTTTCAAAACCAAACCATTGATGAAGCGTGCTCCTTCAGAAAACAGGTATTGGTTTCATTTAAAATCCATCTAGAACGGGCATTGGTATTAGTCGTCGGTTTCCTTCTTAACCCTTACAGTGGTGCTCAAAAGTTTACATACACATGCTTAAGTTGACTAAAAAGAGGAATAAAAAAATCATGTTTTGGAAATTTATTTTAATACCTAAATTAAAAAATGAGGTAAAATCCAACCTTTAAGGACACCAATTTTCTTTGTGAATGAATAACGTATTGTAAATAAATAAATGTTCTTATTTAAAATACAGGGTCATAAGTATACATACCTATGTTAAATTCCCATAGAGGCAGGCAGATTTTATTATTAAAGGCCAGTTATTTCCTGGATTCAGGATATTATGCATCCTGATAAAGTTCCCTTGGCCTTTAGAATTAAAATAGCCCCACATCATCACATACTCTTCACCATGCTTAGAGATAGGCATGGGATACTTTCTATAAAATCATCTCTCAATGCAAATCAAACCAGGTATTAGTCTAACTGAAATAAAACCATGCCTATCTCTAAGCATGGTGAAGAGTATGTGATGATGTGGGGCTATTTTAATTCTAAAGGCCAAGGGAACTTTATCAGGATGCATAATATCCTGAATCCAGGAAATAACTGGCCTTTAATAATAAAAATCTGCCTGCCTCTATGGGAATTTAACATAGGGGTATGTATACTTATGACCCCTGTATTTTAAATAAGAACATTTATTTATTTACAATACGTTATTCATTCACAAAGAAAATTGGTGTCCTTAAAGGTTGGATTTTACCTCATTTTTTAATTTAGGTATTAAAATAAATTTCCAAAACATGATTTTTTTATTCCTCTTTTTAGTCAACTTAAGCATGTGTATGTAAACTTTTGAGCACCACTGTATGTTGTCTTCCCGTCAAAAATGAAAATAAAAAAAAATTGAACACTTTTTATCAATGTTTTTAACTTTTTCTTACATTTTGTACCTTTTTTTTGACGTTTTCAACACTATGTAACACTAACTTATTAAGTTTTACAGTTATTTTTGGAATTTATGGTCAATAAACCTCATAGGAAATTATACCTAATATTTGAGTTAGAAAAGTAGAAATTAGGAATTATTTAGACTAAAATTAAAGGAATGGATGTTGATGGATAATCACAGACTGGAATGTGTCAACTTTTACTCAATACTATTTCAAAAATGCTTTCAAATGCTTTAAAATTGAATAAGACACCCTAAAATTAATGAAAGTAGAGATTTGTACTTGCCAAAGAGGGAATCAATCATGTTATTTTGGGTAGTTAAAAAGAACATTGATATAGGAAAACAGGTCAATTTGACCCGAGGACAACATGAGGGTTAAATCATAGCCCCCTTCCCCTCCTATCCAGGAATTGTTTTTTTATGTTGCCAGGAAGTTAATTGTTTTTCTCTTTGTACATTAATTGCTCTTGCTAAATTTTTGAGCAATGCCAAATCTGCCATGCTGTTGATTGGTTGCAATACACAGGCCATCGGAAACTGTAGAACTATTGATTTATTGTCCCAATAGGTTAATTAAATCAAATAAACCGGTAGTGGAATAGAGTCATATTGGCTTAATTGGGGTAAATAAATGGCGCAGGTGTTATAATATGGAGGCTGTGCGCTCTGCATCCTAGGTAACTAGGACTACAGTTGAAAATTGACTGGCTAACACTGGTGCATTTACAGAAATGCTGATTAATGTAAATAAATCACAGTACTTTATCCATGTGATGTTGAATGCTACTGTCAGAGGTCACTAAAATGCGGTCTACAAAGCTTTGGGAGCGTTACACACCATCACACGCTTGGTTGAAAGGTTGCGGAAAACTGGGCCCATTTTTACACATGGAAATTCTTTAGAAATCCTGACTTTTGCAAGGAATGTTGCAACCGCAAATTTCACTTTTTCTTGCGTAAAAGGTTTTATAAAAAAAAATTTTGGTGTCTGAAAACGGAGGTCTCGGTTCGCGTCCAGGTGAACTAAAGTTCGGTTCACTTCAGGTGAGAACGCGATCCGACACAAATACAGGAAGTGAACCAAAAACAGCATTTTCAAGCCTGCAATTTAACCTTGCACACAATTTATGGACTTACAGTATACATGTTTTGATGATTACTTTGATATCCATAAGCTGTTCTGACGATACATTGCTGGTTATCTGTGTGACATCATCATCATCATCATCATCATCATCATCATCTCTCTCTCCTACACTCGCTGTCTGTCAGCTGCTCTCATTGTTTGCCTTCTCCTAACATATCAGAAACACTAACGCACAACCAGATAACCCAAGATGCGTGACGTGTGTGTGAACGCAAACCAAACTAAATGAAAAATGTTGCAACTTTACCCCTGAATCCAACCGAGTCCACCGAACTAAAGGCGCCAGTAAAGAATAAGTGTGCTCACAATGACCGACATTATATACCATCCTTACTGCTTTTAGCATCTAATAGGAAAACAAATGTGCCGACCCAGCAGTTGGTGGCTGTTGAATGGAAACCTGATGCAGTCTGATTGCAGCAGTGTAAAGCTGTTGTGAGTGACAGTCACACACAAACATCAAAATGACTCGTCCAGACCGAATTAGACTTTAGTCAGTGTAAAACATAATGTTGAAAGATTATCTATGGAGGAGATTTGTGGTAATCTGTCTGCACAGTCGCGGCCTAGCACAAATCAAATTAAAGTTGTGATTTCTGTGCAGCTGTCGATGTAATTCATTATGTCCTCATCACTGCGCGAGAACACATTTAAGCAATAAGAATCAATATCAATTAATTTGCAAATTTTGAGCAAGGAAGGAAGAAGACAGATGGCTGGGTTCAGAATACAAATCTGTTCTGAGACGTAATTAGAATTGACTAACACTTGCTGCAAGCATGTTTTAATGCATCTTGCACGTGATGTTTGCTTTGCCCAAATTCCTTTTTTGTAAGCTGTATGCGGAGCGCCCTAAATATTTCTTTCTCCTGAAGAATTTAGAATAAATTCTGTAGGAACACAGATGAGGCAATTTCTATGACTTGATTGTATCTGCTATCATAATTCCGCCACTAGTTACCCGTGTAGTACTCAACATCAGTCTTGTTGAAGGTCTTGGACCGCGTTTTTACTCTTCCGTCTTGGACTGGATTTTATTTTAAGACCGCGCAAGACCACAACTGCATGGATATCTCTCAATTGTCTGATTTATGTGTTACCATAATTTCTGCTATTGGATGTAAAGCGTCCTGCTTTAAATGCAACCAATAGCTTCCAACATCAACCAATAGACTCATTTCTAGTTGGAAATGTGTTACCGTTATTCCCCCCTTTCCCCGTCCCCTTGAAGGATATTTTCTTTTCAGCCGCTGACAGACCTGCAATGAAATCCTAGGGCAAATCCAGTATACATTTTATATTTCAACCCTAACCCTTTTTGTTTAACCAGAACAAGCTTGAGATCACTTGCACTAAACCAACCAGAGTCCATTTAAAAAACAATACTTTTAGCGTGTATAGAGTCAACATACAGTATTTTCATGTGGAAATTGATAAACAACTTAGTTGTGATGGTTGGAAAAGTGGAAAGACGACCCCAAAAGTTTTTTGTTCCGGTCGAACTATGTGTATTTTACAGTGCTAAAACGATTCAATTGTTTATTTACAAGGTGTTTTTAGCAAATGCAAATTCACGGATGTTTTTATGTTTGAAAAAAAGCCCTTACACTTAAAGGAAAGGTCGACCTTCCTTAGACATTCCTTAGGAATCCTTTGTCAGACAGTTAGAATATTAATCTGAGCCTGTCATGAGGCAAAACTTGACACAAAAACAAAGTAGGGTCCAGGTTGAAAAAAAAAGCTAAGTTGCCCTTTAACAGCACTCACAACAAAATGAATGCAGGAGACAGGAGAAGAACCTCTGGCTATGTGGGAGATGTCAGTCAAATCGTGAATGAAGGAGAATCTTAATTTGTTTTCTGTGGGTTTTTATGGGATTGTAGAACTTTTGTATCAATTTGAGGTGTACCTATGATCAGCATTTCCCACATTTTATTGTGTCATGCAGTGTGGGACTCGCACTGGTCTTGGTGTTGACTTGGTCTCAACCCATCAAGATATTGGTCTTGTCTCGGTCTCGATACACTTGGTCTGATAGTTACAGATTTTTATCCACAAAGCGCATTCCCATTATTATCCTATCTGTGTTTTGTGAAAGAGCAGTGAGGATTGATATGTTTTAGATACATTAGGGTTATTAATGTTGTTTTTAGAAGCCTGTGGATATAATGTGTACATTGCTGCTAATTGAAGGAATTCTATTAGCTCATCTGCAGTCAGTACACAGCAGTGTAACAGTGAGCTACTGCTGCTGACCTGCAGCTGATCCTTCAGCTTCTTCAGCACAGACCTCAGACTTCAAGGCCTGACTAGTGATCCTGCATATTTTACTGCATTTAAATATACTTATCCATTATCCAGAGCATACCACGGTGTTTAAGATTGTATTCTGTACCCTCCAGGCAGCCTACTGGGTCCCACTGCATTCATTTCACTATGACTTTGCTCCAAGGGGCATTGGAAAGCCATGAAAAATCTAGTAGAAGAGGCAGAAAAAGGTAGCTTCTGGTTGTGGTTGAGGAGGAAGGCAAAGAGTCTGGGGCCAGATTACACCTAGACGTACTGGGGTTAAAAGAGCGAAACGTCCAGACTGGAAAACGTCATTCTTTCACTCGGAAATCTGTCAATAAGTTCTATAAAGTATGGGGCAATTTCCTTTCCTTTAATGAGAAACATCCCAAATCATCCTTCTGATGCTTTATTTTTAGTGGATTATCTTATTTAAGTATTTGTTTATTTATGTACTTTTTCTATTTTTCATTTTTTCATTATTTAATTTATTTGTTTTTTGTCTGTAGCTTTCACTCTCAATCTTTGGTTATTAATGTCATGCACAGGTAAACATACAGTATGTATGTTCCTCTCAGCTCGACGCCTAGGGTTGGGTTAGTAGGAAAACAAGTTGACCTTTTGTAGGTTTGTTATTCTGTACGGAGCCCCGGAGGTGACATGAAGGGGGAAAAAATCATGTTCTGGGACAAACACTTTTGCAAAATCTTGACTTTGTTTTGCGAGATCTCAAGCTTTATTTGCGAGATCTTGACTTGGAAAAAAAAAACATAAAAACTCCGTACCAACTGAAATTAGGTTGCAGTTCCTTGTTTTACCAGCATCCCCAGAAGGCTACATGTTTTTTACATGAAAATTAAAATTCCTTTTTTTTTCTTATTTTTTTTCTTCTCCATGAAAGTCGAGAGTTTAGTGTTTGCCCCATAGACAGTTAAAGACCAACAGATCCCATTGCTCTGAGACCAGTGAAGGATATTAGTAGCAGTAGCTCAGTCCGTAGGGAGTTGGCGTGGGAACCGGAGGGTCACTGGGTCAAGATCCTGTTCGGACCAAAGTATGGTAGCGGACTGATAGCTGGGGTGCCAGTTTACCTCCGGGGCACTGCCAAGGTGTTCTTGAGCAAGGCACCGAACCTCCATCTACTCAGGGCGCCTTTCCATGGGCAGCCCCCTCACTATGACATCTCTCCTTTAGTGCATGTATAGGTACCGAGCATGTGTGTGTAATTCAGGCCTGTGTGTAATAACAAGTGTGTAAGAGTGTGGGATTTCCCCCTGTGGGATTAATAAAGTATACATCATTATTATTATTAGAAGAACTTTTCCGGTGATAGCTGAGTGTTACTGCGCAGCCTCCAACTGAGCTTGAAGACGTAGATGTGACAAGACCAACCTGTCTGAAAGTTGTAAGTCTTCTGGTAGCTGTGCAAGAGAAATCTCAATCATTCCCAATCAGCAGAGATGGAGAGCGTAGGTATACGTATGTTAGGAGATAACATAGGCACAGGCTAATTATTGCTAACTAAAATGCTAGTTAACTTTAGTAATATAACCTAAACAGCTAATGGAAGTCCAAACTGTCTGAGAGCTTACCAGTAATTCCTCTACAGTGCGACAGTACGTTGTGTGGTTATGACACAATTGTTAGCCTATTTAAAAAAGAAAATCTGCTATTGAGCCATAACATGAGATACAAGGTAATGGAGCCTTTTATACATTGCAAATAGAGTATTTAAATGCTTCACATGTAAAGTTATTCACTGTTAAAGTGACATCAAAATGAATGGGAGTCAATGGGATGCTAACGACGTTGGATGGCTTGGTCGCATCAAAATGGCGCCAAGGGAGCTTTGCTTAGAGAGGACAGAGTACATGTGTTATTTTTTTTCCTCCATGTCACCTTTGTAATTCTGGACTGTTCTACACTGATACTGATAAATAAACTATGAGGAGAAGGAGCCAAACGCCCTGTGAATGTTGGTCCCACAATGTACACATTGTACATGCATACCGTATGCGTGCATAAGTGCCCTGGTTGCTAGTGCAAATAAGATTGCTAGAGCCCTTTTTTTTTTTTAAAGTGTATAAATGAACACATGCTTGAGTGGGCGGAGAGCCATGTGGGAAAACACAGAATCAATATTTGAGAGCGCAAAACACAGAACTCGCACAGGACGTATCTAAAATTAAAATAAAGATTAAATAAATGCCATACAGCACACCAAAGATGTTATGTCTGCATTTGGAAGGCAGTTGTTGAAGCGATACGTGCCAACTGATGGTGGGTGTTTCTTGGCCATGATTTGGGTGTTTAATACTCACAGTCATGGGCTGCAATAGAGGAGCGATGATCAATACGACACTCTTTTCTCAGCCCTGCATATTCAAAAGCTCCATTCATACTGCAATCTCCTGCAAAGCCCATCAAATCGTTTCTACGGCATTTCACCAAATAAATACAGCGTGTATGAATCCTGTTGTTAGTCCCACAGGTTGGTTTAGAAAAGTCTGTCTGTGTGTGAGTCAGCTGTTTGTGCTCTAAAGATAAAGTTTAATTAAGCTAAAAGCTTCATTGGCTCCACCGTGACTACTCTCCAATTCCTCTTCCAAACTCTTCTACCTCACCGGAAACGTCGGACTAATTGGACGCCCCCCGCCCGCCATTATCGTTGAGCCCAAATAAGATTAATGAGTGGACACATTTCTGTGGCATGCACCTATTCAATAGCCCTTTTGGCAGTGCTCGCAGACTCTAAGACTCTTTTTTTCTTTTTGCTTTCACATGTTTTGTAAACCAATCTTTGGAGTAGCGGGGATGAGCTGGAACAATTCCAAATTTTGCTGCACCTTGAATTGGGATTAATAGTATAATTGTTAGTATTATTCAAAAATACTCATTTATTGATTGCTTTTTCAAACAAATTAAAGTAACAATCTGGTTGGTTTCATCAGTGTTATGTGACTTGGGTGTCTTTATTATCATAAAACCATTTGTTCTTAACCCTTGTATGGTGTTCGGATCTGTGGGACCCGTTTTCAATGATTGCTAAGAAAATTGATACTATTTATAATTTCTTATAACTCAAACTCATTGGCCTTGGCTCATTTTCTGTAAAGAACACAAAAAAATAATAATAGACCCCTCCTACACATAACTATTATATATGAGTTGTTCGGGTCTACTGGACCCGAGTGAAATAATTGTAGGTGCTATGAAACTGTGTCCTCCTCCTAACTGGGCCTGCTGTGTGTGTGTGTCTGTCTGTCTCTGTGTGTGTCTATGTCTCTGTGTGTCTCTGTGTGTTGTGTTTATGTGCGTCTGTGGGTCACTGTGTGTGTCTGTGCGTCTGTACAGTGTGTGTGCGTGTCTGAGTGTAGGTGTCTGTGTGCGGGAATGTTGTCTTCCTGCACCTGCTATTATTACCACACAAAGTTACAAAACTGTTACATTTCAAGCACTATTCTGATCAAGTTCTGAGAAATAAGCACCAATAATTGTCAAAAATCTTGTTTCTATTTTATAAACCTTTTTTCTAATTGAATTTCCTTGCATTCTCACAAATTAAATAAAAATGATCTTATGATCCTAAATGTGATCTCACAGGGGTAAATGGCAAAAATGAAACATAAATGATCTACATATCATTGGTAACTGAGCTAAAGTAAACATCTATTAAGTATTTTTTTTACACACATTGTTATGTCTGTATTAATTTAGAAGCATAATAATGTGGTGAGTTCACCAGACCTGGGAACAGTGGCTGTGTAACAAAAATATGAAGACCACACAAGGGTTAAATGAACAGAGAATTGACAAAACCAGTACACAAAACAGTCATACCACTTAGCACCTCAGCTAACGTTAGCAATGAATTGCAGTTGAACAAAGAAAACGCGATTACTTAAAAAATTAAAATTAGAAATGATGTAATAGTCTTTCCGCTCACTAACTTCTGCTGTCTGTCTGCTCTCTTTTCTCAGGCTATGGGCATGCAGCACCGGGCACCGACGCAGGGAAGGCCTTTTGCATGTTTTATGCCGTCCTTGGAATCCCTTTGACTCTGGTCATGTTCCAAAGTCTTGGTGAGAGGATGAACACTTTTGTCAAATACCTTCTGAAGCGCATCAAGAAGTGCTGCGGCATGAGCATCACCGACGTCTCCATGGAGAACATGGTGACCGTGGGATTCTTCTCCTGCATCGGCACGCTGTGCATCGGGGCCGCCGCCTTCTCCCATTACGAGGATTGGAGCTTCTTCCAGTCCTATTATTACTGCTTCATCACATTAACAACTATAGGCTTTGGGGACTTTGTGGCCCTTCAAAAGAACCGGGCCCTCCAGAAGAAGCCCCTGTACGTGGCTTTTAGCTTCATGTACATCCTGGTGGGCCTGACGGTCATCGGGGCCTTCCTCAACCTGGTTGTGCTCCGCTTCCTGACTATGAACAGCGAGGACGAGCGGCGGGATGCTGAGGAACGGGCCTCGCTAGCAGACAACCGGAACAGCATGATCATCCACATCCAGGACGAGTCGCTGCAGCGGGGTCGGCGGCGGCGCGAGCCGTATCGCCCGGAAGTGACTGACTTGCAGTCAGTCTGCTCCTGTATGCATTACCACTCGCATGACTTCGGCAGCTCTGGGGGAGGGATGGGAGGCCTGGGCTGTGCCTTCTCCCATCAGAACTCATTCAGCTCGCAGCTGAATCCCAATCAGTACTTTCACTCGGTCTCCTACCGGATCGAGGAGATCTCGCCCAGCACCTTGAAAAACAGTTTCTTCCCTTCGCCCATCAGCTCGGTGTCCCCGGGCCTTCACAGCTTCACAGACAATCACCAGCTGATGAGGAGAAGGAAATCCATCTAGACACACACACACACACACACACACACACACACACACACACACACACACAGACAAGGACACACAAGTTTCCATGTTTTTTACACACAGTCAATGCTGCTCCTTAACAAATCTTATTTCAGCACCCATCCCCCACTCATTTCGGTTGTGTGTAATATAAAAAAGCATTGTTGGGAACCGATGAAGAACACTGTGCAGAACAGCGTGGACACAATGGGATGCAAAGCATGAAGCATGGATGTCTATTTTTCCAAGAGATTGCTCCATTTGCAAACACTTCACACAAACGACAAGACCTTCCTTATTTCAATATTTATCTTACAAAATTGATATATATTTACTTTGGTTACATACCAAATGATGCACACTTGGGGAAATGCTATTTTTCAAAAAGGTTTCACCTTAACTTGAAGAAACTCTCACCGTTATGTACTTTTCCATTGCCTCATTGCAGACAGAGATTTTGAAATGACTAAAAGCATCAGGTATTGTTTTCTATAATCAATCCAGCAATCATATATTTCAACGGTTTCACCACACATCAGGCCAAAACATAATTGCCAATATTAGCATGTGCATTAGATGTCATTTAATGAGTGTACCATAGTTTTGTGACATTCTTTAGTCTGTTTATAGCACAGCCGTATAAAGGTGTTTGTTTGTCTTGGTTTCAAAGGATCATGCTGCTGTTATTAATATTTTACACTCACCTAGAATCAGATCTGGCCATAAAAGTTTTATCTTAACCTATGGCATTTTTCATAAGGATATGTAATATCGACCTAAAGGAAAATCCACCCTTCCCACTAAACTGTTGGGGGTCTGTATTTTTGTGTACTTTTCTCCCATTGACATTCATATTGAATACATATCAGTTCTATGGGTGCACTCCACTGTACACTGATACTTTTGCACCGATATTGAGCAATCATTTAGGATAACTCCATTGTAAAAGAGGCAGAGTGACCAGTTTCTTCATTTACCGTCATTCTTAAAGAATACTTTGGATTTTTTGAGTTAGGGTTGTATGAGGTACTTATCCATAGTCAGTGTATTATCGACAGTAGTGCAGTAGATGACAGTCGGCACACTCTGAATAGCAAAGGCTCACCTAAAACATTATCAGTTTAAGTGTAGACTATATTTAGAATAGCTACAATGCTTTCCCTTGCTGTCAGACAGCCCTTTTGCATGGTAACCAGTCACTGGTCTACCTCTGTCTTTATCGGTTTGTTAGGTAAGGGTAAAAGCCCGACGAGGCAACAACGTTGGATGGTTCTGGCCTTCCTAAAACTACAAAGTTACCCAGGCTCTGTATTCTGCAGCCCACTCTACTTCTATCTCCTTTTAAAAACTCACTCGCCCCTCCCCTCCATGAAGTACAGCTGAGCTGATGGTGAGTCTCGCTAGTCCTCGGGTGTTTGGGGTTGGGCCATGAAATGCTATTTCCGTTTCCCCAGTAACACCCAAGGGTTTGACTAATACCTGGAACAATCATTTCCATCCCATTAGGTTCTTATGCAATGTAACCATTTGACAGTACACTGCAAAAAAGGGTGTCTAAAAACAAGATAGAAACACTAAATCAGAGGGAAAATGTACTCAAAACAAGTTAAATTACCTGTCCATGCAACGAGACCATTTCACTTGACAAGCTTGATTGATTTAAGATTATAGTGTAAAGTTGAACACTTGAAATAAGAAATTCACTCTTAAAACCAGACATATAGACAACACTTCCAAATCTTTTTTTTTTATCTTGGTAAGAATATTTTGCAGTGTATGTCCAATTTGACAGAATGTTTAACAACAAGACAAGCTAGCTATCAGCCATGACATTGTCCCCGTATCAACATAAAAGGATGAGGGACCACATTCAGTGATGAAAATAAGATATACAGATTTCCCCCTTTAATTTTGCGCATTCATTTAGATCAGTGAACAGACAGTCTCACCAGTTCTACTTAATAGGTATCCTATATCACATTTTAACAATAAGACAAACAAACTAAGCGACGGAGGCAGCAGTAGACTGGCAACTCCTATGTTCTGTGAGACAAAATTACTGTTTTTGTCAAAGAAGTGGCTTTAAAGGTGCTGCAAGATCCAGGACTTAGCCAAAGAATTAGAAAATGGACTACTATTAAGTCCCTCCCCCCTTTTTCTGATAAAGCCCAAACGGTCTCCTAAACCCCTCCCCCCTAAAGGGAGAATGAATGCGTGTGCCTGAATAGTGATTGACACACAGTTAGACACGCCCTCTGGCCCTGATTGATGCATCTGAACAGGAAGTGGGGGATTGTTGTAAATTGGAGGCTGTAGGTGGAGCCAGATGTTTTATTTTTATTTAAATTACCTGCCACTCAAACATAGGGTCAGTTTCGGCAAATATGACAGTTAGTTTTATAAGTGCATCTTTAAAGAGTGCATAGATGTATACAAAGGCTTCAGTCCCCTGTTGGAATGGGCTGTCTGACAGTAATGTAGCTCTGTGAAAATATTCTAAATAAAGCGTGGCTAAAAGACGTGAAGCTGCTTTCACCTGTCCATTACCTGATACAACCCCATGTCCACCATTCCAAACTATCCTTTCAATAGACCAGAATGCAATGCAGCTAAATATATGAAACAAAAGGGTCATTCAGAGAGTTAGTATTCCATGAAGTTGAAGACAAGACAAATAAAAAAGAAAAAAAACTCAAGATTTCATCACAAGCTCAAATATTCTGACTTTTAACCCCAGGAACGACTAAGCTCTCAAAACACTGAATCCTACAGTTCCCATGATGCAACTCAGTGGTATCTTTCATTGGACCCACAGTTTCGAGCCCAAATTGAGGTAACCCTGATGACATTATTATGACATCATCTGGGTTATTTTTTTCAAACTTTGAAAAGCTCCATCCAAAGCAACAAACTTTATTTTTTTTGAGTATAAGCTTTGCGGTAATGACATTCTCTTCACAAACCTCATGTCCAGGTAGCTTCACACATCCACCTTTCATTGGGTGACACCATTTCTCAAGATCTTTTAGGAAGCAATTTGGGAAATGTTGCTGTAGCTGACGAGTCAGGTTGAGGAAAGTGAATTTACAAGTTCTTGGAAAATAACCAAATCACTCAAGTGAATGAAGTGAGAGGATCAAAAGGGGCAGTAAGTGATGCTGTGCAAAGATTGTTAAAATTTGAACTCAACTGCCAAAAAAATGCAATATGGAATTTAGATTTCTGAGCTCGGAACTCGGGCAACCATCCCAAGCTAACAAATCCAACATAGCTGCACCGTACATCAGTTGCGAAGTTGTGAAAGCTGTAGTATTATACAGTTATCAGCACTTCTGTGCTCATTGTGTCTCACTAAATCAGTTGTCTGCCATCCAACCATTATCTGTGGACATGTTACACCGTTTGTACGTACAAAAACAGCGTGAGGCGTTGTTATCCACTGGTATTGCTAACAATGGCTAACCTGGCTAGAGCTAACCCCACAATGAAAAATCCGACTTGTAAATGGAGCCCATTTAACTCGGGTGTGACGTCTTCAGCTTCCGAGTTCCAAGGTAAATGGAGGTAAATAGAGAGCTTGGTGACCGTGAGGAATTTGACAAAAAGTGTAGGATTAACATTGCTATTTTACATTATAACTACTATACATTTAACTTGAAGCTACCAAAGCACAATTTGAAGACTCCTGCTAAATTTCTAAGCAGTTTAAATCAAAGGGCATGCATGATTATGCTGCAAAGTCCTGCATAGTACGTGATGCATGCCTGCAGCCGCTGACCCTGGGTCTGCTTATGAAGCCTGCTCAGATCTGACCTTGCAGCACTGACAGTAAAACAGTTTGAAGTGATGGGAAAGCATGCAGATCTAAAACGACAACTCTTGAGACTTGGATGCACTTTGGAGCCATTAGGGAAACCCAACCTGATAAATGCATCAACACGGAAACAAGCAGAAACAGTGAGCATGAGTAAATGTGAGGGGACAGGTGAAGATCACGATTAAGAAAAAACGTAATAACATCAGTATGATCCTTTCATCTCCTGAAAAATTTCAGAAGAAGGAAAAGTATAGGGACAATTTATGTTTAAAAGAACTGATAGGTGCATGAACTTTATATGATTAATGGGGAAATAATTTCATAATAACTTTAAAAGTTAATGACAAAAAGTATAAGCTTTTTTTTTTTTGCCAAAGTCCAGTAGTCCTAATAGGGGCGAACTGTATTTATGCGATTTAAAAAAAAAAAGATTTTCATTCAGACAAACTGTACAATAATGTTTGTTCTCAGGTTTGAATGAATCACCTTTTTTTTCTTTGTATTATTTCAGACACAATCCCAGAAGTGCAAGCCCACTGGCCAAATAATACAATGTACATATTAAATCCTCTTTTCCAAATGTTAGGAATTTCCCAGAGAAATGCGACTGAGATGCATCATCTCACTAAGGCGCGCGCTGTGTCTGATGCAGATGTATATACGTGTCAGTTTGCATTATGCGCATCATTTATGACCGGGCTGGAAAATATTTAGGCAATTTGGTTATTTATGTTGATTACAGGGGTGTTTTAAAGCCCGATGCACCTTTTCTATCACAATTATTCTAGCTATCAAAGACAAAATATTCACTATCACTGAGCTCCTAAATTAAGAAGATTAAAGCGCTACACATGATTTCTAAAGGCCTTTTAAGCTTGAAAATGTATATTTATGTATACATTGTTTGCAAAGACCAGAGCAAAGGAGAGCCTTTTCAAGTTACACATTTCTGGGAGCTATTTTATTCCCTCAGAAAGTTCAATCGTTCAAAATCGTTCAACATTTCTGAAAACCAACACATTTCTGTTCTTAACTTTCAGGAAGCGTCAGTATTCTTTCCAGCCTAGAGTTTAGCAGGCGTCTAATAATTTCCTGGGTACCTGAGTTTGCCTCAAAAGGAAAATGCCACTCTGGTTGGACAAATGGGAAAATGCCATGGGTCCTATTTAGTTGTGACAAACCAGGCGTGGAGTCCGAGATAAACCCAAAAAGCATTGTTTCATTATTGGAACTATACCAGCGTATCTAAATATCCTGTACAATATGTTTATAACAACCTTTGGAATAAAAAGGCCTTTTCATGGCTGAGATGCATATGTATTTTTACACATTAGCATACGTGCCTTGAAGAAACAGCAGTCAGTGTTTCTGTTAAAGTGGGCACATTTAAATATGGTGGATCTGTTTGTGCTTTAGCAAACCTATTGGAAGATTTTGGAGGTCTGGAGCGCAGATGTGGTTAATATATAGACAGATCTAAGGCTTGACAAACAACTTTATATACAGTAAGGAGAGGAAAATCAACATCTTATCCAACACCTACCTTTCTATAACCACAGCGCCAAAGCAGACTTAATTTTAAAATACTTAATCATCCTATAACAGCTTCAAAGATAATCCAGTGTATAGCAACTTGGGCCTTCTTTTATATATTGTCGGCCATCACTCCTATCAGTAATAATGATATTGTATTTACAGAAGTAATTGCTGAGATTTGGGAATGCTACAACATTGTTAAAAATAAGTCAGACTGCGAAATAAGCATAAGCAGAGATGATTAGACAGGTTCAAAGCTAATGCTTGTGATACTCCCTCAACTTAAATTCCAAAACCATTAATAAATTGATCCTACTGACAAGTACTGCCTGTTTAGCCAAAACTATTAAAAACACATGAGTCAGCCACACTGTTTCACTGACATGTTCAATTATTAAAATGAACATGGGCACCTAGCTGTTTTAGGAAATTACTTAGCCTATCTTCTTGCTTTTAAAGCTGTATGGACTGCTTTTTTTGGCTACCTGGGGGCAGCAGAACAAGTTGATAACATGTGTTGACATATTATAACCTTGCAGAGTTTAAATTTTCATGTATATTAAGTCATTTATCTGGAGACCTGATGAATGTAAGCCCAATATTCACTCTCCTTGTAGCTCTTTTTAGGTCTCTACCAATTCCTGAGAAATAAATCCATCTGGCTTGTTAGCTAGATAGTTGCTTTGCTATGTTCCCCAGCTAGTCGCAAACTTTGTTAGCTTGATAGTTGCTCTGCTGTGTTCTTCAGGTAGTCACTAACTTTGTTAGCTTTATAGTTGCTTTGCTAAGTTGACCAGGTAATTACTAACTTTGTTAGCTAGATAGTTGCTTTGCTATGTTTAACAGCTAGTCTCTACTTTGTTAGCTTGATAGTTGCTTTGCTATGTTTAACAGCTAGTCTCTACTTTGTTAGCTTGACAGTTGCTTTGCTATGTTTAACAGCTAGTCTCTACTTTGTTAGCTTGATAGTTGCTTTGCTATGTTTAACAGCTAGTCACTAACTTTGTTAGCTTGATAGTTGCTTTGCTATGTTTAACAGCTAGTCACTAACTTTGTTAGCTTGATAATTGCTCTGCTAAGTTCACCAGCTAATCACTAAGTTTGTTACCTAGATAGTTGCTTTGCTATGTTTAGCAGCTAGTCGCTACTTTGTTAGCTTGATAGTTGCTCTGCTATGTTCTAGGCTAGTCGCTAACTTTGTCTGCCAGCTGTTAGCCGCTGGAGCAGCCTGATTTCACAGAAATACGTGAAATGACCGCAACCTCTAACCACTTTTGTTGGTTTGAAATGTCAGTTAAAGGTCATGGTGGCATCACAGAAACAATGCCAAAAAAAAGTCTACTAGGATTCTTAGTTGTGGAAACAATTTCACTGGTTCAGTGCAGCCCTGTCTCAAGCTTAGGGCTGGGTATCTAAAACTTATCAACGGTACCGATAACAGTACTGTGACTTTGATACCGGTTCCTGGAACCTTGGAATTTCATAAAATCCATTTGGTAGAAGCATGCTGCATGCTTATTGGCTCACTGACGTGACCCTGACGAGATTTGTTACTTAAGTATTGAAATTTGTTATCGAATGAAATCAGTCGGTGCCTAAAAAGTATGAAATCCGGTACCCAGCCTTAATCAAACTCCTCCACAGGGAGGAAGTCAGAGTAACATACTTATTTTAACCCAAAAATTATCTTTATCTAAACCTAAACAAGTAGTTTTGTTGCTTAAACCAAAATTATTTCTGCTGTGCCGATCAGGTTGTGCTTGACAGACTGTAGCATACAGTAGTTTATCCGTTTGTCTGTACCTCCGTAAAGGTCGTTCACACAATCTGGCTAAACTATTCGCCTGTCAGTACGTGTGAGATAGTGTGGCTTTCATTTCATACATTGGATTCTATTGTAGTGATGTTGCCTTGTTCCCAAGTCTCAGCTATTACTTTGTTAAATATAATGTTATTATTACCATTAAGAATGACGTTAGTGCAAAATTAAGGCCTACATTTGAATAAACTGGACTTATCCTTTAAAGGTTTGAAAGGGTTGAGCAATTATCTACCTAAAATAATCATCACAGATGGTGATCAGTGTTGTCTACTTTCCATTCAGTTCACACAGTCAAACTTTTCCAAACAACATTTTGGGGAATGTATCAGCCATAATGGATTTTTTTTTCTGAAAGGAGCTATAAGTCACTGTTTTTTTATACCCTCCCACAAACATGCATATTACTAAGATTTGTCTGCCATCATGCTGCATGTCATATTGATGGTCCTCTGACTGAATGTTACTCTATAACACAGATGGCACAGAGAAAACAGCCACGCACGCTCTCTTTCAGGAGATGGCGCAACATTATATTTTCCCGAGCGTTTCCCTGTTGGCATCAAACAACACAAAGGTGAAGGGATTCCTGGTGGTTATTGGTTCATTTATTTCATTTTTTTGGCATTTGGTATGTAGCTGTGCTTGGCTTCCAGGCGTCATTTACTGCACGTGGCAGTATGTGCAAGCCATTTCTCTATTAACAGTGCCATGTTTTCCGACAGGGACAAAGAGACACAAATTGCACTACTATCTGTGTAATACAATATAATAGCAAGGCTGTGTTCCATTACTTCTACTTGTGAAATATCCTTTGCAATAGGTTCTTCTGTAGGTCTGATGAACAAATAATACCTTGTACCATATTCCTTACAGGAGATTATATTCCATCTCGTTGGCATCCGTGTGGTTTGCCGGTCATTTTGAAACAACTGACGTCTTCTGTCCCAATTTTTAATCTGATGTCTGTACAGTACACTCCAGTATGGGTCTCATCTCTTTTCGCCACGCAGAGAAGAGATTGTTGAGAATCGTTTCAAGTGAAATGAACATTTTACATAACATTTGTATGTTTTTCTTTCTTTCTTTTTTTGTTGGTGCGTGTGTGTGCATGATTTGGTGTGGATGACTCACTGGGTTACACAGCCCAAGTGAAGCCATAACGCACTTGAATAAAAATGATGAGCCTCCTTCTGAAACCCTTTGTCTTCTTCTAACTGCCTAACACCTCCAGGTGCTCCGCTGAGAAGTTGAATTCACAAATTAGGTCTGTCCATTGTTAAAAAAAAAAAAGTCAGGCCTGGAGTTATTGTGTTACATATTCATTAAAACAACAGTATCAATTATTTTCAGAAAGTGCCAAAGGCAGGTTTCGCTCAGATTAAACGGATTCAAGATCAACTTTGAACTTACTCATATGTTGCGATTCATTAAAAAGTACCTCATGGGTCTATTTCATTTACAAAGCTAAAACTAATATTTTTCTCCTCCTGATCACACTTGTTTTAAGTCAAGATTTAGAGAAGTTTGGCCTTCCAACATTTTAAGTGAGAGGAGCCTGCCCACCGTGATTATATGAGGATAAATGCACAGACACTGGGAGATCAATGAATGTTTTCATATTCAGACTTTCAGGCCAGGATTGGGTAGAATAATCTTAGCTGCAAGAGATAAAAAGAGATTATCTTATCTAATCACTATGCATCTGTTTTGCTTATTCAACTTTAACATGCACTTTCTTTTCACAAGTCTCAGTATTAAGAAAGCCATTAGACATTTTGGAAAACATTTTGGAAGACATTTTTTTTTGCTTTCTTGCTGAAAGTAAAATGAGAAGATTGATCCCACTCGCCTGTATAGTAAATATGACGTTATACCCCCAGCAGTCGCTTAGCTTACATTAGCATAGCATGCAGACTGAAACCAGGGGGGAAAGGCTAGCCTGGCTCTTATCAAAACCTTTAAATCTCATTTGTTAACTTGATGACAGCAAGAAAAAGGTGCTATTTAGTGGGATTTCGACCTTTAGACTAGTCTATATCAATGACGTTTTATTTCCAGGATTGCTCTGGTGCAGCTGGAAATCATCCCGGATGCCTCTCATTTCGGCCCGATGTCTGTTACCTTTTGCTTTCTTTGTGTTGAAATTTTAAAACAACCTTTGAGCGTTCACATGTTCCACCAAAACAAGTTCCTTCCCTTGGCTATTTAGCAGAGGCACCATTGCTCAGTCCACAGCTTAGCACCGCCCAATCAGTTGATATTGGTTTTTAGAAATGCCAATAAACCATCGCGGGATGTTGTGTGGACTAGCCAGACCTTGCTATGCAGCGCTGTGGAGGAAGGTCTGGCAACGCAAGACTATCTTTAGACTGGTTCCTTTACGGGCTTCACTTCCTCTGGAAATCATGCGTGGAGAGAGGAAACGAGGATGTGTGTTGTTAGAAAGATGAGATGTCCTTTCCTTTGATGCGTCACGTGAATTCGTCACCTGTTTGGGCCGAGTTAGCGATGGTTTTCAACTGTACGGCTTTTGGGGAGGCTACTTTTGTGTGTCTTCGCTCATAACTCCTGGGAGATCCATCCTAAGTCCTCCATCCTCGATGCTGGCTCCTCGGAACAGGAATAACAGCTTTCATGTTGGAGGGCCAGAACAACTTCTGATTCAAGCAAGGCAATATTAAAGAAGATAACTGAGATTCAGCCCTGGAGTATGGTCTGGCTACACCGTTTATCATTCTGGGAAAGGGGGAACAAACACTCTGGGTTGTTTGTATTTCTATAAACCAATCACAATCGTTCTGGCGCTAAGATCTGCATGCAGCACCGCCATGCCCTTGCAAAATAGGGGCCTGATGCACTGGATGTCAGGCTTCATCCCAACACTGCACATGTGATAGCCAGACTACATTTGGACAGAGTCAGGCTAGCTCTTTCCAGTCTTAATGCTAAGCTTAACTAAGCTAACCAGCTACTTTCTACTGAATAAAGATACATTTTGATGTAATTCACACATTTTATTTTTCATTTCATTCTTCTTGAATGCTTGTAAATGTACCTTTTGACATAACAATAGTCCAGTGTCTAAGACATTGCTGAACATGCATACAATAAAAGTCTACAGAAACCCATGTCAGAGCAACATTGTGACATTAAATGCTACAAATCACAAATTCTGGCACAATTCGACTGATAAAGGATCTCTGCTGTCCAGTCGCCTTCTTCTTCCATCCAAGTTGCCCGTGTGGTGCAGCTGGATGCTCAGTAGGTTGGAGAATGAGCAGGCAACATCCCTTTTTTTATCTCTTCCCACACCGCAGTAATTATACTGTCAGCCGTGGACGTCACGCCACGCAGAGGGCGACACAATAAGAACAGTGGCAGAGGGGCGTTAGGGCCATCCCTTGGTGTCAAGCCTGTAATTTTGCATCTTAAATGATCATGTAAGCGGAGCCAAGTTGTTCTGCAGCGGGACCGTCTCCGCCATACAAATGATATGATGAAGCTTTGCAATAAGCAGGTGCTGACGTGCTGCTATTTGTTTTTGGGGCCCGAGGCGAGAGACTGGAAGACAACGCAGAAACAGGAGATTTCCAAAGATGATTGAGTCTGTCTGGCTGATGAAAAATGGATCAACTGTAGTTAGGCACAACTGATCCATCCATCGCAGGGAAACGCTGCCACAGTCTGCCTCTAAATATAATAAATGAGGCTTATGTGGAAGCGACGGAGCTAAAATTTAAAATAAGCCGCTGTCTCAAAGTGATTAAGATCTGCAGATATTCCAGCAGGTGACACATACCACATCATTGTCTTATTGAGCCTGTCTGAAGATATTTAGGCTGAAAATCATCACCAGAGCCGGGAGAACTTGATCAAAGTTTAGCTCCAGTGAATGCTGACAGTATTAAGGGCATCTTTCTGATATTGAATATTTTGTGACAGGCTTGGATTTCATAAGATTAATCTCATCAGTACACTTTAAAAGAATAAAAAGGAAGCGTCTTAAACCCTTTAAAGTCAAAGCCATTTTTTCCTCATCTTTGGTTTGCCATGTGTAATAATAACGCTTGTATACCCTCAACCCTGTTATGTTACAGGAGAACCTGGGCTATTAGGATATGTAACACATTCTCGCTCCCGTCTCGTAAGATACGGACGCTTGCTCAGGTGCCTTTGTCGTTGTAATTGATGCTAAAAGTAGGAATCTAAAGACGCTTGGTCTGGACTATTGGCGTCCCTTTTGATGCTGTTATGTTATGGAAAAGGTTGTGGGTGGGCTTACATTTTCTGGGAAATCTCACAGAAATGTCTAAAAATACAATAATGATGAAACCAGTTGGCTTTTGAAAATTATTCTCGCAAGTGTTGGCAATCAGGGAAAACTAAATAAACTTCAGTCATCTATCAAAAAAATTAAACTATTTAGTCTATTTAGGCCCTGCTCTGGGAGTGACAGGCACATCCCCTGCCACATCCGTTCCTCCGACAATTAGAGATGTTCCAATACCAATACCAGTATCGGTATCACCTTCAATACTGCCTAAAACGCTGGAATGCACCGATCCCGTACCACATAATAAAGCCCTAAATGAAAATCTACATTAAAGTAGTTTATTTATGTTCTTATTCCATTATAACTGACTGTCAAACTGGATATTAAAAGAAAGTTGTGTGGCATTCATTGTTTAACCCGAGCCAGACCAACAACAAAGATAGAAATCATATCACACCCATACAGGGATAGTTGTTGAAACATAACATAAACATATCCACTGGTATCGGATCAGTACTCGGTATCGGCCGATACACAAGTTCAGGTATCAGAATCTGTATCGGGAAGCAAAATATGGTTTTGGACCGTCCCCACCGACAATCCTCTACCAGTTCTTAGTATTTCTGCCTCGTACTCTGTTGATCCTCCCTCATCCCCATCCTTTCCTCCCATGGCACTGTCATCTCTAACAAGATCTGTTGTTTTACGGCCTCCGATACCAAGATGATGTCAGATCTCAATTTGGATTGGCTGATGTATGGAACTCAAATAATGGGAATTGTTGGGTTTCTGTAAATAACATCACAGAGTACGGTCTAGACCTGCTCTTTTATGAAAACCACAATAAGATAACTGTTGTTGTAATTTAGCGCTATATAAATAAAATTTAATTGAATTGAAATATGTGATGCCCACTCAAATTTTGGTCTTGGGGTGCTTGAGGGGTTCCAATCCCCAGGTTAGTGTTCATTGGCATAACTACTGAATTGAAAACCCCAGTATGTTGGAATAACAGCCTATAGGTTTATATTTATGTTTCGATAAATATTTTGTGTGAAGGCTTGAATGTCTTAAAAAGAAACTGCACTTAACCCTTGGAGTACACTGTAATGTTACCTCCATTATGTTAACATGTGAACACGTACAGACTGGGCTCATATGAGCAATTCAAAGGGTTCAACCTGCTGACATGCTCGACAGCTGACTGTGGCTCTACACATCACGATGAAGAGGCCACAAACTCCACTGTTGATGCTAATATGCAAAAGAGGTCTCTGGTACCATCTAGTGGTGAAAGAAATGCTTCTCCATCATCATCCAAGCAGCATTTCCATTCCTTTTATGTGAATATTTAAAGTTCCACTGCGAACGGTGAAAAAAACAAAAACAGGCCTTGCCTTGCCATGAGTGTGCACACTGGCAGCCACTAAGCTGGAGATAATTAGAGATTGCTCTGTGACCCTAATCTGCTTAATTACATTATGGAAGCTAAAAGGCTCTTCCAAGTGCACTGTCACTGCCTTTGGCTGAGGTGGCACGGAGCAAACAAATACAGAGGACAACTAGACTGTTCTCCTGCAGCTGCAAGAAGTCACTCAACTCTGGGAAGGAAAAGAAAGATTGTAGTAGGATATGTTTGCCAAACCTGTGAGTATACTGTTGCAACTCACCAACAAACAGTTTTCTAGTTTGAGATTGGTATATAGTTTGAGTGACATGTAGTGAAAGTGGGGAAACATGCATGAAATACAGTATGTAAAGCAACTGCAAATTACCATTGCGGTTGGTTTTGATAAAAGAAGTGATGTAAGTGTTATTGAACCTCTGTATTTTTCTAATTGTAGGTAGTCATTACCTATGTTAAAGTTCTGTGAGAACAACTGCCACATTCAAGATCAAAGTCCTTTGTGATTTAATATAATTTTGCTCTATAGAGTAATTGATCCCAGAAGTCTGAATCTGTGAATAGCTTTCCTACTTTGCTCACATTTACAAAACTGAGAGCATGGATTATGAATCCGCTCGCAGTTTATTAAACCGAGGGAACAGATCTGTATTCTGTGCACACAATATAGTTATTTTTCTCAGCTGACCCCAGGGGGGCTCCATAGGGTAGCAACAAGTACAGGAAATGTATATCTATAAGTGATTGTAAATCATCAGACATATGGGCCATGATCCCTACATTTTATAGATAGATAGATAGATAGATAGATAGATAGATAGATAGATAGATAGATAGATAGATAGATAGATAGATAGATAGATTTCATAAATGGTGATCAGCAACCAAATATTGATCATTAGGAATCTGCTGCCTTTTGACTTGGCGTGATCTTTACTTTTTGCACACAAAGGCAGAGTACAGTAACTCCAAAATAGAGTTCCAAAGTCAAGTTTGAGCTCAAAGTATTTTATGTAGATACATTGCATCTACTTGCCAGATTCAGATTCTGTCCTACATACAATTCATTTGGATGGACAACTCAAAAATAAAGTCATTTTTCTCACACTCTGGCCTTTGTAGGGCAGAAGATCTCACTGACAGTCGGACGGACTGCTAGATTGGGTGGTGTCATTTTCTGTAGTCGGATAAATTACCAACGTTAATGAAAGAGAAATTAAAACATGTGACATGCATTTTAGATGAATGAGATGAGAGAACACCCAGTTCTTCCTCGTACTTGCTCAGCGCAGTTAAATTGAACGTCAGGACGCACGGGTTTCCTACCCGGAAGTTATGGTGAAAAAAACATTTTTTTGATTGGGTCTATATTTCCTCCTGACTCTCTTGTGTGCCGTTAATTTATTTAAAAAGTGATATTGTGCTCTCAGATTTCTTTCGCTTGAATCATTTGGAGGCCTGAAGGCGTAAAACTACTGTAGGAAACGAAAAAAAAAGATTAAAGAAGCGTTCGTACAATTTAAAATTTTCTTATTGCATACCTGGACCCTGACTTGGGTCATGATGATGATGATGATGATGATGATGATGATGATGATGATGATCCATCTCAAGACCATTTGCAGACCCCCTGGTTTGGTCCAAAATAAATTGGTTAACAAGACTTGATGGCTGATTGTAGTGAAATAACTATTTAATAATTACATAATAACAATATACAATAATATTTATAACTGCAGATAATGGATTTTAGGAAGTAAAAAACCCATATGACCCTTTATTGATGACATACAAATTTGAAATAAGCTAATTGGCCTGCAGTTCTAAATTTTAAATTAGGAGTAAATATGCAAAATTATTTATACAAAAATAAATAAATATTATTAAAAGTAGTAAATGTTAAAAGAGGACAGCAGACAAGAGGATTTATCAGTACCTGGTACTGAAGCCTTTCATACATAAAGTGGTACTGACATTTTTCATCTTGCTAATAGTCCTTTATGCTTTATGCTTTTTCATATTGCAGTGTGAAAAACAGATTTCTATGCAGAAACAGAGGCCAGTGATATTGATACTAGTCACTTATGTCTCTTTTGTGCAGGGGGCTCCCCAGCGAGAAGAAATGTTGACCATCCAAGTTAAAAATACCATGATGCATCTGAACGGTCAAAACCTCAGACTGGCAGCTAAAAATGGCCGCAGTTCTAAAACACCTGGCCTCCATCTGTCAGCGACACATGGGAAGGAGACAGTGGGTCAGCTCATGGCCTGCTCGCCGACCCAGGAGGGCACGGCACAGTTGGACGTGTTGCTGCCCGAGGCGCCCAGGCCTGACGCGGAGAGGGAGGCCCAGAGTCAGCCAGTAAGGCGACCACTGAAACTTGCCCCTCTGGAGCTGCCAGAGGAGGTGTGGGAGGCTCAGAGGCAAAAACTTCTGTTTATCCAGCAGGAAGCCAAACCTGCTTCCTGTAGGCTGGATGTGACGGTGATTGAGCCCCGTACAAGGAAGGTGAATTCCTGTGTGAGGCAGAGATTGGTAAAAGCTGCAGCGTGCCCTTCCGTGTCCACTGAGCCTCTCAAAGCCCAAAAGCTAAACCCATCCTCGCGGCCCCAGCTGACACGCTCCGTCCCCGTAGAGCACAACGGACGCAGGCATCTGGAGGATGTGGTGTGTCGAGGTACGCCAGCTCCTCTGTGCAGCAAGCCTGCCCCTCCTCTACTCTCTCTTCGAGTTAAAGCTCTGGCCGCACGTGGCGCAGAGGTGACACGCCAAAACCCCAGCACCCTCCAGGAAGAAGTGGAGAAGAGGCGGCTGAGGCTGCAGAGAGCACAGTGCCTAGTAGAGGATCAGTGCAACTCCAACACGCCAACAGGGGGATTATGTGCAGATAAAGGCAAGCTGGCCCAAGGTGTTCAAGGCAAAGGGCAGCGGGCGGAGAGGGCTCCGAGAGTCCTGCCGCATCCTGGAAAAGGCATCAAAGAGCCTCCTGCAGCCTCCCGGGAGCACAGGCGTGTCAGTCAGCAAGATGCAAGATGCACTCTGGATCGGCAACCCACTGAAGGCGAAGCGGTGAACACTTCTAAAGGGAGTAGGGCTGGGTATCGCTCAAAGTGTTTTGATACCAGTACCGATACCAACACTGCAGCTTCGATACTGGTTCCTGAATGATACTTTTTTCAACAGCAATTTTATGAAATTCCATCCATCCCTCCATCCATCCATCCATCCATCCATCCATCCATCCATCCATCCATCCATCCATCCATCCATCCATCCATCCATCCATCCATCCATCCATCCATCCATCCATCTTCGTCCGGTATCGGGTATCGGAGCAGTTCCATCAGGGGACCCCAAACGTCCCTTTCCCGAGCCACATTAACCAGTATAAATGTGTAAATGAATTACAACATTCCTCATTACAACACAACTCTTTTTATTTAATTGTCAGCGCCTACCAGGTGAGCCCCGTCTCTGTGCAATTTTCCTGATGCCTCTACAACAACAAATTATAAGCATTATAAGATCTTGGTAGAAGCATGCTGCATGCATATTGGCTCACTGACGCTAATGAAATGGACCTCTTAGGTAATGCAATTTGGTATTAAATGGCGTTTTTTATACTGCATACAATTTGGCAATTTGGCCATACATAAAAAGTATTAAATTGAGTACACCAGCCCTATACTGGAGCTTAAAGAGGCAGTCCCTCTGGAAATACTTGGACTGTTATCACATTGGATCTTTCACTTTGGCAGCTCAGGACTTCATGCTTAGAGATGCTATTGTGTCAGGAGGGGAGCCAGTATCCCAGTTTGGAAGTCTATTAACCAGTGATGTGAAAAATACATGAACCAAATACTGTAATTTTTGGTTGTTTGGTTATTTGTGTGTGTCTGTCTTGTTTTGCTTATCTTGTTTGTATATGTGCAATGTTTTTCTGTGATATCTTGTTCAGGACCCCCTTGAAAACAAGATGGTACCTCTCAAGGGGTTATCCTAATAAAGAATTTCAAAAGATAATTTACTTGGCAGGTGAAAAACACATGTAGGAATCAGAAACTGCTTTCTAAAGCTGTGCCAGTATGAACTGCTTTACACACAACAACAACATAAAGCTGATTTGAGATACTTATTTTTAAGAGTTGTATTTAAACAGCTCAGTCTGTAACACTGAGATATATACAGTATTTGTATATACATATTTTGCATGATCTTTTTAAATAAAAAGCCCCATGTAGCGTATTGTCATGAAATGAGGTGTGTTTTCTCAACCTAATATCGCTGGCACAAAGCCAGACTGATCTCAAGTTTATTAATGGACTTTTCCCCTGTGTTTCCAAAATAGAAAATAAATAAATGGATGAGCAACATTTCATAAAAGTGTATGCCAGGTGGCTCTAAGTTATGGATTGTCCCATTTCCCAAAGCTATTCCCCTGATCAGAGCATGCACCGATTCAATTAGGTGAAGCAGACCGCGCACAAAGCAAAGGCTGCTGGCACACCACAGGGAGAGTTAAATCACTATGGATGAGCCCAGATAATGAAACTGCATGTGAAGTCCTCAGAGAAATAAAGAGTTGGTATGATCAGTTATTTAACAGACATTTAGTGATTAGTCTTGCATGGCTGGCTCCCCCACAGATACATTCTATAGGAAGGAAGAGAAAACCAATCACAGTCATCTTGTTGGGCACTAAGCTCTGGATGCAGCGACCGTGGCTCTGCAAAATAGTCACATACAATTAAATGAAGTAAAGAAAAATACAGAAATAATTTTAATTAGCTAGATACATCGTTAAATGGCATTTGTTGTTACCGTCTTATCTTATCGACATGTGTACTTCATCCACAGCAATCCCAACAACTGGTCCCAAAACGTCCCAGTTAGTAAGTTGGATAGTAAATAGGCCTGCACAATTAATCGCTATAAAACCCCTTTTCATGATTTAATTATTATAACTTTGTTTTTTTGGGATATATATTTATATAAATATAATTTTAGGAGCCGACTGCATGCCAAACGCTACTACTTTCTTCTGTGAGCTTTACACATAGACTGTATAAAATGGATTTTAAAGCGCTGCAGTGCTCTCCCTTCTCTTCATTGAAGCCTCTATGTCTACAGGCTTGTGGTGATGCACAATGTGCCATAAGTGCATAAGTGCATAAGTTTGGGACTGCTAATTTGTTTTGCTTTGTCATGCTTCATGTGTGCAATAAACTTTACCCTTCAGTGAAAAAAGAAATCATGGCAGAGAATCGTGATATAAAAAAAGAAAATTGTGATTCTTTTTTTTTTTTTATTTGCCTGAATCGTGCAGGCGTAATATATAGCAAATGCCGTAAACATATTCCAAACCAAAATATTTTTTAAAACTTGCCATTGTCCCGTAGTGATGGGATTTTGAGAACGGCAACACACAGAAGGTGAGAGACTGGATGTCAGGTTTTATCCTGGAAATGTACTTCCATTGATCCAGACTAGTTACTGATTGACCAGCAGTCAATGAACATCCTTATTATTTCCAGTTGAATCCTATGATGCATATGTATACATTTTATGTCACATAACCCATCGACAATAAAAGAGTTTTCTGCTTGTCATGTTCAAAATAGGGCCATATATTAGCAGTCATTGCTTCATTTCTGCCTTATAAAAGAGCAGCAATGTTTTATTGTTGTTTAATGGCCCTCCCCCCCCACCCACAATGCTCTGCACTCTGGGAAATTTGGCTGATGCTCAATGTCCCCGTAGAATAATGCTTGATCTGACCTTTGGCCATTAGCCAGACAGGTAACATTAGCATTAGCTAAAATAGCGCCTCACGATCTCACTGTCTGTGTCATTATACCCTGCTTGGTTTATTCATTCCTCTATCTTAAAGTTATTCAAAGTAGAGCCCGACCAATATGTCCGCGGGCCGATAATAGGCACTTCCCGAACTGTTGGTATTGGCATTTATAATGGCCGATAAAAAACAACAACATTTTATTGTATTTTTTGTTCAAAGGACTTTAAGTTTCATCTCTTAACTTTTCATGTCTTAAGTTTTTATTTATTAGATCTTTAATATATTTTGATGTTCCCCTGTTCAGTTGCGACAATAAAACAAATTACTATCGTATTATTTTAGTGAGAACTCATAAATAACTAATGTTAGGGAAATCTGTGTATGTTTTGTTACGGTTTTCTGTTTTTTTTTTCTGGTTCCATGAGGTCCACCTCTCTATAGTCAATCTTTAATAAAACTTCTGTGAACTACCGTTCATATTTTTTCCGAGTTAAGGTCCCATGGCGGGACTACGCCTCTCTATAGAGGAGCCAGTGGAGTCGCCCCCTGCTGGACATTAGATAGAATGCAGGTTCCGCATTGGCTTCACTTTTCAGTGAAACTCACTTTTTGATAAAATAAAGACATACATTCTCTGTTTTTCAATATGGGACCTTTAATGGTTGAAGCTAAGCTCTACCTTCAAAACAAAGAAGGGTTTAATCTGTTTCAACTAGAGCCCGACTGATATTTCAGCAGGCCCATATTATCGGTCGATGTTAGGCATATCCCGAACTGTCGGTATTGGCATTGATAATGTCCAATAAATTATAATAAAAGAATCATCATTATAAAGGATTAATCAGCATCCTTTATTGTGACAAATAAATGATTCTGATAAAAGAAATATTTAAAAAATAAAATAAAAACGTGTTGGCGTTGCATAGTTTGTCCACTAGAGGGGATTATTTTAGTGAGAACTCATGAAAAATTACAAATAACTACTGTTAGGGAAATTGTTATGTGTTTCTGGATCCTTTTTTATATCGGCTGATATATTGGCATATCAGATTTTTTACAAACCAAATATTTGTATCGTATCGGTCTTAGAAATCCTTTATCGGTCGAGCTCTAGTTTCAACACTAATTCACACATGACTGTTTCAGAGGGCCTTTTTCTGACGTGGGAGTTTGAAAGCTGGCTGTCAGTCGGATGACAGATGGCTTTCTCCAACACTACATGTCGCTCGCAGCCTCTTGCTCACCCTACAAGCTGGTTTCCACTTTAGACCATTTTCGCATGAGGCGACAGACGGTTGCTTAGACTGACACCGTCACTCATAACGTGCATCTGCCCCGAATCATCAGCCCACTTCCCATCCACTTCACGCGGAGCCTATACATAGCCTGGCCTGTGCTCACTCTCCTTGGCTACAAAGGCACTGTAAATATGCCTGGATGTAATGGCTTACTTGTTTGTTGTCCATGACATTCAAATATTGACACTGTGTTTTAGAACATTTTTGGTGCCTTAACAGCTCCACGGCAGATATGAATGGATTTTCTAATGCAGCAGAAGCATGCGGCGACAGCTGTCGGAGCACTTTAAAGAGGAGAAATCTCAAGCTAGAGGTGCCAGCATAAGACTTGTAAGGCGGAGGACTTTGGACAATGCTGCCAGACACTGCAGCTTCCTCTCCTGCCAGGCAGCGTGACCACACATGAGCAGGGCTTGAGGGGATATTGAAATGTAAATTACAGTCATCCTCTTAATGTGGACATCAAATACAAAAATAGATTTGCAGGTCGAAAAACTGACCTTTCTATCAACACAGTAAGCAGCGCTCTAGTGTGGCTTTATTTTACAGTGAAAAAGCCCTGTATAGCTACAAACCACCACTGAATCAAAATCACACTTTCCTCTTATTTGTGAAAATAGGCACGTGACCCGTTTCAACTCCACCAATCAAAGAATCGGAATCGAGGATCGATATGAACCGGAATGGAAAGGAAGAATCGGAATTGGAATCAGAATTGTTACAATCCAAATGATGCCCTACTTTTGTGTGTGTGTTCACCTGTTTTACATAATCACACATACAAAATGAAAACTATAGAAGAAAACTTTCATCATCTCTGGGGAAATTAGGGCGCCACAGGAATAACCAAAGTCAAATAACAAAAGCTTAAGATGAGCTACAACTAACAGAAACTACTGAAGCATATACATATATACATACATATATATATATATATATATATATATATATATATATATATATATATATATATATATATATATATATATATATATATATATATATATATATGCAATTATCTAATCAACCAATCACATGGCAGTTGCTTCAATGCATTTAGGGGTGTGGTCCTGGTCAAGACAATCTCCTGAACTCCAAACTGAATGTCAGAATGGGAAAGAAAGGTGATTTAAGCAATTTTGAGCGTGGCATGGTTGTTGGTGCCAGACGGGCCGGTCTGAGTATTTCATAATCTGCTCAGTTAGTGTGATTTTCCCGCACAACCATTTCTAGGGTTTACAAAGAATGGTGTGAAAAGGGAAAAACATCCAGTGTGCGGCAGTCCTGTGGGCGAAAATGCCTTGTTGATGCTAGAGGTCAGAGGAGAATGGGCCGACTGATTCAAGCTGGTAGAAGAGCAACTTTGACTGAAATAACCACTTGTTACAACTGAGGTATGCAGCAAAGCATTTGTGAAGCCACAACACGCACAACCTTGAGGCGGATGGGCTACAACAGCAGAAGACCCCACCGGGTACCACTCATCTCCACTACAAATAGGAAAAAGAGGCTACAATTTGCAAGAGCTCACCAAAATTGGACAGTTGAAGACTGGAAAAATGTTGCCTGGTCTGACGAGTCTCGATTTCTGTTGAGACATTCAGATGGTAGAGTCAGAATTTGGCGTAAACAGAATGAGAACATGGATCCATCATGCCTTGTTACCACTGTGCAGGCTGGTGGTGGTGGTGTAATGGTGTGGGGGATGTTTTCTTGGCACACTTTAGGCCCCTTAGTGCCAATTAGTGCCAATAATGCCACGGCCTACCTGAGCATTGTTTCTGACCATGTCCATCCCTTTATGGCCACCATGTACCCATCCTCTGATGGCTACTTCCAGCAGGATAATGCACCATGTCACAAAGCTCGAATCATTTCAAATTGGTTTCTTGAACATGACAATGAGTTCACTGTACTAAAATGGCCCCCACAGTCACCAGATCTCAACCCAATAGAGCATCTTTGGGATGTGGTGGAACGGGAGCTTGATGCCCTGGATGTGCATCCCACAAATCTCCATCAACTGCAAGATGCTATCCTATCAATATGGGCCAACATTTCTGAAGAATGCTTTCAGCACCTTGTTGAATCAATGCCACGTAGAATTAAGGCAGTTCTGAAGGCGAAAGGGGGTCAAACACAGTATTAGTATGGTGTTCCTAATAATCCTATATAGCCTAACCCCAACCGGTCGTCAGACACCGCCTACCAAGAGCCTGGGTCTGTCCGAGGTTTCTGCCTAAAAGGAAGTTTTTCCTCGCCGCTGTCGCACTGTTGCTTGCTCTGGAGGGAACTACTAGAACTGTTGGGTCTTTGTAAATTCTGGAGTGTGGTCTAGACCTGCTCTATCTGTAAAGTGTCTCGAGATAACTCTTGTTATGAATTGATACTATAAATAAAATTTAATTGAAATTGAATAGTATATGTTTGTCATATATGACAAGCCGACAGCTAACTGAGACTATCTTTGGTTGAAAAATTATCTTTTAAATTGACAAATATCATATTTGAAATCCATGGCTCAATATATACAGTATATATATACAGTATATATATAAACTGTACATATATACATTTCATATGTTGTAAAAAACAAATGAAGCAGAAGAAAGCTGTGCGGTCTGGCAGGATTGTTAAGTTGTCATAACAGCCAGTAATATAGATCACAGAGCTGTACTGTAAG
This sequence comes from Percina caprodes, assembly GCA_013375575.1. Classification (NCBI taxonomy): domain Eukaryota; kingdom Metazoa; phylum Chordata; class Actinopteri; order Perciformes; family Percidae; genus Percina; species Percina caprodes. The sequence continues at coordinate 558,980 of JABXJD010000224.1, read as the reverse complement.
TCAGTGCAGGGACAGACATTGAACGCTGAGCTGCGAGCACCAGTGTTCTGTAATCATTTCCCCAACTTAAATACAGCCCTTGTCCACAAGTGTGTGGCTTGTTGAAGCCAAACGTGGCCCGGCCCACTACCACCAGCCCTCAGGGCGGCTCCACTGTGGTTATCACCGTGGCAAAGGCCGGACAGTTGAGGCGGTTGCCAAGAAGCCGTGCCTTTATTTTTTTTTTTTCTTCGAGGGCAACACTTCACATGGGTGCAGCCAGAAAGAAGAGGGGGAAAATAAAGGACAAAAATATCCAGAAAGTTTGTGTCTATAATTGGGTGCGCCTCTCAGCCCTTTTTTATGTGCGAGTGCAGCCCAGTGAAGAACAGTAGAAGCCAATTCATTCCCCCCCACACAGTGAAACCCTACACTTTCCCCTCTGGCAGTTCCCTCCCACTCTGTCCAAAACCCATCCACAAAGTTTCTGAAGCTCACCTCAACTCACTGTTCAACAACACCGTACACTGGATTGTCACCCTGGATGAAATGGTTATCTCATTTTGATTTTGATTTTTTGACGTGTGAAGGGGAGATATTTTTGGATTATTATCAACAGATAATGATGCTGCTCCGGTGCTGATTCAGGGTGTGACTGCTGGAGGCAGAGAGAGAGAGAGAGACCGACACCTCAGTGACGTTGACTAACAAGTGACAGGCCAGGTAAGAAAGACACGAGCATCATAACATACGGCTGGGTATCACCCAATGATTCCTTGTTTTTTTATTCTATATTAATTAGGTTAGGGAAAAATACAACTACACTTTACATTTTGCTTGGCTATAAAGGAGATTCTTGGAGAACTTGTAACAAGCAAGAAGCAATCCTTGAATATGTTTTATAGCACCAGGTTCATGTTTATATTAAAAATTGACCCCCAAAAGTACTTTTTACTCAAACATCCATGGTGAAAAGGCATACATTAAAAGAGTGAGTTCTGGATTTTATATAAATATACATAAACAAAGAGCCATTGGAAAATGGATTATGTTAGCCCAGCTCCATCATAAAATCATCTATTTTTGCTGTTTTCCTCTGAAAAATGACTCTAAAATACTTATTTATTCCTTAGCAGTTTTTAATTGTTGGCGGAAGGTTATATTTGTGTCCACATGCTGTTAAGATCTATCAGAGAACATACTTTTCCCCCTTTTTTTCTTGGGTTGCACATGGAAGAAAAAAACAGTTTCTGTTTTTGACATCTTGTGAATGACCAAAGTGGTGTTTCTGTTATAGATATCTACATCGCAGTCCCAGGTCTGCCATTGAGAGAGGAAGTGGAAACAGGCGTGATGATACAAAGCCCCAGTTTGTAAGGCATCTGGCCTCAGGTTCAGATGTTCCCTGAGTCAAAGCAGCTTGTTTTTAGCTTTACCTCGGATACTGTGTCTGCTTGTAAAACTGCAGAATGATTTAACGCAGCACTGGGAGAGACATACAGCGCGTGTATTCAAATGTAATCAGACAATAAAAAGAGACAAATCAGAATGTGTTAGACTTGTGCAAAGGTTCGCGTAAATACGCACGCTGACTTTCTTAAGCCAAGTGGCGTGTTATCTGTTTGCATTTTGAGCTATCGGCGTGTATGTCTACGCTGTGCAAAACACATACATGCCACTTGCCGTGTTATCGTGAGAAAAACGTGTTCTCGCGAGAAGAACGCTACGGTTGAGATTAGGAAAATAAGAACGGGGTTGGCTTTAGGAAAAGAAGAAATTGACGGTTAAGTTTAGGAAACATGACACGTGGAACGCGATGCCCAGTCTCCTGGGTGAAAATCCTGAGTTTTACCCATACAGCACCCCGACCTATGTGGATTTTAGTGCTTTCATCCTACTCGCTACTGCGTGAATTCACTCGCAATGGCAAGGTAATGTAAGTCAATGGAGGCCAAAGGACGTTGATGTACATGCTAAAAAGCGAGTATGCGTCTTGACAAAATGCCAATAATGGCATATGAATTGGCATGTCATACATTTCATAACCCATTTCATAAGATCAGTATTAGATTAGGAGCATGAATGCATATCATGTTCAGCTGCTTTCAATAGGCGGCTTTTTTTTCCTCATTGAAGCCTCACTGGGCTGAATATTAAATTGGTGCAATTAAAGTGATTCAGGTAGAGTGCCTGCTCTACTTATTAATGGCACCAGTGAAACCAAGAAGCAGGAATAGCTCAATAGAAGAATCAGATAAGGACAGTTGTACGTGGAGGTCAGCGCACTTTGCTTCACCCACAGGAAATAATGCACTCTCTATTTCGCAGGCTAGAAAAGGCAAGGCCCCAGTCAACAGTGTGCTGTTATTAAATGGACCATTTCCTGGAATCATTCTCAGCCTCAAATCACTTTCTATTTCTAAATCATACGAGCATTCACTCACGTTAATTATGACATGTATTACCTCCACATACTTAAACTTCATTTTAGCCCCCGGCATTCTATTGACCTTTGTACATGACAACATATTTAACTTTTAAAACAGGAAGAAATACTGTGTTCATCAGTTGATGACAGACCTTCCTCCACAGTGCTTCGGAGGAGGGTCTGGATAGTCCACACAGCATTCTGGGATGGGAGAAAAACGTGCTCTGGTTTATTGCCATTTCTTTAAATCAATCACAATTGTCTTGGGCGGCACTAAGAACCGGACGGAGCCATGGTGCCGCTGCAAAATAGTCTCAGGAAGGAACTTGTTTTGGTGGAACATGTGTATGTTCAAAAGTAGTTTTAGTCGTGCAACAGAAAACTCAGATTGGACAGATAGTCTAGCTAGCTGTCTGGATTTACCCTGCAGAGATCTGAGGAGCAGTTAACCATAGTCCTCAGAAATCAGCCGGAGGTTAGAACACTAAGACAAAGAAAGAGGAAGGTAATGGAAATCCAGCCGAAATGGGGGACATCCAAAGGTAACATCTAAATCTCACTAAATAGCATATTTGTGCTTTTTGGCTTTTTCCCTTTCCTTTATTGTGATATATCTATATTTTCTGTGCATGCTATAGGTTTACAAAGTGAAAAAGCCCAAGTCCCCCCCCCCCATAGGGACTTACCATCTCCAACAGAAAACTCTGTTCACAAACAGCTCTACTGTAGTCTGGACGTTGTAACACACGTTATAATGCTCGCCTAGCTGCTAGCGTGGCACGCCCTCATACTCTGCTTCTGACTGGCTAGTAGTCCTTACCCAGGTACTGCGCATGTTCGACTCCCAACAAAGATAGGACAGAAGTGAGATGCCTCACTCTGTAGCTAAAACAGAGAGCTCAACACCCAGGTTGAAAAGAGGAGCTGCAGCAAAAATATAGTTTTTTAAAAATTAAACTACATAAACATATTCTGGTAGACCTCTAAATACAATTATAAACCTGAAAATGAAAAAAACATGAGCTCTTTAAAAAGAAAGCGGGAGGTGATGGACATCAGGCCGAAAAGAGGGACATCCGACTAATGACATAACAATATCTGCATGATGTATAATATCTGTTAATAACACAATCTGCCTCCGTTTATCCCTTTCCTGATTTTATTTGAGATTGAACTTCTTTTATTCTTTTTAAATGTGGTTGTCCTGTTCTTATCTAAACTATACACACTTTTTTTTGAAAACCTTTATGATTGGTCTGTTTTATTGTTTTGTGAAGCACTTTGTAACTTGGATTTTACAGTAAAAAAGTGCTCTATAAATAACGATGATTAATTGATTATTGACTCAGCATAGTGCAATTGGATCACACAGCTGCTAAGCTCTTATTCATATTATTAAATATACCCCAATTATAGGATTAGCTTGACTTCTCGGAAAATACACATATAAGCTTTCTCGCCGAGAGTTAGATGAGAAAGATCAGCACCGTTGTCATGACGCAAGAGTAGTATCAATCCTCTCACCCAACGCTCAACAAGACAAGAAAGTGAATAAATGTATTTCCCCAATTCCATTAAGCACATTCTCCACAACAGCCTGTAGCTTTGGATGCCATTCGACTCTAGAAACCAAATATATCAACAGACTAATTCAATGGAAATGTCAGAGAGCACAGAAAGGCGGTGAATGATGGTGAAGAACTTTTCAGAAAACACAAGGGGACTGGTAATATTGCTTTCCAAGATGTGCATAACTCAGACTTTCCTCAGCCTCCCCCAGTGAGCCCCCCGCAATGGCTCACTCCGCCAGTCGGGATGAGTCCATGTTATGGCTACGGTCAGTCACACATCAGCCCTGAAGGCAGGCATTGCAACCACTGGTGTACAATAAGAGCAAGAATAGTTTTGTGTTTATATGCAGTATTACATACAGTATATCTGTCCGTGCCACCCAGGCAGGGGCGTACATGCAATTTCCATAGGCAAGGCAAGGCAGCTTTATTTGTATAGCACATTTCAGTCACAGGGCAATTCAAAGTGCTTTACACAAAATCAGTTAAAAGAAAATAAAATCGATAAAACACAGAAGAAAAGAAAATAAAACAGATAAAACACAAGAATAAAAGTTACAGTGCAGTATAAGAGATTAAACATGAAAGAAATGAACATCATTTAAAGAAAGGCAACATCAAAAAGAAAAGTCTTCATAGTGAAAGATTGTTTATTGAAAGATCTTCTCCCATTTGTCTCTCCTAATTGCAGATTCCGAGTAGCCTACATTTCATTTTTGATTGATGGAAGCACATCAATGACAATTTCCATAGACTGTTTTGTTGCTTTAGTGTGTGTGTGTGTGTGTGTGTGGGGGGGCTTTAATAGCCCAAATTTGGTACCGTGGAAATCCAGAGTTCTTGCGAGAGCACAATTGAATTTGCTCAGTGAGTTACTCTGGCATCGAGTAATGCTGCTCATTAACTATGCACTTGTAGCCGAGCTGCACCAATCACATCGGTGTATCTGATATAGGCGGGCCAGATGCGGGCTGCACCAATCACATCGATGTATCTGATTCAGGAGGGGCCAGAGGCGCTGCACCAATCACATTGGTGTATCTGATATAGGCCAGAGGCGCTGCACCAATCACATTGGTGTATCTGATATAGGCGGGGCCAGAGGCAAGCTGCACCAATCACATTGGTGTATCTGACATAGGCGGGGCCAAAGGCGAGCTGCATCAATCACATCGGTGTATCTAATATAGGCGGGGCCAGAGGCGCGCTGCACCAATCACATTGGTGTATCTGATATAGGCCAGACAGTTTAATCCTGTAAATATTCAAATATTTGTTATTGGATTTTATTCCAATTATTATTATTATTTCATGTATATTTCATGTATATTGTATGTATGTATATTGTATCCTAGTATTTAATTTATATTTATATTCTATGCTGTGTGACGGATTTAGCTGCTGTAACAACATAACTTCCCTTTTTTTTGTGCTCTTTGCAACATGCTGGTGGATCGAAGCTGCACAAAGTTTATGTGATAGATGGATTGATGGAAATTTATTTCGAACATGTAAAAGAAAACAGAAAAGATCATAGAGAAAATAAGAACATTACACAAAATAGAAAGGATAGAGGTACAGTACATGACTAACAAACTTGTCCCAAAAGGAATGGGAGGAAGTATTCAATTAAGCTCAACCCTTCTCTATAACTCATTATTAGTTATTTAACCTCTGTCATAATTCTTTTGTAAACTCATCCAAATATGTAAAGTTACTTAACAAGTAGGATTTTTTTCATTTTCTCAAAAACTTTTTAATTTTAACTTTTTATTATTTCAGTATGAAAAGTATAAATGTATTCAGAAATCAAAACATGAATAAAACAAACAAATAAGTTAATAAAATACAATGAAAAAGTGATTGTGATTATCAAATTTATCTCAGCATTTCAAACATTAAGGTCTGCAGAAAGCATTCAGTGCAACATCAGCTGCAACAACTTTCACTGTCTTGTGGGTGGAGATGGTAAAAAAAAAAAGAATAATTGAAAAAGTTGGGCAGTAACTTCCAACAGTCTTTGGAGAGTCCAGTTTTCTCCGGCTGGAGTGTTGGCTTGCTGATGTACAGAGATGTGTATTTTACTCTCAGGCTTCAATCAACATGTCCTGAGAATGGAGAACATTTCCTGCCAGCTTCCAAATTTAAAACAGGGGACAATAGACATACTGGACACTGGGGGTGAGATAGAGAATTGTTTCCTTGTTGAAGCCTCAGTTTGTTTGCCAAAAGCAATCTGAAATCAGCATGCTACCAGTCTCTTGTCAATATAGAGATGTGGTAACAGCGTTTGAAGGATGCCTGCCCCCCCCCCGAACTACAGGAAGTGCTTCATCCACTTTAGTTTCACTGTTGGAGAGAAATGAGCACAGATCCTATTTGCCAGGGGACAGCTTGGCGAAAGGGATTAAGATTCTAAAATATTTTATAGTTCTGTTGTACATTTATTAATAATAATAACATCTGTGTACCAATACCATTCAATTTGCCAGGGACAGATACAAGAACAAAACCTCTAACCCTGAAAGAATTTAACAAGTAAACCGTTAGGCATTAAACCGTTTGCAGATCCCTTCAGTGATCCAGAAATGTGTCTGCTGGAGGCCATGTCATAGTATTGTTGATGTTTCCACTGACCTTTCCACAGACTGGACAGCTTGATGGTGGTAATAAGCTAAACAAAACACACCCAAAACCAAGGCCGAGATGGAATTACGACTGGGATTTAGGATCACCCTGGTCTTGATCATCCTGGCCTCGACTCTTTCCGGCGAGGGAGTGGAAGCACAGAGGGCAGGTAAGACCATTAAAGTTGAATGTTTTCAGATACAGAGCCTATATTTACTGTATGTGACTGAATCCTCCTGCATTTACTTCTGACAGGATGTAAAAATGTCCACTATGACTTGGCATTTATTCTGGATACCTCATCCAGCGTTGGAAAAGAGAATTTCGAGAAGATCAGGCAATGGGTGGCCAACCTCGTCGAGTCGTTCGATGTGGCACCAGACAAGACGAGAGTAGCCGTGGTCCGCTACAGCGACAGACCCACCACAGAGTTCACCCTGGGTAGACACAGGACCCTGGAAGATGTCAAGCGAGCTGCCGGTAACATACGCTACCTGGGGGGGAATACAATGACCGGGGATGCTATCAGCTACACCACCACCAACATCTTCACGGAGCGGAATGGAGCCAGACCCGCAGCCAGAGGCATTCAGAAGGTGGCCATCCTTCTCACAGACGGCCGAAGCCAGGATTATGTTCTGGAGCCCTCGAAGGAGGCTGCAAAAGCTGGCATCAGGATGTTTGCTGTGGGCATCGGGGAGGCGCTAAAGGTGGAGCTGGAGGAGATTGCCGCCGAGCCAAAGAATGCCCACGTCTTCCATGTGACAGACTTCAATGCCATTGACAAGATCAGAGGCCGGCTGCGGAGGAGGCTGTGCGAGAGTAAGTCCGCTGTCGGGCCCAGTGCCAACACATTGCTCACACTGCATGCCACATGGCTTCTGTTTGAAGCCTCGCTCTGAAGAGCTCGCCTCACCCTGAACGTGCAGTTAATCAAATTAGACTCTTATTTTAGCCTTTTAGGCGCTATGCGGAGGAAAGGCCCAAACCACAAAACCCCACCCAGACCACAAAGAGCTGCGGCACATGCATACTGTGCGATCATGGCTGACTGAAGATGAAGCGCACAAGGGGGGGGGGGCTGTTGCAGAAATTGGCTTGTAGATTCTACCCAAGACATTTCTGTGGTGTAGCTGCCTTTTTGACTGCTGCTTTGGTGCAGAGGTGTTTAGCACTGGAAAGCTTGTCTTAAGCTAACCTCAGTGGTTTTTCCACTAGTGTGCTGAGGAAGGCTTAGGAAGTAGCTCACTTAGCCAAATGTATTAGCTAAAATAGGCCTTAAAAATACAGCTTTATGTTAGCTGTGAGGAGAGATGGAGAACTAAATCTGCATGTGAGTGTTTTCATGGTGAAGATGGATGCCTTGCACTCCAACAGAAATTCCTGCCTAAAATTAGCCAGACAGGAAAGGAAAGGATGCCATGAGTCTTAGCCGCAAACAGTAAATGCAAAAAGGGAGAAGACATGATTACATGGTTTAGCACACAGATGAGCATAGTCAAACTCTCAACTCTCACAGTAATCTGGCTCTAACTTGTCAAGTTTGACATGGCAAACTTCCTCTGAAGGAAGTGTTGATTCAGACAGACACCGTTATTCTTTTTTTAGGTTGTTGTCATGAACCAGTCGTACATAGAGCTATGAAAAGTAATGCACTGTAATTCACAAGAATTTCAGGTGTTAATTGCTGTATGCAACACATTTACTGCTGCTGTATGAGACTGCAAAGATCTGCGGAAACTCAGGGCTTTCAAGCGGGGGGGAGTAGAGTTCATGCCCTGGAAGAAGTTAACCCTTGTGTTGTCCTCGGGTCAAATTGACCCATTTTCCTATATCAATGTTCTTTTTAAACTACCCAATTGTAATTACCCAAATTAACATGATTGATTCCACACAACGCTCTTTAGCAAGTACAAATCTCTACTTTCATTCATTTTGGGGTGTCTTATTCAATTTTATAGCATTTGAAGAAAAAAATAAAGTGGTTTTAAAATAGTATTGAGTAAAAGTTGAAATATTCCAGTCTGTGATTATCCATCAACATACATTCCTTTAATTTTAGTCTAAATAATTCCTAATTTCTGCTTTTCTAACTCAAACATTAGGTATAATTTGCTATAAATGAGGTTTATTGACCATCAATTCCAAAAATAACTGTAAAACTAAAGTTAATAAGTTAGTGTTATGTAGTGTCAAAAAAAGTGACAAAGATCGAAAAAAGTGTTGAAAGAAGGGACAAAAACGTAAGAAAAAGCAAAAACATTGATAAAAAGCGTCAAATAAAGTGTTGATTTTCTATTTTGACGGGAATACAACACAAGGGTTAAGGGGGAACAGGTGTTTGTGTCCCAGGTATTACTTATGGGAACCAGTGTTTTAACCCAAACTGCAAACTTTTGTTCTAATTTTAACTGGTCGTTTTGGTGCTGTTGCCGCACGACGCGCACCTTTTGTCGGTTAAACATAACTGCAAAAGCCGCTGTCACGGTCACCCCTAACCCCGTACTGCCCTCATGGTCACCTTTTATTGGCTCAATTTGAACTGTACAGACCGCTAACCTTAACTAGCATGTGACCGGTCGCCATGTGACCCGCAGGCTGTCACCGTAATGTCGTAGGATATCATAACAATTGTTGCGCATAAGTTTCCGTACGATATCATACGAAAACGATCATGAGAATACGTTGCTTATATCATCTTTCAGAGTGAAACTGGTGCAAGGGGGAAGCATGGAGATTCCATTTAAAGCCACTGACCTGTGAACTTGCTCCTTGACTCCATATATTTTCAACCTGTCAACTAGTAATGTATAGGTTATATATTGGAAAATATGCCATGCGTGCAAGTTTAGAGCTATGTAGAACTAACCAAAGGCTAAATTTACGCAGACAGAAAGTTCCATTGTTTTCTTTCTGTAATCTCCCAAATCCTCCAGAGTGAGTCTCTAAGTATTTCAGTGGTCAGCACAACTGGCTCACAGAGCAGTGCAAGTTATTTTCACCCAGAAAATTACAGCTCTAATGTTTCAAGTGGGTCAAGTGCAGCTTCTCCAGTGTCCTAGTTGAATGTGTTCACCTTTTAATCTATAGGTTTAAAATGGACACTACTTATTATGTGCTGCACCAATTCATTAGAGCATGTGTGGCCTCGTTTACCAACGCATAGGATCATACACCTGAACTTACATGATCCCATTGAAAAGAGAACTCTAATATTAAAGATCTTTTCTATCACCGGCAAACAGCCACAATGTTGACAGGTAATGCGGGTAATAGTAAGATGAAAAATGTATCAGGTCCTGGCCGCAAATAAAATGGTGGTTGTTAGGTGTGTAGTGCTCAAGCTTGTGCTGATACCATGAACTTGTCTGAGACATTCATTTCCAAAGTCAAGTTTGACATTGCTTCCATTTTAACTCACAGCCGGATCCCTAAATTATAGCTCTAGGGCCAGTGCAGGGAGTAGCTCAGCTATCTAGCATGCTACGTAAGTGTCAAGGCTGTGCGACAACACTCCTTTTTTAAAAATGAGTGACGCACTTCCATTCATTCACAGACTGGTACTTTTTGGTAGACTTGCTGGCTTTGTAAACAATAATAACCAAGTATCTTTTTATTGTGCTCTTCAATTATCACTTTCAGAAAGACTTTAAGACAGACGAGAAAAACAAGACTCCTTTAATTTCAGAGCTAAACAAACTGAAGACGGACACAAACAAGGTCAAACTATACGGCTGGAATTGGAAATAAATCATGTGAAATGGATATTAACACCATGTGTAGTATTAATAACAAGAATGCAAGTGCTGACAGTTAAATGAGCTACTTGGATTTTCTTATTAGGCATGGTCTGGGCTTTGAATGGAGCATAAAAACAAGCCAAGCTGTCCTCATGATGGACACCACAAAGGTTACAAATCCACTCCGACAGGATGGTTTTTATAGCCGTGAGTTAAGCAAATTGCAGGGTCTGATAGTATATGTTTGACACATACTTGATATGTTAGGGAAGTTGGAGTGTCTCACTGTGATATTTTGGGCCACAGATATTATTTAGGGCTGGCAGTCACGACACGGACAAATTGTTAGGCTGATACTAGGTTTAATGAGAAGTTCCTCTGAACAGATTGATTACAAACTGATGACAGGATCCTGATTTGCTGCCGTACCTCATCAACACTGTGAAAATGTATCTTCCCATGTGGGACTGGCTGAGGAGCTTCTATTCAAATTCACCTTGTCAGTTGTAAAATGAATGCAGGCGAGAAGTTCAAAGTTATTCACTGATGAGATTTGTCTCGATAGATCTGAGATTTCATTTGTGCAAATCCACCAATTAGTGGGGATGGGACATTTTTCTTTGTTGCAGCACTGCTATTTAATTTAGGTTGATGAGTGGAATAGATTTAGACATAAAAGCATTACCTAATGCAGCTGTAAAGGGTTGGGTCACCCAAATGACAAAAACATGCCCTTTAACTTGCCTCTTGTGGTATCTAGACACGCTAATTGTTTTGGTTTTTATTTACCCAGATTTCATACAAAACTCAAATGCAATGTAGGTAATAGAAATTGTGTTTATTGTGCTCACATTGAGAAACTACATTTAGACATGACTAAGGGTCTACAGCCATGCTAGCAGCTCTGTAAGGCAAAGCAATGCAAAGCGTCTAATATTGCCACCAATGGGTTAACATTGAAGTTGCCTGGTGCATCTTGAGTAGACGCTCAATGGATACCAAGGAGCTGTGTGCCTTGGTATCAGACGCTGAGGGTCACTGACCAATAGTAGACCAATCGAGTGAGAATGGGTTGGTTTCGCAGGTAATTGGTCATAAAACAAAATATTGGATAAAGTGAATTTTTGACCTGATGATGGCACTAGATGAAAAGCAAAAGTCATTCAAATTCAGCCCAAGGTGGATATGGATGTCTGTAGCAGATTCCTTGGCAATCTATTTAATAGTTCTTGAGATATTTCAGTCTGGACCAGAGTGGGGAACCCACCAACATTGCCATTCAGTCACGCTGCTAAGAAATGTCAAAATAAGTTTGTTTTGGAAATTTAGGTGAACTACTCCTTTAAAAGATGTCAATCTCAACTCTAATGTTTACATCTAATAAACTAAATGGGATCCATATCTGCATTCTTCAGTAGTGAAACGTCTTGACACAAATAGAAATACCCCTCCCCCGCCAATAAAAACTCAACCTGACGGTGTTGCCTTTCTCGTTGTCAACAACATGAATGGGTGGAAATAGAAAACTGTCACTGCTGTTTGGGCATGTGTGGGGGGCTGTCCTTGTAGAGCCACACTCCACTCCAGACATCAGACAGGAGAGATGGAGGGCAGTCTGTCTGCGCCGGTGTTCTTCAGATCAAATATCAGTCCAAAGGCGGTGTTAAAATGAGATCACCATTTCCTAAAACAATCTAATAATTCACACCTTTTTCATTTGACCCTTCATAAAATTTCAGAATGATTGCTTATTGTCATAAAACAACACATGATTTCTAACAGTGGGGTTACCAATAGTCTCGCATTGCCAGACCTTCCATCACACCACTGAGGAGGAGGGTCTGGCTAGTCCACACAGCATCAGATGGGAGAGAAACATACTCTGGGTTATTGGCATTTCTTTAAAGCAATCACAATAGTCCTGGGCGGTGCTAAGCGCCAGACAGAGCAACAGTGCCTCTGAAAAAAAGCCTCGGGAAGGAACTTGTTCTGGTGGAACATTCAAAGGTTGTTTTAGTCGTGCAACAGAAAACTCAGATTGGACAGATAGTCTAGCTAGCTGTCTGGATTTACCCTGCAGAGATCTGAGGCCCAGGTAACCATAGTCCTCAGAAATCCACCGAACTTTCACAAAGTTTCAGAATGATTGATTATTGTCCAACAACAACAACACATGGTTTCTAACAGTAAGGTTACCAAGAAAAGTGTTTGAACAGTTCTTTGCCTACCCTGTGCTCCCAAAAGATCATCACATCCTGATTTACATGTACAGCGTGTCAAACTAAACTATTATCCTCTCTCCTCAGATGTCCTGTGTCCAAACATGAAGGTTCAACCCGATCGGTTTAAGCCCAACAGCTCCAGTTATGGTCTGGAAGAGGTTCCAGGTATGTGCAAACTGCTGCTTTTCTAAAGGCAACATGTAATACACCACAAAGTCAACTCTTTGTTTTTCAAAGCATTTCCTACTCTCCCACATTCAGCATGGTTACATGGAGAGAAGATATTTTCAAATGCAAAGATTCAGACAGTTTCCACTCAGAATTTCCTCCATTTCTATGTGATTGGACACTGAATTGGTTTTATTCATGAATGGAAAGTGCTACCTTTTTCTGTCCTGTTTTATTCTTCAATCATTAAAATATATACATATATATATACTTATAAAACCAAGCTGCTGTATTTTAGATTCATTTCATCTACTGTTCCAGGCAGCGATTGACTTCTATTCATTTCCATATAATTTGAAAATCAATTTGTAGACCCTTCAAACCTGCTTGACTTGTGTTACCAATCACACTGAATATCAATTTACAGTCCTTTTTTTGTCAAAGTTGGTCCCAAAGTCCCATTTTCACTTGGATAGCACTAGTCTTAAATGAATGGCATTAGCCAGAAGCTATTGTGTTGCTGTAGCTGCCCAGAGCACAATCACCACTGTCTAATGTTTAGAACATCCTTTGTTTTGCAATCGGTGCCTATCATCTCGGATTCCAAGCTGTTCTTCCATCACCTGCCACAATCTACACTATGTTTCAATTCAGCATTTTTTTTAACTTTGTTTGTTGTAAAGTGCTTTGTGCTGGGAGACGAAGATGTCATTTTGGATGATGACATTTGCATGTACGGCGGCTCTGAGTGGTCAAATAAGTCTAAAGGCTTTTAAAGAATGCGACAAAACACAGAAAATCTAAAGTATCTTAGTCGGTGCGTGACAATTTGAGGTCATACTTATTTTTAAATGTGCGACGAAAAAATACAGACGGAAGAAAAATTAAAGCGTAAAAACAACAAGCTAGCTGTTTAAAGTCTGCTTCTCTTTATCCTAAGCTAAGAGTCTGTTAGTAATAGCTTAGCATATTTATTATACAGACATTGATCTTGTCCTCTTACTCTCAGCAAGAAGGCGAATAAATGTATTTCCCAACGGATTCCTATAGACGGAAAAACTTGCTAACACTGATAAGTTCCTTTAAATGCAGCTGTGTTTTTGAAGTTCAACGCTTGAACTAGTCATCTACCAAGTGGAGCGCATACCTAGTCCTCTGCCATTTTGTTTTTCATATATTCCAAGCTCCTGTGCTAAAGGTTTCTCAGAACTCTTGAATAGCGTTTAACCAGAAAGGTTGGATGTTGTTATAAGAGTGTCTTTTGGGGGATCTGAGTTCCTGTCTATGTCTCCCACCCACATCCATCACACTGAGAGAAAAAACAGATGCACTGGCATGCCTGTTTAGACTCCTGCTATGATGAACCTAATGGAAAGAGAGATATGAGAGCGCTGAAGACTGTGTTTTAGAAAGTTTGACTTTCAACAAATTTGGCTGGCACTTTTGTGCCAGTATCCTGGTATTTCCCTGCCAAATAGTAGTAGAAATGTCAACATTACAGCCTTTACGGGTCAGCTAATAGTCCCTGATACCCAGACCAATGACATTTTTTGAAGCATCATTATTTCATAATGGAAGTTGGCATTGCAGTGAGAAATTTTAAATGTAGAAAGGAATAATCATCCCACCCACCAAAAAATCCATCCATCCATTCTTTTACCCACTGATCATTTTCTGGGGTTGTCGAAGGCTGGAACTTATCCCAGCATGCATTGATTGAGAGGCAGGGTACACCTTGGAGAAGTCACATGTCTATCACGGGCCAATTTAGTGTTTCTACTGTAATTAATCTAACTTGCGTGCCTTTGGGTTGAGGGAGGAAACCAGAGCACCTGGAGGAAATCCATGCACACATAATTCTCAAACTCAACAGTGTGAAATACTCTCTGCTATAAAGCTGCTGTGCAAATCACTGAGCCAAAAGAATTTAGATAAAAAATACAACAAAATTTGGCAAGAATCAAATGTCTTTGTATTGTTGTGTCAACATTATCAAGGTTATAAATCACTTATTCTGTACTATTGGCTATTAAAACGTAAATAAAAAGTACACAATTTCCCATTGAGATTTGGTAGAGTGGTATTTAGTGTTGGAGAGATAATACAGTAATGGATCACAAGTACATTAAAGGTGCCCTGCCACACGCAGTTCATGACTTAGTGGTAATGTCTGAAGTTCTACCATGGACTCTGTAACTTGGTTACCTAGTTTCAAGCCATTCTGGTGTGGTAGAGAAAGCCTGCAGGAAGACTCAGCTCCATTTGTGCCAGTTCTCTTTAATATTCAATGAGCTAAGCTAGCCAATGAGAGCCTGATAGCCAGGCTCACATCCCAGTGCAACTGGGCGAGCTCATGAATAGTAATGATCTCAGGCAACATGATGTCAGACTGACCAGCTGTTGCAATTAGCCTGATTTCTCCTCTTATTTCGTTTCAGTGACTAGAGCTGACAGAGGAGGTAGCAGTTCCCTTTTACATTCACCACATAACACAAACACATATGGACCTAACATATTTCAAGTTCAAGATCTTTATTTGTCCCAGAGGGGCGATTCATTTTGCTGCGCTAGCAAAGAAGTTGACATACAGTACATGACAAACAAAGACGACAACATTGATTAAAAATACGGGATCAGACCAAATGGGGATGTAAATACCACAACATTAAAAGTTTAAGTCCAAGTGTGCCTTATGTTCAGACGTTACCTATTCTTTACAGAGTTAAGCAGAGAGATAGCAGAGGGTACGAAAGAGAATTTATATCTATTTGCCGGAGGGCAGCAACTTAAATTCTGCATTCAGGGGGTGAGAACTATCGGACATGATGGATTTTGCCTTTTTAAGCATGTGTATTGTACAGATTCAAAAAATGCAAGTAAAAATGGTTTTGTGTGGCAGGGCACCGTTAAAATGATACTTAAGTACACATCTTACGCGTAGATAGTACCTGGAACTTTTTGTTCCAAGTGAGATGAACCACCATGAATAGCCAAACTACCGTCAATAACATTTATTTTATTGACTTGATCCAGATTTATTAAAATGGCAGCCTCCAAAACCACCTCATGCTCAATTGCTAGGGAAGATGTTCTGTTGTTTGGTTGCTGTTTAAAGAATGCAGCAAGAATGCAGTTTTACACGCCATCGCTATGATGGTCAACTAAGAGTCCCGCCTACACTGACAGGGTATTATCTGCAGGCGACAAAGGAAATCTAGAAATTCACCTGGTACCAAAAATGAGTCAAGTAGAGTCGAGTTGAGCTGGACAATGCAGTAAATATGAGGCATTAGTTACTTTACATTGCTGAAGCTGTGGTAGTGTTGCCTCTGCTGTAAGAGAAAGCTTGAGGTTTGATATCACAACTTCCTACACTCTCAAAAGTTGTGTCTACAAGTTGAAGTGACTTTTTGGTCAAAGATAAAGAACAGCCAGTCAGCGGTGATTTGACAGCATAGAGTATTAATATGTGCTTCTGATCACAGCTGACAGCATCACTTCCCACTGCCGAGACATAATATCAGATATTCGCCATTGCGCAAGTGATAATTATGCTAATTATGGCTTTTCCTCCAAAGCGCGCAGGAATTAGAACAAACTTGAGATAAATTACTGAAACCCACTGATGTTTTCTTACGCAGATGTGCCACTTTGTCAGATAGAGATAAGCACTCTAATTGGAATAAATCCTTTTGGGCTGTGTGTTGTTTATCTTTCCCACTTAAGTCTTGTCCCACTGGTAAATTATATGAGAACATGTTTTGTTGTAACCAAGAGCTACTGTAGGTTATTGTGGAATTCACCATAAATATACTGTACACTGCACTGATTTATATTTATCTTACATTTAGCAACCAGCACCACAAATGAAACAGTGCTCCCTAAGAGGTACAAGTCACTACTATAATCATTTTAAATCCTTAGATACTGCCGTGGTGTAACTTTAGAAATTGCTCATTGTATTGTAACGGATCCAACAGTAGGTCAAAGGACCACCAGGAGCATTTAGAGTGGCCACAGCAGAGTCAGCAAAAGTGTAGTTTTCATTTTACTTTGGATGTTGGCACATTGAGAGAAAGTATCAGGATGTAGGATTTTTTTTTTCTCTGGACTTACAGGGTTGCACAGACAGTTGTGTCATAATCAGATCTGAGAGCCCAAACCTGCAAAGTGCCCTAGACCGCTGTTATCAAACGGCGGTCTGAGGTCTGATGCAGCCTGACATGACAAAGATGTCCGGGGTTTTCCCAAAATGCAGTATGTCTGTAACTGTGCTGTGGCCTCGCTTTAAGACATACTTTGTCAAACTCATTGGAGTAAAGTGTTTTTTTTCTTCTTCAGATTGCGGGTAAGCACATAGAGATTTTCTCTACATGCAGAGAAGTACTAGACAAACAGTATTTATCATCACTACATCAGCAGCTGCTGTAGGTGTCAATTATGAATATCCAACATATGTTCCCTACGCTGGTGCAGAGAGAGTAATTCTCCGTGAGAAATGTCAAGATTATTTGCCGCTGATTTGACAGCCAAGAGACCTGTGGTTTGAGTCAGACTTGTGTTTATTATGGGCTGTCTAGTTCGACCCCTCAGGGTACTGAGCATACACTAGAGCCTGCAGAGCATCTTTGCGGCTCATGCGCTCACTATCTACTTCACAGCACAACTGCTGCCATCTGCTCTGATCAAAAGAATGCTGTTTGTGTGTGTGTGCATTTGCCTTTTCCCAGTCTGTGAACTCATCTGGCTTTTCCCGCAGATCACCCCATTGGTTAGCTTTTTTGGCTGTCCAAAATAACTTTTTTAGCTGATTATACGCTATCCACTGCCAGTCCAAATTACAGCTCTGCGCTAAGATGGCCCCCAAACCGCCACAGAAGCGGCGCGGAGGACGAATGTGCACGATGCAAGCATGGCGATGACGACAATCAAGGCCAGCAAAACTCCCAGCTGCTCGGCTTCCTCGAGCAAACCCTGATGAGCATCAAAACATCCCTCTGTGTAGCACCACTTGACGTTTTTGCAAATTATTATCACTTGTCATTGTAGAAAATGCTAGACTTTTGCTCTGATTCAAATATTAGCCAAGCAAAATTTCAATAGTCTTTGTTTTCAATTGGCTGCATGTGTTCTGCTTGAAATGTTGTGTTTTTGCCCTTTGGTTTTAATGGGAGGAACTAAAGACTGCACAGGTAGCATTAGAGAACACAGCTACAATAATAGTTCGGACACCTTTGGTTACGCCACTTCTCCTGATTGAGATTCTAGTCCCTATGCTTTGGCGTTATTCTTGCCAAAAACCCAATGGCGGTTCCAGGGGGTGGCCAGTGCCCCCGTAATATTAAGACTTAGGCAAATATTTTCAGACATTTTTAACCCCACTATTATCCTCACAAAGAGGATTGTTGTTTTTTGTTTTATGTGTATTATTTCTTCTGTAATTCTTCTGCAGAACCAACCCTATGGAGGGTTGGTGGTAAGTTAACTCTGGCCTGCTTGATATGCGGTGCTTGGTACCCCTAAAACCACATGTGGGCTCAGCCTGGCCCCTCCGTTTGAAATGGTCTAGAACCGCCACTGCAAAAACAAGCATTTAGTCATGCTATAAAAAACAATGCTGCTGATAACATATAAAACAACATTAAAATAGAAATAAAAGTAACTTCATTTTTTGTACAGCAATTAGCAAGATACACAAAGATATACAAAGATTGAAGGACAAATGGACAAACTGCTTGTATATTAGTTTTAAGGCTTTTAACTATTACATTTTAAGCCACTGCCAATATTAGTTGATACAAAGCTAATGCTACAAATCTGCTCCACACAACTCGCCCTGTATTTTTGTCAGTATAGCTACGTTTACAAAATGGTGTTGTCCGGTGAATTTGGCGCACAGAAGCTTGAGTGATGATGAAAAGTCCATCGTGCTTTTTTTAGCACGATGTCTTCTTGGCTACTAGCAACTGCGTGAAGGAGGGGTGGGGGCGGTGCGTGATGGACGACAGTGTTGATTAATTATAGATTAATGGAGGTGTATGAGAAATATCCACCAAAAAAGACATTATTCATGTACAGAAGAGCACAAAGAAACCCTCCCCCTGTGGTGAATGCATAGCAATCTGTTATCCCTAAAAGTGTACCTGAGACACTACTGACATACACAGATGATAAATCCTCTCAGTTATTCAGTCTGTGAAAATGGCGTTTGTTTTTCATGTATTTTTTACTCTGTTGCTAATGGCACAGCGGCAGCCTGTGTGTCTTACCACCTGTTTCCAGGCTATTTCTAATGACCTCTACTAAGCTGTTGCCAGACTCTCACATTACCACCTTAATGTTCCGGTTTCCTCTTTGGAAGATTAGTGCGCTGGTGTCAATATTCCCAGCGGAAACCTTACATCTCATAGATTTAGTTGCATTACTGAAAGGCCATGCAGGAATATGTTGCGGCTGTCCTCATCCTGTTGGCTCGCTAGTGGCGCAGTCTGCTTTCGGGAGAGCTCAAGGCACACACAACATAACCACCAGCTTTCAGTGAGATCTGCTGGACAAACTGGCAGCATTACAACAACTCATCCTGCTGGCATTGCCATAGCTATAGCGCGTGTTTGCTGCACAAGGGAGTGTCCTTTCTGAATCCCCTAAATATGACTTGTGGCTACACCACTTAAAATCACAAGCTGCAGGGCAACGTTCACACACGTGCGCACACTCTCAGGCCTATACCAACAGCGGACCCTAACAGCGATGGAAACTTTTTTTTTCCTCTGGCAGAAAAATCAAAAGAATGTTAAATGGCCAACAAATGGCTCAATTTCACAATAATTCCGTGATTTTAATCTTCCTCCAAAAAGCCACAAACACAGTGGCTGTAGGGTGTGGTGGGACTGACCCAATTAGACCTCAAGAAATCTGACAAAGCCATAACTCAACCTCAAGACTTAAGAGCCTTTGGTGCTCAGTAATGTGTGTGTGAGATACTTGAGTCCAACTAGGCTATTTTACTGTGTTGCTGCAGGGTTCGACCTGATGGAGTACTTCAATGTGAGAGATATTCTGGGAACCAGAGTTGATGAAGGCCAAAGTTCTTACGTTCGCCTTGGCACCATGCCCGTTGTGCAGCAAACAGAGTAAGTGACCACCCTACTGCTAACAATCAGCTGCACATTTTATAAAGTTGTGACTTAAAGTTATGGCCAGAAAAACCTGTTGGGCAGTGGTTCCCAAACTACTTAACCTGTAGGACCCCTAAACCAAAACAAATTACACCACAGACCCCCATTTGATAAGATTTCGTCCCAGGGTCCCCCATCTGATTGTCTTTTTAGCTTATAGATGTTTTATTACAGAAAGTGAATGAAACACATTAAACCCATGATCGAAATAGTCATTCCATTGCCATTGTGTTACTTATGGATGGAATTATAGTAGACAACAAGTCATTCCCCTCTTTGCTCCACTTTGGTAACCACTGTGTTGGGCAACCCAGGGCAAACATTTGCTGTTGGACCCCTACTGAAAATATGTAGTGTATAACACACAAAAGAATGTTTTCATGCAATTCATGCCAAGTTTAATTAACTCAAAATGAATAAAAGATTGTCAAATTATCAGCATTAATACTGTATGCACATATTTTGTTCATAATAGAGATAATGCAATCTGCTGTCTGCAATCTGTCACTCTGCCTCGGAGAGATGGAACTGTAGACAGACAAAGCGGTTATAGGTGTTTGTGTTCATAATATAAGTAAGATAAATGGTTTATGTCAGCAATAACAATGTGCTTTTTACCCTATAGGGACGTGTTTCCTCAAGGGTTGCCAGATGAATATGCCTTTGTGACAACATTCAAATTCAGGAAAACCTCAAGACGTGAAGATTGGTACCTCTGGCAGGTTTTTGACAAATATGGAATCCCACAGGTGGGTCAATGTGACTATTACTGTGCGTTTGGATTTGGCCAATTACAAGGCCAACTTAGAATAGGCGCAGTTCACTGACTATTCAGATCCTTTTTAAATGAATTGTTATTATTAACTAATTTAATTACATCTGTCAAGCCAGATGTAGTTAAATCCCCACTCCTGATCATTGATTTCAAATGGAATGTCACTTGTAATACTTTAAGTTGTACCATAATTTTTCATGTTAAAGCAAAGACTTCTAAACTTTCTAGCTTAAATCGGCTTGATTATTTAATTTCATAGTTTGCCTCCACAGAAAATTAGCTTTTCTGATCTCTGTCATTTTTCACCATCTTGACTTGAACTTGACAAGTGGTGGAAATACTCAGATCTGTTACTGAAGTAAAACCATCAATACCACAATGCAGGGCTGTAGTCAAGACCAACTTAATCAAGTCCAA
Organism: Percina caprodes; assembly: GCA_013375575.1. Lineage (NCBI taxonomy): Eukaryota > Metazoa > Chordata > Actinopteri > Perciformes > Percidae > Percina > Percina caprodes. The sequence goes on along the minus strand of JABXJD010000224.1, from coordinate 537,874 downwards.
GTCAAGACCAAGTCCAAAGGCAATTGAGAGCAAATCAAGACCGAGTCTAGCGCAAATTGAGTCTTGTTCAAGACCACGAGACAATATTGTCTTTTCAATGCAATACTATAATACAGTGATTAAGGAGTGAGGATGGATCTGTAAACACGAATAATCTATCTTCTAACATCAAACTGAAAAACGCATGGAATTCAGGCAACGTTGATCCCGAATCAGCAGGCAGGGACAACTTGAACTTGACCGGTTCTCAATAGCCAAGAGTCCAAGACAATTCCAAGTCCAACAAGGCACAGGACGAAGACAAGTGAAATACTTCAAAAAGGTGTACTCGAGTCCGGACTCAAGTACTACAGCCCTGCCACAGTGTATTAAAATATACTTTAAGTAGCAAAAGATAAAATACTCATTATATATATAATTATTGATGACTTAGCGTGTGTAGTTGTCATATTATATTGAGAAGCATGTGAATTTCCAACCTTGGGATCAATTAAGTCTTATCTTACGCTATAATAAAACACATAATCTTCATAATGTATTTGTTTGGGGAAGTAAAAGTAGCTTAAAAATGTACTTCAGTACAGTACATCATTACAGTACATTCCACCACTGAACTCTGTTGTTTCCCGCTCCTATCGTTAATGTTGTCCCCCCCTCTGACTTGTCAGGTGTCCATCCGCTTGGACGGTGAGAACAAAGGGGTGGAGTACAATGCCGTTGGCCTGACAAAAGACGCCGTCCGAGCTGTGTTCAAGAACCCGGAAGTTGACAACCTGTTTGACCGCAACTGGCACAAGATCGCCCTCAGTGTGGAGGCCAAGTCTGTGTCTCTGTACCTGGACTGCAAACACATCCAGACTCTGCCCATTGGAGACAGGGAGGACATTGATATCCAGGGGAAGACAGTGATTGGGAAGAGGCTTTATGACAGTGTTCCTATCGATGTGAGTCTTTGCCCCGCATGTGTGGTAGTTTAATACACAAAGCATTATGAGAGATCTTAAATTCCCCAGTACCCTCCACTGTAGAGATGTTGTGATGTGTGAAAGCAAATGTTATTGTCTGGAGGTTGATATGTTCATCAATTTTCTGTCTTTGTCCGTGCAGTTTGACCTCCAGAGGATGATGATTTACTGCGATTCCAAGCACGCAGAGCTGGAAACTTGTTGTGATATACCCAATGGTCCTGTGAGTATTGGAGGCAGTGTCACGAAGACGATTTTTTTGTTTCTAACTGCAGGTTACTTCAACGCAAAAAGCTGCCTTGTCTTTATCCCAAGCTAGTTTCTAATTTAAAACCTTTTTTTTTTAGCTTAATGACAAAGCTAGGTGAATTTTGTTACCTACTGTAGCTAACCTGAATACTACTTTTTCCCTGAAGCCAGTCTTTATGTTAATCTAAGCTAATTACTAAGATAAATGCTAAGCTAAGCGCCCTTCTTAGGGCATGATAGTATTGAGCTTCTCATCTAACTCTTGGCAAGAATATCAGTTAATTTCCCAAATTTCTAACTATTTTAACTCTAGATTTACAATCTTGAAGATCTCTGCTTTATTCTCTTTGGTGGTACCCATGGCGATAAGTGGTAATTGCACCAAAGATTTGCTAGAACTAAAGATGGCGCCAATGCTATGAAACGGTACACACTTCCTGTCTCCTCAATGAGAGGGGCCTTGTTTGAAAGTGTGCAAATATTGTGTGGATGGATCAACAGTCATATTTGTATAATTTGTTAATGTTTTTGTCTGCTAATATTATTTATTTACACAGCTAAAAGACATATTTAGCATTGGCCACTATGTTGAGTGACTGCCTGAAAGCTATTTATTGTCAAGCCAGAGTGGCTCAATGCTCATCAGATACTCCTGACGGTTGTCTAAATAAATCATGGATCATATCATTTCAGTGTCCTAAGAAAGTGGTGACGGAGGCCCCCCCTGTGGAGATCCCCACTCCGACGCCTACTGCTATGGAGCAGCAGAGAGTCCCTGAAGTGAACTGCTCGTGCCCTGCAGGAGTTAAGGTAAAGCCACCGGATTTAACCAGACTTTGTCCCTATGTATTATTTCACAAATGAGTGGGACTCCTTTTTCTTAAATTGCTTTCGAAAGACGTCTTTCTTTCCATTTCTCACAGGGAGATACTGGTCCGCCTGGTGTTGCAGGCCCTAAGGGTGAAAAGGTCATCTAACGTTGCCTTTAAGTACTAAGTTTAAGATTGTGTGTGAAAAGACAACAGTTTCATTATGTTCCAGAGCTTTGGTCTACTTTTTTTATTGTGTGAACATGCGTTTTTTTTTAGGGTGACACTGGCCTTAAGGGCGCCATCGGATCGCCTGGAATCAGAGGAGAAAAAGGACAAACTGTATGAAAAACTTTACGTGTGCACAGTAACAAGCACAGTTTTCATTTTAATGGAGAGAGAAATAGCTAAATAATTATGTTTCAACACATCATGTATAATCATGTTTCGGTGGATAGCATACATAATTCATGTATTTCAGATTGCATTGGCTTGCCGCTATTATCTCTGCTTTTATTTTCCCGCCTCGATAATAATTGATCCATGTTGATGAATTATTTGCAGGGCAATGTAAACTCTGTCAAAGGTGACAGGGGTGAGAAGGTAAGTACGCCTGTTCTTCCTGATGCCGCATGAGCATCATGTTCCCCTTTTGTCTCTGTGCATATTATATTATATGCATGTGCATTTTTTCCTATCTCTCATTTTATGTGTTTCTTTTACATGCTATTTTAGCATGTATTTTAGCAGAAACTTACGTTTCTGTCAGGGAGTGGCTAGGAAAATGCTCAAAGACAGCTGTTATTGTCAGAATTAGAGGGACAGGTTACCACAGAGGATGTGTAGCAGAGAGGGCAGGCCTATGCAGACGCCCACCCAGTCTGTCCAAATCACAGCCTCTGTGCTGCCTGGCAGTGCCAGCTGGGACGCTCACAGTATAATTTATTCCTTGAAGCAAAATCCTCAGCGTGCATCATTCAAGCTGTCCATAGAGGGACGGTTAAAAATGGCCACAAGTGGTCTGGAAGACAAGGTCCTCGATGATAGTTTGGAGAATGCATGTGTCATCCGTCTGGATAAAACAGGTGTACGTACAGTGTTAAAAAACAAACAGTAGGGAGCTTTTTGATTTTTATTTGAATGTCATTAACAGTCAGACAGACAGCAGGACTCATTTCATGATGAGTGTATTTTCATTTTGTAGTTCTTACTGCTGGAAACCATGCTGGTTTGATCAAATCTGCGTTACATTTGAAACCAACTTTAATGCAGGGCATCCCTGTTGCTTTTTCTATTTCCAACTTCCTGCATGAGCATCTGTCTTCACTTTCTCCCAGCGAAGGCTGCAATTTGTCGTTGTAAACTTTTCTAAAGCCGATGCAAAAAAACAAAAACATGACGTAAGCCCACCCCAAGCTGTGGTTAAAAATGAGTTGTGTGTGTGTGTGTGTGGATGTGTGTGTGTGTGTGTGTGGGAGTGAATTCATCAGGCTTTTATTGTCTCTAATTGCAATTTTAGGCGATAGGGACAGGCAATTCTGTGTTGATATAGATAATGTCTTCTTGGTTATAGATTTGCAGCAGAGCGGGGCCTCCTCCCAATCTCTGCGATGAAAGAAATGACGTGCGTTAAAACGATACAAGTTCCTACAGTAATTAAAGGTCCACCTTCTGTGACTTGTAAAGTGGTTTGTGAAGTCTTGCGGTCGCCAAGGCCTCATGGTACCGTGTAATTTACCATTGCCATTACTTTTCACTCAGTCCAGCTTTCGATTTCTAAAAGGGATTGCTACACTGTGAAGAAAGACAAGTGGGAAAACCATTGTTCCTTGAGTCATTGGTTGGATGTGCGACCAGACCATAGTGGGTCTTGGTAAAGCAGATGACAGTTGTTAGTATATTCTGGCTCGCAAGCATTTACTCAAAAATGTCTATGTCTGTGTTTGTGTATCCTGACTTGTGTAACTCTTTGTGTTCTGTGGAATATTAACGCCCATCTTTTGTCCAAATGTCTGTATGACTGTTGTTAATCCAGTCCATTCATTCATCACTTGACATTTGCTCTACATTAATCCTCCAACCCTCACTAAACCATGTTCTGTGACACTATTAGGTTGATATTCTGACAGCACGCCATCGTCGCCTGCATTACCGGTCATCTTGCATGCATATGTTTTACGGAACAGTCAAAGTAAATAACTTGCCTTCTGTCTACAGGGGGATTCAGGCAGTATAGGGTTGACAGGTGCTCCTGGACAAAAAGGAGAGAAGGTGTGGCACTTCTGAACCTGGACATGTGGAGGGTTTCATTAATACGTTGAATCTTATAGTGAAAGTTCACATCCTGGTGTTAATGATGTGTTTCTGATCTTCTGACAGGGACTCGGTGGTGTGCCCGGTATTGATGGCTTATCTGGAGACAAAGGAGACAAAGTAAGTAAAACATTTTTTGGCGAATTCAGTCATAGTTTTGCAGCATTTGTGCAAATGTCTATGTTTTCATCTTTTTTTTGTATACAGGGTGAAGCGGGGCGGGCTGGTAATCCAGGACAGCCAGGTCCAGCTGGACAAAAGGTTTGTGCGCGTGTCCTTCCCATATTTTGTTTTATACCTTTACGAGCCAGCGCACATGCATTTGGCTTATCATGATGTTGATAAGTTGGCGTCAAATATATGTTTTTCTGGAGTATTACCACTCAGCCTGTTATCCATTTCCTGTGAAAAATGTGACACTTTGGTTGACTTTCCCTTGGATGAAACTGGTGAAAGAGCTAGCAAGGGGTGGAAGGCAGGGGGCACTGGCTCAGGTTTGACCAATGACTGTGACAGTCTGTAACAAAGTTGGTTAAAACCAAGGGGGTAAGCCGGCCTCCACTAAGCGTAGCTCCTATGGCACCATTTGTATGCTACCTAGCACTCACCCGCCGTTAGCATTCCATTGACTGCCATTCATTTTTGACGTCACTTTGAAAGCAAATAATTTTACATCTAAAGCGTTTAAAAACTTGACGTGCATTGTTCATTTCTAAAGAAACACGACAATGTATATAAAAGGCTCCATTACCTTGTATCTCACGTTATGGCTCGTAGCAGACGTTTTTGTAAAAATAGGCTAACTTACATATACCTACGCTCTCCGTCTCTGCAACATTGGGAATGATTGAGATTTTTCTTGCACAGCTACCAGAAGACTTACAACTTTCAGACAGGTTGCTCACGTTACATTTACGTCGTCAAGCTCAGCTGGGGGCTGCGCAGTAACGCTCAGCTATCATTGGAAAACAAGAGCGTCACATTGTCTATTTCTTATACTGTCTATGGTTAAAACTGTGTAAGCTAGCGATTGCTTGCTCCCTCGTTAGCCATTACAACTGTAGCCTATTAGACAAAACTATGGTGTTTTTTGTAGTTTTTCCGCTCCAAAATGGTTTAATTGAAGCTGACCTACTTCATCTTACAGTATAATAGGCCCACTTCACAGCAGCACAGGTGCTATCAATTTGATTAACGGTTGCTCCCTTCTATTCAAGTGTCCCAGTGAGCCATGGCAGTGTGACAATGAGCTATTGTTCATTTTGTTATTCACACCTGTGCGTTTTCTCTGTGACATTTCAAAATTGTCCTTCATGAAGTGGCCTATTGAAGCCTATTGAGCCAATTGTTTATTGCAACACATAAGTGTTCTGATTAGGACTGTGCTGTGTAAACAATTGAAAGTTATGGCTTCAAATATCAGTCGAGCCAACAGCTTTTCTCAACTCATCATTTAAATGGGGAAACCATTATCTCATATCTCAATAAAACAAGAGCAGTGATAAAAAAAAAGAAAGATAGCTAGATTTGTTCATTGAGACAAGAATAAAAGTGAGGTTAGGGGTCAAAGTTCAAGGTTCTCCCATGGGGGTCGGGGGTTTACCACTGCCAACTGCTGTTTTTTTTTTTGAGTTTCAGGTTTCGTAGTTGGTCAGTTTTCTTACAATGATTCATCTCTGACTCAGCAGTCCCCCAGCTGGCCTGCAGTATATTACTGAGTAACACAGGTCCCAGGTCAATAGACTGCACTGATAAAATGTTGTTCAATCTATATCAAACAGGGAATTCAAGGGGATGAAGGCACTTCTGGCATGCCCGGACCAAAAGGTGTCTCTGTGAGTATAATCTGAGTGCATTTGCCCAGGTAATCAAGGGAAATTTCGGTATTTGTGACAAATGTGAACCAAAATCTTTGAAATTGTTCCAGTATTGAATCGCACAACGTCAAAGTATGTCTATTAAAAGTGTTTTTTTGCCACTGACAGACTTGGGTTGGTATTATAAGTGTCTGACTAGATTATGGGAAGATTGAGTTCACATTTAACCTGCCATCCTTTCAGTTGGAACTTACCAGGCCAGGCCACCACAGTAACTTTAGCTAATAGCATTAGCTTTCCTCCGCTCTGTCTGCAGCTCTCCACTTTGGAACAGCATTTTTCTTTGGTACAGGATTGTTTCTCATCTTTGGCTGGCAGGAGCCAGCGCCAGTCAAACTGGTCACTGTTAACCGTCAGTGATGGTCTGCAAGGTGCAGAGTATGGAGAGGAGTGTTAGGATCCATCTGTAGCTGTAGCACGTCAAGCCTTAAGCCTGTTGGTATCCAAAGGTAATGTCTATGAAAGCTGAAGTTTAGCTCAATATTTCTTAAGGCTCTGGCACATCAACCCGATTATCTGCCGTCGGACAGTCTGGCAAAGTTACTCGAGGCAGCCTGGTGTGCTCCGTGCCGTCGCCAGTCAGAAGAGCCATCGGCATCCAATTTGGCCAATTTCACTTGTTGTATTGGCCAGTGGGCAGTCAGACTCAATGTCCAATCTGATTGGTGGAGTGCTAGCCCTTGACTAGCGAATCAGTGCACGAGAAAACGTCTTTCTTTTACTAGCCATCGTATTTTCTTCCGTTCAGCAAATAATGACAGCGTGCTCTGTGTTTACTAGGTCTGGAGACATGTTCCATCATTTCTGGTTTTCAGTTTTTAGGCGACAATACAGCATTAGCATAAGGTGACCAGATTTTTCAGACAAAATCCGGGGACATTTTCAGCTCAGAAGCGTATATACCTCCAAAACACGTCACGTTTTTATTTTTGTGAAACTTAAAACAGGGACACTAGACCTAGAGTTGTTCTCATTAAGGGCTGAGCCCCCCCCCCCAAAAGGTCTGATCCTAGACTCACCCCTGCTGCTACTTCATACTCCACTCCACTACACCTCAGAGGGGAATATTTCAAGATAAAAAGTCCTAATATTTCAAGATAGAAAGTCCTAATATTTCAAAATTAAAAGCCCTAATATTTCAAGATAGAAAGTCCTAAAATTTCATAATTTTGTAATGTTTACTGAACTACATTTATCTGACAGCTTTTGCTTTATTGCTTCAGGCTTGTTTCTGCAACAGCTTATAGAGTATTGGATACATTAAAAACTATTGAGGAAATATTTTCCTTTGACATTCATCCAGTATTAAACGAGATCGCTGCAGTCGGCAGCGGAGAAACAAGATACAATGGAAGGATAATTGTCCATCTTGTATTTACGTTCATAAAAGTGCTCGTTTTGCTACTGACAGACTCAGAATAAGTGTCTGACAACATTATGGAAAGGATTTCTAAGGAGGTCGACCTTCCTGTTATTGATTAAGATCCTTTTTGAAAACATAAAAGTCGAAATTGCGTTGGCTAAACCCACCAGACTCCATATAAATAATCAATAATTTTAGCATCGTAAAATACGGCTTTCTAAAACATGTCTGAGCTCTGAGCAGCGCTGGCTCTGGCTGTCGTGAGGCTGCGTGTGTAGGTGTTTTCTTTCTTTCATTCCAATATCGGGTCTGTCAGTCACAGTGACATTTCCGGGGACAGATCCAGCCGGGGACAGGTCACCAAAACCGGGGACTGTCCCCTGAAACCGGGGACTGTCCCCGGAAACCGGGGACGTCTGGTCACCCTAGATTAGCACCACCTGCTGTTATTACGTCTCGCACACGCGCAGAACGTACGCTCAGGTTGGCATCGCTTCGGTGTGTTCCGAGGCACTTTTTTGACCATCAGTCGGACTAACCATTTCTGCCAACGGTCGGCCATCGGGTTGGTGTGTTTAATCAAAATTCTGAAACACAAAGCTACGCTGTCTGTACTCCAAAACAGCTAAATCACTGGAACTCTTCTCTCTCTACTCGGGTTCTATAAACACACATTGTTCCATGCTGCTGTCTTTCTCCAAGACTTCAAAACGAGACTTCAATGCTACGCCCCGCTGTGCCACGCTGTGCCACGCTACATACTGTAACAACCTGCAGCGCCCTGCTATGACATGAACTACTACAACCATTTTTTGTCACTGTTCCATTATCTTTATTGTGATTGTTATTGCCACTGTGCATCACATCCCCAACCGGCTCCGTCAGACTCTGCCTACCAAGAGCCTGGGTCTGGCCGAGGTTTCTTCCTAAAAGAGAGTTTTTCCTCGCCACAGTCGCACTAGTTGATTGCTCTAGTAGCTTGCTCTTGGGGGAACTACTAGAATTGTTGGGACTTTATCAATTATAAAGTGTGGTCTAGACCTACTCTATCTGTAAAGTGTGTCGAGATAACTCTTGTTATGATATGATACTATAAAGAAAATTGCATTGAATTGAATTGAATTCACCATCTAACTATAATGTAGTCAGTCCAATCTTACAACCAATCTTAGCCAGTGGCAAAAACAAGCACTTTTAGTGGACGGAAAGCTACGGTGCACATTTTTTCATAGGATTACATATATACATTACATACATTACGGTAACGGCTTCCGGTTACAGGGTATAGCTCAATACTGGACCAACTTCACAGTTCACATTAGCCACTTAGCCACAAATGCATGGGAAAAGGGTGTACGTTAAAAAAATAATTCCCTTTTAAGATCTGCTATTGATGAATTGTAATATAAGATTTTGAAATTACAATAGTAATGATGTTGCTGTGGTTGTTGTAGGGGGAATCAGGTACAAAAGGCGAGAAAGGATCTCCGGGAGCCACGGTAAGTAATACTCCACCAGTTCTTTGATATAACAAATCAAATTTGACTTATGTAATGTAAACAGATCACATTTTCTGTAGCTGAGAGGGGTTCAGCATCTTGCTCAAGAGCACTTGGACAGAATAGAAGTCGCTGAGGGAAAACAGGGTTTTGCATTTACTTTTCCTGGCCATGTTTTCCTTTTTGAACCATTTTAACCATGTATGTTTGAGTGAACCTGTGCAGAACAGGGTTCATACTGCAAATCCTGAAACCTTGGTTAACTTAACTGAGAGAGGCCATTCTTCTCAGAGGAACTGAGACGTGAGGGGCGTAATTGTGCAAACAGATGTGGCTTCCTTGAATCACTCTCCACACTTCCTGTCTGGGATCCTGTTGGCTATGCAGCTCATTCAGTCCTTCTCAGGCTTTGTTGATGTCCAATGTTTCCTCCTACCTGCTAACACCTTTCTTCTTTTGCCAACAAAGTGATGTTAGACTGCTTTTCAGACTCAGCCGATTCAGCTAATAAATCAGTGAAAGGTTATCTGGCAGCATCACGATGGTTTCCAACTGAAGTCAATTTGTCAAGATGTTTTTGTGATCGTGACTTCACTGATACTACGAGTTACAGATTGAGTAGAATGATATAAGAACAACTGCTACTTGCAATCACGTGTGTATCATGCTGAGACGTCAACTCAAATTTAAATTTATACGACTTTACCAAGAGGTTTGTAGAAAGCAGTAAACACGGAATCAGTACACTGATTACTTTGCCTTATGTCTTGAAGATTTGCAGCAGGTTCTAGGCATACTGAAGGGCCATTCAAACATGCTGATGTCAGGTTTAGAGCTGTCTGTCAGCCAGTCAGTCAGTAAGCAATTTCCTGTTGGTGAAAACTGGAAAAGTACTTGCCTCGGTAAAGTGATAAAAGGGAATATGTGGTTTACAGTAGGCACCTGGGGTTAAAGTCAGAGCGATGTTTGCTGACTGAAAATTCCGGGATGTGTTTTGGGTTACACAGTACTGTCCACAGCTTAAAAATCTGCTTTCTATTATCACTGCTAGCGGCATGGCTCCAGGGATGGTAATGTACAAAACCAGAACGCTCCTGAAAACCAAAATCTTGTTCCGTTGTGTACAGATTCTGTATTCATAAGCGTTGGAGAGATTACTGCAAGACCAACTATATTCCAATCCAAGGTTCCAGATGTGAGATAGTGACTACTAATATTTAACTGATACCTGCAGATAACATGTTAACTTTGTCATTGTGAGCAAATTGTCCATGTTGGAAACTGACCAATGGGCTATCCTGATCCTGAATATTCGAGGTCAATGCCTAACGTCAACCATTGTCGCACATGCATAGAAACAAATTGGTTTCCAGTACATCGCATCGCATCGCTCTCTGGGATCATATATATTATGCTTTTTTGCTTTTCCCCTTTTCTTTATTGTGTATTATATCTTTTTTGTGCACATTATAGATTCACCAAGTAAAAAAGCTCAAAGTCCCCCAACAGAAAACACTGTTCAACAACTTCTCCAAACAGCTCTACTGTAGTCCAGCCTTTACTTCGGTGACAAACATGCCTCATTTTGTAACACACGTTATAATGCTCACCTAGCTGCTAGCGTAGCACGCCCTCATGCTCTGCTTCTGACTGGCTAGTAGTCCTTACCTGGGTACTGCGCATGTTCGACTCCCAACAAAGATGCAACGGAACTCTGTAGCTAAAGAACAGAGAGCTCATCACACAGGGTGAAAAGAGGAGCTGCAGCAATGTGTAGTGTGACAAAAATATGGTGTTTCTTGAAAATTAAACCATGTAAAGCTCTTCTGATATAACCTCTAAATATAATTATGAACCTGAAAATGAGCATAATATGAGCACTTTAAGGAGACTAGCGTCGCTGTTTAGCAGCTTAGCCTTTAGTCTTGTTATATACTTTTCTGTTTGGTTCAGAACTTTTGAACCTTTGATTTTCTGTTAATGACATTTAAGTTTGCTGTCTTTACCTGTGCAGCCATGGTAGCTACCGCTGCACATGCTAACTATGCAAATACTGTACTGTCGCAAACAAACTGTAACATGCATCACTTCCTGAGCCAGCCAAATACTCTCCGGCTATATTTGGTGTTTAGAATAGCAAATATAAATGCTTTTATGACATCTTTAGACGTTTATAGACATTTATAGACACCTTTGTTTATTGTCAGTGGAGACATAAAAAACTGGCATTCATTTTGTCAATTTTTTTTTACTTGAATACTTTATTGAGTTCAACATTTATTGTAGAAACACCTTATACATGCTTTCCTTGACACTTTTTTTTCTCCATTTCAGGGCGTGGCAGGTTTGGATGGATTCCCTGGCAAACCCGGTGTTCCAGGGAAAGATGTAAGTCCCAATCCTCTGTTTAGGATCCTGCAGTTACAAACAGGCCACCGGCAGCAGTATGTGACAGATGGAGCGAGTCACCTTTGTATCAATGTAGCTTTTGTCTAATATTGATTAGGGTTTGAGAGGACTGGTTGGTGCACCGGGCGCGGAATTAAAGGCATCAAGGTATGTCCACCCCGTCTTGTGCTACATGCGAAACACCTTGTTCACTCGAGAAAGAGGATTTTGCCGTAAGCATAATGTTATTCAGCTGATATCATTTCAAAGAGGTATTATTATATCTTTGTTTCCAAGTTACTGTCTGCCCTCTCCAGACATTCCTCAGTCTCATCTGTACCATCAAAGTCAACCCACTCATTTGTCTGAGAAAATAAAATGCTGAGTTCATTTGTCTGTAATTACTGACTTTGATGAGTCTTCTAGTGGTGCACACATGCTTATACCACACCCATAAGCACAATATATTCCCATGGTACTTTTACCCACAAGTTTCACTTTCCTTTGGGCCTACAATAAGTACATACGTGTCATCTTCTAAAGTATGGTCGTTGCCATGTCATTAGCATGTTGCCCTAGGTGCTTCATCCTGAAAGTCTCTTGATTCTAATGACAGGGTTTTCATCTTTGTTGTGTGAACTACGTCACAGGGGAGAGAGGCCTTCCCGGATTACCTGGGGATGTGGTGAGTACCAAAAAAACCCCAAAAGGATAAAGAATTACAGGCTGGTTTAGCAATGAAGAACATGGACTTTATTGATATTGTCCCCCAGGGGCAATTTGTGGTGCAGCAAAGGCATACATGTACAACAATCAGACACACAGCACAACAAAAGACCACAAAAGGAAATCCACATTCAATGGAGCACTAAAAAAAAAAGCACATGGATTACATAAATCACAAAATTTAAAGTGACGAAGGTCCTATAATCCATCACTAAGGTGTCTGTAATTCCATCATAAAGTGCTACTGCAATAAAATCCAGATAAATGAATAGAGATCTATAAAAACCATCATCAATCAGTGATACAATGCTGAGAAAGTACCATCCCAAATAAAACTACGACCAATCCCTATTAATCAATGGTAAGAGTAAAATGGACCTGAATATATATATAATATATACACACACTACAACAGAAATTAAAAGTCCAACCAATAAATAGCAGAATCTTCTTTTCTACAATGTTATTACTAGGGCTGTAACGGTATGTGATATAAAACCACGGCCTCATTTCTTCACAAAAATTAGTCCAAGAAATCACAATGAATCCGTCAATGATTTGACTAACTGAAAAGCAAACATAATTTGACTATTTATTCATCTTTTCTTATAATTTCAGTTTCACAAAGAAGGCTTACAGGGTGAAAAGGTGAGTCATTGTTCCGTTATAAGCCAGTTTATTGTGTTTATTGTGTATAGGTTTTAAAGGCTACCTCATAGTATTAATTATCATATAGTATAATTAACTACTGTGTATAAAGGAAAATAATTATAAAGTAACAGACTATTAATACAGTGTTAATCCCATCATGAGAAATGCAGTGATCCAGGGGTGGTGTGTGTGGGGGAGGAGGGGGGGGGCTTCTGGGGCTCCAGCCATACTACACATAGGTCCTGAATCTTTTAAGGTTTTAAAATCATCTTTGTGTCATCACTGCGCAGTCTCGCTGTCTGGACCAACAAATCAATGAAGCAATTCTTCTTTTACTGGAGAAATATTGCAATTCATTCGGTGAACTCTACTAAAAATAGGTTTCAACATTAATAATGCTGTTTACACCAAATTCGTACCCTTCCCTATGTTATGTAACTCAAAAGAAGTAATACTTTTTTGTATACATTTTATTTATCTATATTCCTTTAATCATTTGAATTAAATAAGTCATTCATTCAGTGGGAATGGGTTGCCAGGGACTGTACAAAACAAACATACATACTCTAATGCAGGGGTCTTTAGGGTTTTTTAGACCAAGGACCCCTATACTAAAAGATACAGAGTAGGTCCCCCCTGATACATATACAGTATGATATTAAGTTGCATTAAAATGGGCCGCATGGATGAAAATTACGGAAGTGTACATCTACCTTAGTAGACATAGTAAGTATGAGTATATATATATATATATATATATATATATATATATATATATATATATTATTTATTTTTTTAAATTATATTTCAATTTATCTTTGCTATTAAAATGTGAGATTAATGTTAATGGTTATTTCCAGACACATACTAATTTTTTAAAAGAAATACATATGCTTGTTGACATTATTTGGCAGCCCCTCCTGCACTAATTTTGAGGCCCCCCTAGGGGTCTTGGACCCCCTGTTGAATATCTCTGCTCTTATGGATTTAGAGTTTTACAGGATTTGTTATCTGTACTATTTCAACAAAACCATGTAAAGAAGTCTTCTTATGTATAACTTGTGTTATGTGTGATACATATAGTACTCATGTGTTTCACCTGTTTTAGGGAGATCCTGGACCGCCTGGACCTCCTGGGCCCGAGGGCCCCCCGGGGCCTCAAGTAAGGATTATGATTTATTACTTCCTCTATTTAGTTGTAGTGGAAAAGCCACCTGTTCGGCAGTTTGTGAAAACAGCAGTTGTGCCGTTTAAACGGTAGCTGAACATTCTTTTCCTCAGGGTCCTCCTGGTCTACAGGGTGAAACTGGGCAACCCGGAGAGTTTGGCCAGAGGGTAAGAATCTCATTTTCTGACTATCTAAACATGTTTTCTCCACATTTCTTCATCACTTCAGTACTCAGACACTGTGCTGCACCAGGGAGATGCTCAACAAAGTGCATAAAATACCTGCACACATGCAGTTCTCTCTCTGTTGTTTCTGGCTTTACTTTACTTTAGATTAGTGTATGTGTGTCACAAAACATAAAAAATAATTACATCGAAAATATAGAAAAATACATGTGAGGGTGTGGTAGAAACCTGTAACGGCTTATATAAAAACCACAATCAAAGGACATACAATTGTGTAGACGTACAAAATAAAAAATGCATTTTAAGTGTTTGTATTAGGTCATAAAAATCAAATAAAAAGAAATACATAGAGAAACAAAAAGTAATTTCTTAGTCTATTTTTGTACATAGAAAGTGACACAAAGCTTCAGAGTTTAAAGCACATGTTAAGATTGGTTGAGTTATATCCATTGGTGGAATGTAACTAAGTCCTGTACTTTAGTAGACATTTGAGGTACTTGTACTCTACTGAACTCTTGCTTCAGAAGGGTTGAAATCAGCATGGCAACCCTTAACAAAACTGGCCCTAGCAGTTTGCTGCTTCTTTTTTGGTGCTGGGGGGGGAAAGCGCACCCATTGGTTGTTGACAATATCCACATGATGACTAGGGATGAGCCGGATACTAGGCTGAAACGAGTATCCGGTACGGATAAAGCACTACAATACGAGTCATTATCAGTACTCGTGCGCCCTGCCCGTACACACACGCTCTGCTCACTCACACAGAACACGGAGAAGTGAACCTCTCTCTCTCTCTCTCTCCCCCCCGTCCGTCCGTCCGTCCGAGTAGACAGATACTGATACAGATAATTCATGTGGTAAACAGATACAGACAAACAGATACAAACAAACACTAGGGGCACAGGCTGTGCACCAAAATACAACTGACCACGTTCCAGCCAATCACAGACAAAATGGTTGGCGGAGGGGGTGGGGGACAGTTACGGAAACATGGGGAGCTTGAATTTACTTGGAACGTCAACAGAAGTGACCATGCAGGAACTCACAGTGCACCTTTAAGGGTGGGCGGGACGGACGGTGGACGGGTGGACAAACACAGGACTTTCACCCAGGAGACAGGTGTTTGTGTCTCGTTTGAAAATTAAAGTCAGTGGCGAACATTTTAACTTTACAGAACACAAAGTATGTACAACGCATTCTCCGCCTCGTGTGTAATTACATGTGCGTGAAGTAACGTAACAAATATACAGATTTTTTATTCTAAACTAAATTACGTAGTTTTGTTGCCTAAACCTAACCAAAACGTTTTTGCACCTAGTAACCAAACCGGGTCCGTTACGTGTAAGAAAGAGTTTTCAAAATCCTCCTGTGGGTCGTATTTTTGGTTTGGAGGACTCGGAGGAAGCACATGACGCGATGCGTATATTTTATTTTCATGTAATCCAATACCAAATCTTTTGCTAACCTTAACCAAAAGGGCTTTTGTGGTAGAATCTCACATAACTAGCACAACAAGTATAGGATGTAATTTAAAGGAGGTTTGCAACACAAAGGAAATTCTTTGTAATTCCAAGAAATAGAAACCAGTTTTTTTGTAACAGATTTTTTGTAACTATTTTTGTGATTATAAGAAACTAAATTAAAAGAACTTTGTGCTTTAGTCCGCTGAGTTTTGACTAAAACAAGATTATTTTGCCTCCAGAGAAGCTATGGTGGAACAAAACTCTAACCTGCAGTAACTGGAAGTTCATACCCCGTGTGCTCTCCCATATTTATCTAATTCCAGTGGGAATATGAAGAAAGCTAATATTTTTCCTCCCGCTAATGAGAGCTGATACTGTGGCTGCTATCAGTGCTTGTAAAATTATATAAAGAAAGTGTCCCCGTCTCTCGTATTTTCTTCCCTCCGTCTTACTCCGAACCAACTGGTCCCATCACACCACAGAGTGTAATTAAAACAGGCGCAGTGGTTCTACATGATTTGTTCTTCCAAAACATTAACACAGATAGTTACCTCTATTCTCCGTCTCTATTGGGAGCAATTAACTTCTCGGCAGCAATATGTTGGAATCAAATTGTGCAGCTGCTCGGTTGGGCAGCGGTGGAAAGGCAAACCTCCCCCTGGAAATATACCAAAGACTTTTCTACCACCAGAATACACTCTGTCCAAGGGATGTCGCAAGACATGTCACTTTGGTACCAAGTCGGAAAACTTGTCCGTACTCATTTTTCAACAGCAGTAGTTTCCAACCTTTTTTTAGCTACATTTACCTTGCTACGTTTAGCTTTAAAAAACCTAATCCGGAGAAATTAAAAAACACTTCCGACCTGCGGGGTTGAGACGCAGTCTCTGCGGCCTTTGGCAACCACTGATGCCAACATTTTGCCGCCTGATTGGATGTTATTGGTCATGGCGTCTTGTTCTCTGAGACTAAGCTACTACCAGCAATGGGCGGAGTATGCATGCCGCCTCCTGTTTAGCCAGACATAAGGTTGGGTACCGAAACCTGGTTTCACTATGGAACCGGTTCCTACACCTACGGTAGGAATCGGACCGGATTTAATGTGTCTACTGAATATTTTTCCTGTTGCTAAAAATTGTCAGTCTTTCTCTCTCTCTAAATAAAGGCTACTTTTTAAAATGCCATATTTTCCCTCTGGGCTCTGGTTAGCATACTGGCCTCACATTTATTTTACAGTGTAGAACTGTGAAAATTGACAAAATGAGTTGTAGACAGGATTTTGCAAATTTGGCAATACTTTGTGTTTTTATTAAATTATATATCTACATAAAAATCTTAAACTCAAACTTGACCTTTGACCCTTATTTGGAAGTTACAGTACTGTACTCTGCCTTTGTATTATCTACCAGATAATAAGGGGTCATTGATGGGTATTTCTAATAATTACCCTGAGTTCGTTAACCAAATCTATCTTCCAGTATAACAGAAGACAGGAGACCAAGTGAAATTATTCTTGCAGCAAGGGAAGCCTCTGTGTCACCTCTGACACCTCTGAGCAACTTCGAAAACCTTCCCCTGAAACCAGTCTCTTTATTGTATGAGTGAAACAAGTTACAGTGACAGATTTACAACCATGGGAGTGTCGCTGGTCTAATGTGTGTGCGCTACGTGAAGCAGTTGGATACACTGAAAAATTCCTTTAAAGGACACTGTCTGCAGAATATTGCAGTCTTCAGTTTATGCCTGAAAACACATACACATAGAAACTAAGATACACACAAACAGAAGTACACACAGAACCTTATCAAGGTTGTAACCATATATAGTAGAGAAACGGTTAAGATATGGTGTCAGACAGTGATTACTCAAATTAAAACATATTCATAACCATATATGAATTGTGCACCACACGAACTGACTGTTTCTAAGCATATCAGGCCTTCTACCATATTCAAAACCATATATGAGTTCACATCACATATCTAGTATTATAAAACATAACAGGCTCCCTAACAGTCATGCAAAGGCAAAAGGCATTAACTTCCATTTTATCACTCACTTGGTTTCTGATCACTAAATCAAATCAGGTTATAATGTTAATGATGACATCTACATAAAATCTAGTCATTTCAATCGTGGCACAATTATGTTACAGAATTCTGCTTTGGCTTCTCCACGGCTTTTGAAGAAACGGCAAAGACAACACAGAATTTTCTCCCCAAAACAATACACTTGACTTAATGTTTCAAAAATGGCCTCATTGTCGTCTGGCTTTGCACGGCAGTGTAGGTGTGTGTTAGGTTTACTTACTATATATTTAAAAAAATTTCAGTTTTTCAATAATCGGTTTAGGAATCGGAATCGTTTTAAAAGGACCGATTTGGCATCGGAATCGTAAAAAATCCACCCGATACCCAACCCTACCCCAGCATGGGCATGCCCAGGCCATATGAGGATGTTGATGAGATATGCAATTTGGGCGTGTTAATTTAAAGTTCCCTTTAATGCTTTAATTTCTCTTTAATTAGTTCTCCGACTGAAGCTGAAAACACTGTCCATGGAGCTTTTGACTCAAAACTCGCCTTAAAAACCATAACGTAGAAATGTGAATGTAGGCTGGAGGTACTTAAACAACCCTGTCAGATGTACTCCTTCATCCATTCCCAGTGTTATGTTCCAAATACATAACACTATTTATTATTTAACAGTGCATATTGTTAATTTTGTCCATACAATTGAACTGTCAATATTAAGGTTGGTTTAGGGAGCAATCATACAACTACATGCCTACTAGGCTACTACTACTAAGATTGAAGCTGAATATTGGTCCATTTATCCACTAACATTACTTTTAGCTAACTAGTTCATTGTACTTTTTTTTTTAACCCTTGTGTTGCTTTTTCTTACATTTTTTTTTCTCCCTTTTTTCAGAACTTTTTTTCAATATTTGTAACTTATTTTTGACATTTAACACTAACTTATTAACTTTAGTTTTACAGTTATTTTTGGAATTTATGATCAAT
Source organism: Percina caprodes (assembly GCA_013375575.1). Taxonomy (NCBI): domain Eukaryota; kingdom Metazoa; phylum Chordata; class Actinopteri; order Perciformes; family Percidae; genus Percina; species Percina caprodes. Next base: position 519,195 of record JABXJD010000224.1, on the reverse strand, counting down.
GAACCTCATTTTTAGCAAATTATACCTAATGTTTGAGTTAGAAAAGCAGAAATTAGGAATTATTATTATTATTATTAGATTAAAATTAAAGGAATGTACTGTATGTTGATGGATAATCCCACACTGGAATATGTCAACTCAATACTATTTTAAAACTTTTTTTGTGTCAAATATAAATTGAATAAGAAAATTAATGAAAGTAGAGATTTGTATTTGCCAAAGAACTTTGTGTGGAATCAATCATGTTATTTTGGGTAATTACAATTGGGTAGTTAAAAAGAACATTGATATAGGAAAACGTGTCAAATTTTCAAATTACAGTAGTTGGATACAATCTTTCCATGTTCCCCTTGGCAACCACAGAAGAACATCCTGGGGTATAAGTACCCTGGTTGGGATGTAGAACAGTGTAGTAAGTAAGGGCGGGGTGCAATCCTTCCGGACATGCCAGGGTCAGTAACTACCTAACGTTACAAGTGTTCTAGTCTGATGCTGAAAAACACTGAAAAAGAAGAAGGAATAATAGCGAGTTAGCGCCTCATCTCCATACACACTGACGACCTTAATCTGTAACAGTTTGCCTTACACCAAACAGCAAGGGAAAGGTACATCATGCAAAATATAAGGTAACAGGTGGATCTGATATCTACTGAGGTGAATAAAGCCTAACCCTGCTTACTTTCATTAAGCCGCCCCCTAAATTGCCCTCTAATTAAGCGGGTTTAATAAACATGTTCATGGACAAAAGACCATATATACTGTAGATGGGTTTAAGGCAATTTGAGGGTTTGTGTTGGATGATTTAGGGGGTGGTTTAGTGAAAATAAGCAGGGTTAGGCTGTATTCACCTCAGCAGATATCAGATCTGCCCATTACCTTATGTTTTTACGTGACCTTTCCCTTGCTGTTTGGTGTAAGGCGAATCATTACGAGTCGTTTCCTCCAGATTGCACGTAAATCACACTCTCCTTGCCCCCTCCACTCCACTCCAAAACAGTGACAGACATCCATCCATCCATCTTCATCCGCTTATCCGGTATCGGGTCGCGGGGGCAGCAGCTCCAGTAGGGGACCCCAAACTTCCCTTTCCCGAGCCACATCAACCAGCTCCGACTGGGGGACCCCGAGGCGTTCCCAGGCCAGGTTGGAGATATAATCTCTCCACCTTGTCCTGGGTCTTCCCCAAGGCCTCCTCCCAGCTGGACGTGCCTGGAACACCTCCCTAGGGAGGCGCCCAGGAGGCATCCGGACCACATGCCCGAACCACCTCAACTGGCTCCTTTTGACACGAAGGAGCAGCGGCTCTACGGTGACAGACAGTTAAACCTAAATAAAAAACTTTCACCAAAAAAAAAGAATAGCATGACACTGTCCCAAGCCCCCCACAAGTGTCATCCATGTTATCCTACATAAAAACATGTAATAAAAAAGGACATGGAATTACATTTTTTTTTCACCGAAAATCTCTGGTATCTGGTATTGTGACATCCATAGTTGACACTATAGTTTTTAATAATGTTCAAATGTTCAAATAAAGGAATTCATGTATTTTTGTTTTTATACACCGTGGTACCGACTTTGGCATTGAGTAGGATATTGTGTATTGTACTTTCGATGGTATCAGCACCAACCACCACACGCTCCTAACATGTCCTCAGCCAGACAAGCTGTATAGTTTATTAACCATTATGTTGTCCTCGGGTCTATATCAATGTTTTTTTAACTACCCAAAATAATATGATCGATTCCACACAACGCTCTTTGCCAAGTACAAATCTCTACTTTCATTCATTTTGGGGTGTTTGGAGAAACAAATGAAAGTGGTTTTGAAATAGTATTGAGTAAAAGTTGACATATTCCAGTCTGTGATTATCCATCAACATCCATTCTATTCATTTTAGTCTAAATAATTCCTAATTTCTGCTTTTCTAACTCGAACATTAGGTGTAATTTCCTATAAATGAGGTTTATTGAACATAAATTCCAAAAATACCTGTAAAACTAAAGTTAATAAGTTAGTGTTACGTCAAAACAGTGACAAAAACGACTAAAAAGCGTCAACTAAAGTGTTGATTTTCATTTTGACGGGAAGACAACACAAGGGTTATTATGAATAAAGAGATCCCCTTGGGTTCAGATTTTACGATATTTAGATAACCTCCAACTGTGCAGCTTTGCTTTTATTTTGTAAGATCATTGGAGGTCCTGCTGGAGCATTTTACAGCCCTATGGATTCACAGCCCCACGAATACAAAAAAGAAAAAAAGAAAATACAGATGGTGAGGAGCCTGGCCTATTTCCTCCAGGTTTTTGTCTAGTTATGCCTCATCTGAAGATTCACAGAGAGAGAGAGAGAGAGAGAGAGAGAGAGAGAAGAGGAGAAAGTATGTACTAAGAGCAGCGATAATGGCCTGGTCTCCGCTGCTGCCACAGCTGATAGAGTTGGTTGTATGCTTGAGTTGGTCTAGATTGAGCCACTCTCACCTAAACTGCAGCAAAGCTCTCATCAGTCGTGTGTGTCATGGCTTCTGAGCCTGTCTATTCACTTCTATCCTTATTTATAGACAGCTGATGGCAGCCTGAGTCAAATGGAAACTTAAAGGGATACAGCGGACAGCACCAGCAAATACATGAAGAAAGATATGGCAAGTGCCAGGATTTTACTTTTTGGAAGGTTTTTGAAGAGAAAATTTTGCAATCTCCAGCATACGAATCCTGTATAGGAAACTATACGTTAAGCTGTAGTGCGTAGTTTCTGCCGCCGCCATGACGAAGTCTGAGTAATGACAACAACACCGTCCACGTGATACAAGCCTATCGTGACCGCGCACCTCCTCCCCTGCAGTTGCTAGTAGCCAAGGAGGACACAGAGGATTAATAAAACATAATGGACTCTTCAGAAGAGGTCATTATCCACTCGAGTTTCTGTGCAGGAAAGTCACCGCCACAATCTTCTGAACACAACCATCCAGAGAGAATTGTGTGGAGCTGATTAATTAATTAGTTAGTTTATTAGTCATTTGTAGCAACTCATTTGGCAATGGCTTGAATGTAACGGACGTTCATTGGCATGAACATTTCACTTGACAAGGAAAAGAACATTGACCCACCCATCTTTACAACATCATAATTTTTTCTGTTGGAAAAGCCTAAATTATTGTAAAATAGTGGAATCTGCCTAAGAAAATGAAATATTAAGTTTCTAAACCTCCCAACATGGAAGCCATGAGACCTGTCCCCAGCCCTGGAAACGGCTAACCTTATGCTTTGGATGGCTTTTCATTTTCATTTTGTTTTTAATTGAATGTGATTGTTGTCTTCCAGGGAAAGAAAGGTGAAAGTGGATTGCCTGGAGTGGATGGGCTTCCCGGACCGCCTGTAAGAAACCCACCACATACAGTATACACATATTTGTAATTAACATTTTTAAAATAACCTCTTAATTATATCAGTTGCTCAGTATGTAATGTGATCCACAAATCACGGCGTTGCTGCTTTCACAGACATGTCTTCACTGTGTGTGTTAATGGAGGGGAAATAAACAGGCTAGATTAAAAACCAACATGTTATGTCAATTCATTTCCCAAACTGCTCCCTGAAGCAAAATAGAAACACACCTGTCTTCAAGTGGTGTTCAAGGTTGAGTGAGCTATATAAACAGTGCTGTAATAACCCCCTCTATTGGCCGCTCGTCCGTACTAATGCACACTGTCTCTACAAAGTACATTATGAATACAATGCTTGGGGCAAATCTGAATATTTGTATTGGACGTAATTGTCAAGAAAACAAGGCATGCATTAATGTGGCCACATGAATTGTTTTTGTGGTGAGCTAAATAATGTCTATAGATGCTTTTCTAAGTCTTTATGAACCATTAACAAGGTATTATTATCAGCAGATGCAACTTTTTGTAGCCATTCAAATCATATTCATTGACAATTTCTTAATCCTAATTTACAAATACTATATAAAATGTTATGATATGAGAAACAATGATCTGTTAAATTAACATGAATTATAACATAGCTAATCATTAGTAAACATTATTGGTTATCATTTTGTTGTTAGTAAAATAACTATTAAATTAAGTTTAACAAACTATCAATTTAGCTTTTATTAGCGATGGTTATAATAAAGTGTTACCAAAATATATTGCTTTTTTTAGCCAAAAATATAGATGTTTTACCTTCAAAAAAGCCCATGTTATGCGTGTATATTTATAAAATGATGATCTAAAGTATATCTAATATATTTATATTAGATATTAGATATTAGAAAAAATACATGCATGTACATAAAATACATCAGTGTCAATATTGAGATGAAATTATAGTGTTGACAATTGGTGCTTTCACAAAATATATTTTACAATGAGATTTTCAATAAATAGTCATCAAACAATTTCATGTATGTGCTTGTAATTATCACTTTAGATGACATAATTGCAACTGCATAACACAACATCTCAAAATATGATTTGATCACGATATGATTCCATTAAAAGATGGTAAAATATCATGTTGAATTATTGCCCAGCCCTACGATCGGGCGATATAGCCTACATTTTTACTGATGTGGTATTTATTTTGCAGGGTCCTCTGGGTCCACCTGGGCCACCAGGTATCCAAGGACACACTGGACCTCCTGTAAGTGACCCGGCGCAGATCAGAACACAGTCATGCATAAATATGATCCTTAGTTTTGCCAATAAACGCATTAACACTCCTTATCTCTTCATGAAGGGTCTACCTGGTGAGATTGGATTTTCGGGCAAACACGGAGAGCCTGGGAAGCCTGTGAGTTGGTCTTTTATTCCCAAAATAAAAGCATTTGTACTTCACATCACTCAACGCCAATGTTTCCTCGCTGATCTTTGCAGGGTCTTCCTGGTAAAGATGGTCTGGATGGACTTCCTGGAAATGACGGTGCTATGGTCAGTATGACCTTTACAATAATGTTTCTTTTTTTTGCCTTCCATGCTCACAGTGACCAAACTGTCTGTGACACTTTAAAGCTGCACCAAACAAAACACGTACGGATATGAACAATGGCTCAAATGACCATGTGTGTTGGAAAGATGTCGTTTAGAGAATTATCACCCAAATCTGTGACTCTTCTCAGCTATTTTTTTTTTTTTTAAGAGGATGTTTTTGGGCAGTTTAGGCCTTTATTTTTTTTAGGAAAGCTGAAGTTGTAAAAAGGAGGAGAGAGAGGGTGAGGTCAAGGAGTAAACCTCTATATATGGGCGCGTGCTCTACCAGGTGAGCCACCCAGGTGATCTATGGGGCTATTTAGTGTCTTTCAGCTCAATGTTTTGGTTTTAGCTGCTGTCTGAATGGTGGGAAAAGGGGAAAAAATAAAGAAATTTCAGAACACTAAAAAACATGATAGAGGGGCAAAAATTGCCCACAAGATGTATTTTATTATATTTACCAGTTTAGGCATTTAATATCCATGTCCGTGTCTAAGACAAACTCACACAAACAGTGCTGGTATATATGAATGCACTGATAATAGCCATAGTATGCTTTTTATGTTCTCATTTTGGCAGAATGGTGATTACTGTATGCATTATAATATATGCTCATTTCACATTACAAAAAACAGCAACTTTATCCTCTAATTGTCTAACTGTTTTTCAAACGACTGTCACTGCTCTAATCAACATTGTAAAGCACACAGAAATCTGAACTGTATGGTCCCAACCAGCAGACTGTCTCCGCCCCCCTACATTCTTCCGCTCAATTTTCATTTTCCTTCAGTACTACGTCTGGGTTTGCGGTATATTCTTGGGTTTTTTCCAGTCAAATCTTTGGCGGTCCAATCAGTGAACAGAGGGAGTGGCGGAGAACGATGACGTTGAGGTTGTGCGCAACTAGTTTGAGTTTTAGTTCCGTAATAGCGCAGAGAAAGCGAAGCTGTTGTAGTAACGATTCCAAATATCCAGAAGTTAAAACTTGAGAAAGAACAATCTTTGCTGTGTTCTGTTTGGGGCCATGATGTTGTGGCCCTCCTACCTACGGCGTTCGGGAAAAGTTAGATTTTCCAGCTCGCTCTGTTAGTGGTGAAGGAGTTAGCGATGCTAAGCCGACGTCACGACTAATGGCTAGGGCCTGCCGTTAGCGATTGGTTATAACAGATCCAGAGTGGCTCGGTGCACATCCAATAGTTTTAAACTTCAACAGAATACCGCTATCAAGGAAGTTAACACTTGTCAATGGAAAGTGGCCAGACTCTCTGGACTAATGAAATGGACCAGAGTCTGGTAGGACCAGGCTAATGGACCAGAGTATGGTAGGACCAGGCTAATGTACCAGAGTCTGGTAGGACCAGGCTAATGTACCAGAGTCTGGTAGAATCAGGCTAATATACCAGAGTCTAGTAGGACCGGGGTAATGTACCAGAATCTGGTAGGACCAGGCTAACAGGCTAATGTACCAGAGTCTGGTAGGACCAGGCTAATGTACCAGAGTCTGGTAGAACCGGTCTAATGGACCAGAGTCTGGTAGGACCAGGCTACTGGACCAGAGTCTGGTAGGACCGGGCTAATGTACCAGAGTCTGGTAGAACCGGTCTAATGGACCAGAGTCTGGTAGGACCAGGCTAGTGTACCAGAATCTGGTAGGACCGGGCTAATGTACCAGAGTCTGGTAGGACCAGGCTAACAGGCTAATGTACCAGAGTCTGGTAGGACCAGGCTAGTGTACCAGAGTCTGGAAAAAACAGGTTAATGGACCAGAGTCTGGTAGGACCAGGCTAGTGTACCAGAGTCTAGTAGGACCGGGATAATATACCAGAGTCTAGTAGGACCGGGATAATGTACCAGAATCTGGTAGGACTGGGTTAATGGACCAGAGTCTGGTAGGACAAGGCTAATGGACCAGAGTCTGGTAGGACCGGGCTAATGGACCAGAGTCTGGTAGGACAAGGCTAATGGACCAGAGTCTGGTAGGACCGGGCTAATGTATCAGAGTCTGGTAGGACCGGGTTGATGGACCAGAGTCTGGTAGGACCAGGCTAATGGACCAGAGTCTGGTAGGACCTGGTAGGACCAGGGTAGTGTACCAGAGTCTGTACTACATACAGTATCTGGCCAATGTTTCTGGCAAATATAGGTTTTTGAAAAGTATGACATCTAAATGGAAATCCTGGTTTAGTTCAGTTTAGTTTAATAGGATCATCCTGGGGTACACATTTAAAAACAGACGTTAAACATTAATCCAGATAAATGATCACGTTTAAAACATATGTTAAAGTCCACATAATTCACCCAAAGGTTGCTACTTTGGGTTCAACATTGGGGTTGTTGAGATCTATCTAGAACTATCTAGGGATGTCCCGGGACATGTCTGAATGTATTGAAAAATGTTTTTTTTTTAAACATTGAAAAAAGTGCCAAAAATGTTGAAAAAAAACCCCTTACAAAATATTCGATGAAAAACTCCTAAAAGACGACAAAAATGTCGAAAATAGCAACAAAAACCTCCCAAAAAAGCAACAAAAAACTTTAGAAGAAGCCCAGAATGGATTTTTAGGGGGGGTTTTAAACATTACAGTCCACATAATTCAACAAATTTAAAACCATATGTGACAGTCAACATAAATGACAAACAGTAATATTAGAGAATATAGACTAATATGTGTCTGAATTATGCAGATGACTCCTTTTATTTTCATTTTCCAGTTAAGTAGATTGAGAACGACAAAGCTACACATTCACTTTTTATCCTGCCGGTCTGGGGATTGAAGCAACAACCTGGTCCCAAGCTTTTTTCCTTAACCCCTAGGCCACCACTACCTTATAATAGTAGCCAGAAAAACCTAAAAATCTCCATCTGCATAATATGGTGCGCCAGGTTTTTTTTTTAATTTCCCTTTTTCAAAAATTGATTAAGGGAGTCATTAAGGGAGGGTTAATGCCTGACAAGGTGTCCATTGTCAGGTATCAATGGGCAAACTAATACCTGACAATGGACACCTTGAAGGGCATTAACCCGCTTATACCATGGTCACTTGCTAAATACATTTTTTTTTTTTTACATTTAGTTTATATTTTAATTAATTTGACAATTAATTTGACTAACACCTGGAGCAATCATTCCCATCCTATAAGGTTCTTATGCAATGCAAACGTTGTTCACTCCTCCAGGAAATAGGAAGGACCTTAGATACAACTTGCTTCACTTAGCGACGGCCAAGAAAGCTAGAAAGCTAACGCTATGCTAGCAAGATCCAAAGTCAATAACGTTGTGTACAGTTGGCAATCAGTAAATAAAATTTGACAGAATGTTAAACAACAAGACAAGCTAGCTATCCAGCCACGTCATTGTCCCCAAAACAATTTAAGGACTTTTACACATTTTTATCCACTGAAGTAGCGACCTGAACAGTGAACGGGATGTGCGATAACGTTGTCACTCCCCAATGTAAGTCGAGTGCAAATTTGAGTCGCGCATGCGTCGCTTTGAGACAAGTACATGAGACGACTACAAGCTAGCAATCAAACACAACAAAGGTTGTGAGTTGAATGGCGTTTTGCGCTAACGTTAGCAATCAAACAACCATAGCTAAAACGTTTTTGAAATGACTGCTAGCTTAGCTACAAGCTAGCAATGAAACACAACAAAGGTTGTGAGTTAAATCGCGTTTTGAGCTAACGTTAGCAATCAAACAATCATAGATAACTAAAACGTTTTTGAAATGATTCCCATCTTCTGTTATTGTTTGTAATTAGAAAAGTTTATTATTTCATGAATTTCACAAATCTCAGTATGACACGTTATGCCGTGCATCGTTTAAATCTGAACATGCGCAACGTTATTCGTTGTGAAACAAAGTCAGTCCCGAGAGGCAGTATAACTTCTCGCAGCATGTGTGTTAGCGCCATCCTGTGGTGTTCAGAGGACGAGTTGGAAATAACAGATCCACATTCCCTTTTGTTTTAATGTAGCGCATTCATTAAGAACACTAAACAGTCAGTTTCACCAAAACTCCTTTAGTAGGTGTCCTCCATCACTTTTTTATGGACCCCCTGCAGCCAATCATAATCGAGTATTCACCCAGACGATGGTATAACAGTGGATAAATGGTGTGTCTCTGCAGGGGCCCAGGGGAGAGCGCGGAGCAGATGGCTTTGCTGGCAAGCCCGGGCCTAAGGTAACTCTGACTGAATCGTATATACATCATATATATATAATAAACACACTGGACATGACTGAAGACATATGCAGCTTATGAGACATCATGTGTGATTTTTTTTCATATGCAAATCTGACATTTGAATGGCCCCCACGTGTGTGTGTCTTGTCCCCAGGGAGACGAAGGGCCTCCCGGACCAAGAGGGCCTCCAGGGGAGAGAGTGAGTTCACAGCTGTTTATTTTTATTTTTTTTACTTTGGGGTGTTTTGTGAGATAATAAAACATCAAGTCAAGGCAACTTTATTATCAATTCTGCAATATGTGCCAGACATACAGAGCAACAAAAAATATGTTTCTCTCTGACCCACGGTGCAAAAAGGACATGTATAACAAGCATAATATAAAAGATAAGAAATATAGACAAAATAAAGGTAAAATAGATAGGTAATGGATTAAAAAGATAAGTAATATGTACAGTACAGGAATATTTTCTAAAAAAGTATGAGGCAAAACCAAACAGTGTAGAAAACTTAAGAAAACTCATTTATAAATGATCCTGATGTGGAGGGCAGAGTCTAGAGTTCTTGGGGGCAGAGGGGAGAGGGGTGGGGACAGGGGGTGGGGGGGGTGGGGGGGTGTTGTCCCCTTCCTGACAACATGGGGAATGAAGCTGTTTGTCATAGTTACTCATGTCACATGTAGGTTTTTTTTTTGTGTTTTTTTTTTTTTTACAGGGAGAAGCTGGTTCCCCTGGGCAACAAGGTGGTGATGGAGTACGAGGAGACCGGGGTGTTCCGGTAGGTGTGACTATGTTTTTTTTAAATTTCTTTTTAAATTTCTTTGAATCAAGCATTGCCAGAGTGTAGACCCCCCCAAGAGTGTCCCATGTTGTTGGTTTAACTATTGTATTGGGTAACATCGTCAAATGTGCATAGGGAGACATGCTCTCTTATGTAATCATAAAGAAAGAATGTCTGGTAAAATTATCTTCGGTAAAGATTTCAAAGAAATAGTTCTCACATCTGACAAGTTTGCAGTGCAGTTCTGTCGTGAAATATCACAAACTTGGAAAAAAAAGGAAAATCCTGCACTGGTTTTGCTACTGCATCGCCGTTTATTAAAGAAAACTAAAGTGGACGTTCATCGAGAATATCTTTCAACAATTAACACAAGTCTAAAGCCACGTCCACACGTACCAAAACAATCATTTTTTTCCCCTCGGCATCGGTTCAAGAATACGTGCATCCAAACGGATCCATTTGTAAATGACTCAACACGCTATTTCACGTTCCAGGCCTACAGGTGGCACTGTTACTGCTACAGAAATTCACCAAAAAACAGAGAAGAAGAGAGTTATATAAGAGTAGAATAGAAGAGTATTCATATAAAGCTTGGGAGTCACTCAATGGGAGTGTCTCTCAATAAACACGTGTCATTTGTGCAAAAATTCACATTCATGCAAGCAAAACATATTTTAAATCAGTTGCAATACCACGCGTATCAATTACCACGCGTATCAATTTCATATCTATTGCATAAATACATTGTGACTCCACAATTTTATTTCCACTTAGCCTATAAAAAATATTTATATGCACATTTCCTACATAAGTGCAAATACACATAGTACTAGCCTATATCCATTCCCTATCCATCGCAATAATACACATCCATTTCCTTTCTACATACTTAAATTCCTATCAATTTCAATAAGACATTCTTGGATTCATTTCATAATTACACAATACTTATTCAGATACATATATATTTCAATCACTTTTTTTCTGCAAGTTTTCCAAAATAATCTGTGAAATTCATTGTTCCTTATTTGGCTTGTTAACCTTCTGGGACACCCTCAAGGACCTTCACTTGGAGACGCACTGCTTTTGACTTCCTACTTCTCAATTAAAAAAAAAAGTTCCCATTTTCCTGCATTAAAGTGCAGATAGGGTCCCTTTTTTCTGTAGAAATATATTACACTACATTTCGATTTTTGGGCTTCTCTTTCAGGGAGAAAGAGGACAGGATGGACCCGTCGGGCCCAAGGGTGAAAAGGGCGACAAGGTAAATAAGACCTAACTAGTTTAATTTGCTGTACAGGGTCCAATTAAATGTCAAGCAAAAAACAAAGGAGTTGCTGCTGTGTATGGCACGGTGTTCCAGAGCGCTCGGTAATGGTCGCCCTGCAGCATTAGCTGTAATAAGATCATTACTATGCAGACGGTGTGAACTTATTGTCTCTTGCCTCAGGGTGAAGTGGGAGCTCGGGGACTGCCTGGCATTCCAGGAAATGTAAGTCAAATTTTGTGCTGTTTTCTAGTGTGTACGTTAAAGGTGGAATATGTAGTGACTAAGCTTTACCGTTCGTAACACACTAGCTGTGTTCGAAACCGTTGTCACTCCCCGATGTAAGTCAAGTGCAGATTGGAGTTGCGCATGCGTCACTTTGACACAAGTAGCATACAAGATGCTAACGAGAGACTTCTGTAATGTCAATGCAGTAAAAATGGACCTACAAGTTTGTTCACTGCTGGCTACAAGTTAGCATCAAACACAACAAAGGTTGTCAGTTGAATGGCGTTTTGAGCTAACGTTAGCAATTAATCAATCATAGATAGCTAAAAGGTTTTTGAAATGACTGCTAGCTTAGCTACAAGTTAGCAATCAAACACAACAAAGGCTGTCAGTTGAATGGCGTCTTGAGCTAACGTTAACAATCAAACTATCATAGATAGCTTAAATGTTTTTGAAATGATTCCCCTCTTTTGTTATTGTTTGTAATGAGAAAAGTTTATTATTTTATGGATTTTTCAAATTTCAGTATGACACGTTATGATGTAAACCGTTTAAATCTGAGCATGCACGACTCAAATCTGCACTCGACTCACATCAGGGAGTGACAACCGTTCCTAACATGGAAATAGTGCACTATATGGTATGGCTGCCATTTTGTAGTGGTGTTTGAATTCTCTTTTATTCACTATATAGTCCGCTATAAAATACCCACAATGCACTGCTAATTTTATTGTACATACGATGTACCCCACATGTTAGTCCCATACACCACAATGCGCCGCCGTGTTTCTCCGGAGGTGAAGAAGAAGCAGAAGTCATGAGGAAACTACTAGGAGACTAGAAAATATTCACATTTAAGAACTTTCAATTGGATTAATTTCCTTTTTTTTCACCAACCGATTCATTTATTATAAAAATACTTGGCAATTAATTTCATAGTTTACTTGATTGATCGTTGCAGCTCTAGACTCTCTTGTCATTGTTTCACTGCGGATGTGTTCCTAAAGCACAAATAAACGCTTCCACATCTCCACCACGTATCGATATGAGACATTGAGGGCCAAAGTGGCGGTTGGCAATGAGAACACACTCTGCCCGCTGTGATTGGCTGGGGGTTACACACCCACGTGGGGCCCAAAGGCTCTTTGTTGCCCGCCCAGAAACGTCCCGCACACAGCAGAAGAAAACCGAGGATTCAGAGGGCAAATACAGACTTCTCCAGACACTTCTAGTGGATACAATTGGGATGATTGAGAGGGATTACATTCATATTAGTCCATACATTGTTTCTGTAAGAAAACACTGCATATTATACCTTTAACACAGTCACAACCCTGCAATTGCATGATATCACTATCATGTGTGTGACATATTACAGTAAGTCATGCTGTAAACTAGTATCTGTTTTTTCTTCACAGGTGGCAAATGTCATCCCTGAGCCTGGTGAACCTGTGAGTAGACTTACACACATACACACACACACACACATTGTGCGTCTCACTATCTCTGTGGGAACCCGTCATTGACATTATGCATTCCCTAGCCCCTAACCTTAACCTAATTCTAACTCTAATCCTAAAACCAGGTCCTAACTCTCAAACAGCCCTTAAAGTTGTGGGGTCCAGCATTTTGGCCCCACAAAGCTGTCGGGACCCCACAAGTATACTGAGCTCCCGGTTTTTGGACCCCACAAATATAGTTAAACAAGAACACACACACACACTTATAAGATTATGTGAATTTTACACTATGTTTTAGCTTTTTGGTTTTCTATGTGATCATGTACGTGATGTGTGAATCTTCTGGTCTTCCTCTTGTCTTCCCTTACTTTTTGTTTTTCATTGAAAACTAATTGGATTGTTTGTTCTGGCCTGTAGGGAATACCTGGAGAGAAGGGAGCAAAGGGGGATCAAGGGAACCCAGGAGAGACGGTGAGTTTTTTTCTAAGTTGCCTTGTCTTCCTCTTTTTAATGAGCCTTCCCTGTGGAACACCAGAACAATGGCCAAGCATCAGGAAGTAGAAAATATGAATTTTGAGAATTGTATTAAAAGTTCCTAAAAATAACATGACTTTCCCTTCTGTGATGCAATATTCAGATTAACAAAGGATTATTTGTTTTTTTTTCTTTGTTTTTATTGTCGAGATGTCAGTGAACGGGACTGGACGGGCTGGAGCATTAACCCTTGTGTTGTCCTCCCAGGTCAAAACTCAATTTTTAGACACTTTTCCGACGATTTTTCTTCATTTTTCTAACACTACCATCACTATACTCTACACATCACTAACACCAATATATCACCACTAGTTTTACACTATTTTCTTTTTCAAATTCATGGTCAAGAAACCTCATTTATGTGAAATTATATCATTTGTTGTCTTTTGTCAATGTTTATTTTGGGGGAAATAAAAAGACCCAAATTCAATTAAGTAGTGAACTGATCCTTCGTTTAACTTGCAAGAAGTGTTATATGGAACGATACATTTAATATTTGGACAATTTGGATGAAAGAATCACAAATTTCTGATGTAGAGACTTTTAAAAACAGGGCAAATTTGACCCCAGGACAACAGGAGGGTTCAACATGTTTTTGAAAAGTACATGCTGGGGGAAATGTTTCAACAGGATAAAAAAAAAAATAATAATTCCAGACACGAGAAAAGGATGTTCGGTGAGCGGTTCTGAATTTTAGTTTTGGTAACGTTTTACCATGAATCGTCCAGCCCTATTATGTTATCTTCTTTTTCTGTACTGTTATTTTTAATGCATTGAATATAATCCATAAAAAAATGTCACATAGTCCAGGGTCTTCAGCTTACTCAAGTGATAGAAAAGGTGGAAACTTGCAGTAGAAGAAGTATTCAGATCCTAGTACTAATACCACACTGTAAAAATATTCTGCTAGAAGTCAAAGTCCTTTTACACCCCCCTGTGTCTGTTGTTATTCGTCATGAGTGTTGTGTGTGAGGTCCGTCCAGTTTAAGCTATATTGTGTGTTCTTTATTTCCCCGTTCCTGTACACCAGCTTGCGTGTTTTGTAGTTCTCTTTGCGTCATTATTAAATTATTTATATTTCTAACTGCTGCTCCCTCCTCGAATTTCTGCACTTGGGTCCAAGCCAGATTACTAACAAGTACATGTCCTTAGTACCTTTCCATCACTGGTTCTGGCAATATGCAGAGGAGCCCACTAGATGTCAGCAGAGATTCAGTATTCAATACTGAAGCAGTCCTGCTACAACATGTGCTCTCAGGGGCTTACCTTAACCCTGGTGTTGTCCTCCTGAGTTAAAAACTGACAAAAATTGGACGGTTTTGTCAATTTTTCAGACTTTTTTAAAGTTTTCACAAACTCCACCTTACTACCACTAGTTTTACACTATGTTTTGGAATTCATGGTGAATAACCCTCATTCATGTAGAATTATACCTAATATTTTAGTTAAAAAGCAAAAATTATGAATTATTTTGACTAATAGTTAAGATCAGAGGAAGGAAAGTGATCAATTGTATTTGCAAATCCATTTTTGTGATCATTTGGTGAAAAAGAAACCCATATTTCAGATATAGACATTTTTTAAAAAGGGGTCATATTTGACCCGAGGACAACAGTAGGGTTACCTGGGCAACGCACTTTGAACTGTAAGAAACAGTAACGAATGTGTATTGTATACAAACATAACGCTTGTTTCATCATTGAGCAAATTCTACACAGAGGTTCTTGGGGCATCAAACGTTTTGTCAATTTAGGCCATTTCTGCATGAAGTTATGGTGCAAATGTCATTAAATATGTTAAGGAAAACATGTATTCTCCTCTGTGGTTAAAAACTTTCTGCAGGTAAGATACAACTTTATTGTGTGTTCACGCAGAACATGTCCTGGCATTGTCTGCTCCAACAGTCAAACCTAAAAACATCTATATGGTCACCCAACAAACATCTGACACACACACACACACACACACACACACACACACCAACCAAACCAGACACCACTAAATGTTATGTCTTACATTTAATTTTAGAAAACTACTTTTGATACTTACAGTACAGTAAAAACCAGATACTTTAAGACTTTTCCTCAAGTATTATTCTAAAAAGGTCACACTACCTCCTATTAAAGTCAGTTTTCTGGCATGATACTTGTACTTTTACTCAAGTACTGTTTTCAAGTACTTTAGTACTAGGCTTTTAACACATCAGAATTGTTGCCTTTCTATATATTATAATTTTGCTGTTAAACTGTTTTTTTTGCGTGTGTTCATTGTGTTCTATGTTTTTGTTTTTCTGATTGTACACCAACTGTTGTTGTGCTTTATGAATGAATTTGGATTGGATACAGCACATATGTAGACCTTTACTTCTCAACTCACATGTTATTTCATGTGCAGGGTCAAAGAGGGCTACCTGGTGAACAAGGCTTCAAGGGACCAGCTGGACCAGCGGTAAGATGCTCGTGACGCCAACCCTTACCTCCCAGTCAGTGTACTATACAGTGAATTTGAATTGAATATGTCTTAATTTGCCACTAACCAGGGTCCAAAAGGTGAACCTGGACTTACGGGAGAGACTGGACGAGTTGGAGACCCTGTAAGTTGTCTGATTTAATGTAATAGACCTTTTTGTTTTATGGTACGTTTTATGGTCCTGAAGGAAAGTGGTCTTGGACAAACAAACAATATCTGCTGTTAGAAGGCAACACAACATTGTGCATATATACATACATCATACATACATACATCAAATACATACATACATACAGTATGTATTTGATGTATGTATGTACCTAATGTACAGTATGTATGTATGTATGTATGTATGTATGTATGTATGTACAGTACATACATACATACATACATAGTCAGCCACTATAGCCAAAAACATTGCACACTGGCACACATCATAACAGACGTCATAACATGTGCAGGATAAGCCGCCTTTTCACCATAAAACCCTGGTGAAAAAGTAAAAATGTACACATGCGTTTAAGATAAACGGCATTTCAGGGGTTTGGCCGGCTTGCCATTCAGGGCTTAGATGGACACGGGGACAAATGATTTGGTTGAGTCTGCACCAGGGCACTCTGAAGCGTCTGCCTGAAAGGAGAAGACTGTTTATGAGACAAAAATGAGACAGAAGTGCTTGTAACTGCATGTTACTACAGCTTTAATAACTGTTAATACAGGGGCAGTCATGTTGTCTGAGTTCCAAAAGTTTTTTTTTTTCAACTTTGAGCTTGGAAAATCAGAGTTCCGAGTACAAATGGAACGCGCTATCATTTTGGACACGGAGGACATGGGTGGGGTCTGAAATCAAGATGTGCTGTACTGTACCATCTGTAACGGCTGATTTGTTTTCCCCCAGGGTCCACCTGGCATAGCTGGTCCTCAAGGTCCTCGTGGATTACCAGGGAACGTGGTAGGTCTTTTCTAAACCATCTTAGAGTCATTGAAGGTGGGAGTCACTATGTTTACATGCACATAATATTGTTTTTTTTTTGGCCTCATTCCGAAAAAGACAATATTCCGACTAATCTGTTTACATGGCTAATGAAAGTGAGTAATCCACTAATAGTCCCGTTGACATGCAGCCGTGCATAGGCAGAGGTGGGTGGAGTAGCCAAAAATTGTACTCAAGTAAAAGTACTGTTACTTCAGAATAATACGATTCAAGTAAAAGTAAAAAGTACTCATCCAAATAATTACTTGAATTAGAGTAAAAAAGTGCTTTGTTTCTTAACACAAGCATTCAATCAGACAGACAAAAATACAAAAATAATCATCTTTAGGCAAATTATAGTTCATCCAATCAATAAAAAATTAAAATTAATTAATTAATTACAAAATAGCTTAAATTTGGATGGATACTGTATGTTTATATATACACAAGGAAACCCCCATACCTTGGTTCAGACTTGTGATATCAGCAATGACATCATCAATACTAGAAAAACACCAGGAAATGATCGGCGCCCCCCCCCCCCAACATTCCTGCATGCTGACCAGACAAAAGGGACATAGAGAGGGAGAGTATGCAGAAACAATTAGCTGGTCAAACCTTCACCTTAATAAATCTACCTGAAGCTAAACACAGGTAACGATGTATGTAATGTATATAATGTAACGATAACCGTTTGTTAACGGTATACCACAATAAAAATGTTGACAATAACACTTACCGTTTTCATTTCAAATATCATGATTACCGCGGTGGATTACCACGGTGTGGAAACCGTGAGTTTAATCCTTCCCAGCTATAACCGAGGCTCCTGAAGTTGCGACGCAGGCGCGCTGCGTAGCCTCCAACGTGCGTTTCTTGAAGTTGGAATCATCGCGGAAGGAGGAGATGACAGCGCTTTAGGCAGCCCAGTCTCATGGCAGTTTATGAAATGGTCACGCTATTTAATCTGTTGATTTGTGTACAGGTCACGTTAATGTCGTGTGTTGATTACGAATTTTGAAGTAATGTAGTTCAATGGGAAGACTATTTTGGGATCACAGAACGACTACGGTAGCGAGTGGTATTGAAAAGACAAAAATCCGTGCAGGGAGGTTGGTCGGGGTGGTGGATGGCTCAAACAACACAGGACTTTCACCCCGGAGACGGGGGATCGGGTCCCGCGTGTTGCAGTTCCTTTCCGCGTTAAGGGAACCCTAACCCCCCTCTCTTCCTAACCACAACCGTCCCGTTGTTGTGGCCGGCGTTTGGCGTTCCATTTCCCCGTTGTTGTGTCCTTTAGAGACTGCAGATCGTGTCCCTGCGCCCAGGGATTGCGTCCCGCTTGTGGCGGTCCGTCCCATTGTTGTCGCCGGCGTGTGGCGTCCCCCAGAGCAGACCAGTGTCACGGCAGTTCTTGAAACAGATGCGTTCAAGAATTGTGACATGTAAATGAAATAAACGAGAAAATCGTGACATGTACACAAATTAATAAGTCAAAATAATTTGACCATTTCACGAACTGGCTTAGGACAGGACATTTATCAGCCCGACACGAGGACCAAGTCTGAAGCACGGGCATATTTTGGTTATTATAAGAATGCCGAAGGACAGTTGATTGAAGATAGTTATCCTGTCCCGTGATAATTTTGGTCATCATAACCATGAGGTTTCATTTTCATACCGTTATATCCCAAAACTAAACTGTAGTTGTGCGTTTGCTTTAACCCTTGTGTTGTCTTCCTGTCGACCTGCAACTTTTAGTTTTTCCGGGTCAACTTTTTTAACATTTTGGACGTCTTTTTTAACACTTTTGTCACTTTTTTTCAAAATTTTTGAAGCTTTTATCAAAGTTTTTTTGCCACTTTTTCCTATGTTTGTTGATGTTTTTATCCCCACATTCTTTTATCAATTTTTATGGTCTATTTCTGATATAGAAACTTTTGGAGAATGGGTCAAATATGACCCCAGGACAACCAATCAACCAATTAAACCAGTGCTTGATGTAAGAACGTAATAATTTTAATACAAACCCGGGATAGTAAGGCCTGAAATATTGTTACACAAGAGCTCATATTAGGCTTTTTGGCTTTTTTCCTTTTCCTTTTTTGTGGTGTAAATATTTTTTGTGCATGTAATCAGTTTACAAAGTGAAAAATCCCAAAGTCCCCCCCCCCGGTTGGACTTACCATCTCCAACGGAAAACACTGTTCACAAACTGCTCCAAACTGCGCTACTGTAGTCCAGCCTCTACTTCCATGACAAACACCTGTCACTGTGCGTCACCACTAGATGGCGCTCTTGGTTTTAAGAGAAAGGCCTAAGGCATTGCAATTCAGTATATTCACTAGCGGCAAGTGTGGCACTCCTTCATACCAAGCCAGTTAGAGTTAGTTAGAGGCCCAAAGAGTTGCTGATAGAGTTACTGATACTTGTATCACCATGTCCAGGAGACAGTGCAGACTGAAAATGTTACGTATGAAAGACTAATTTTATTAAAACTATAGTCCGTAGTTTCTGTCTCCCCCATGAGGAATTCTAAGTAATGACAAAACTGTCGGCGTGTCCACATGACACAAGCCTTCTGTGATTGCGCACCACCCCCACCCCTCCTCCACACAGTTGCTTGTAACCAAGGAGACACGGAGGATTAAAAAAACATGACGGATTCTTCAGTAGAGGTCTTTATCGTCGCTTGATTTTCCCAGTGCGAAGTAGCCAAAAGACATCAATCTTCTGTCCATAGCCATACTGAGAAATCCAGAAAGAGTTGTGTGGAGCTGATAGTCTTAATTACCTTTGTAGCAACTCATTTGGCAACGGCTTGAATGTCATAAAAAAGTTACGCACTAAAGCTTTAACATTCAATTAACTTACCACTCTGACACGTCCTACTCCAGTCTAGGTTGTACGGCTGAGCCAAAGCCATAGATTACCGGCTGAAGCGGGTTAGATTTGGATCACACTAGCGGTTCTACTTTACTTGAAGGTATCTACATAAGAGTGACATGACACTGTCATGAACGTGTCATAAAACATTATAAACAAGCCAGAAACGTTCTTTTAGTAAGCGTCATTTGGTATTGTCATGACAAGTTATGGTTAGGGTTAGGGTTCATGTGTTCATGACAGTGAACAGTTATGTCACTCTTATGTAGAGTGTTACCGCACTAGCATGCTTTTCAGGGCCCGCCTTACTTTGATTCTGATTGGCTAGGAGTCCGTACCTAGGTCCTCCTTTTTGACAAAGATGGGACAGAAGTGAGATGCCTCATTCGGTAGCTAAAGTGGAGCGCTCAACACAGGGTAAAAAGAGTGGAGTATGACAAATGTATGTTTTATGAAAACCAAACCATGTCAACCTATTGTGGTATAACCTCTAAATACAATTATGAACCTGGAAAGGAGCATAATATGAGGTCTTTAAAGCAAACTGAAATTGAATACCATACGAAAATAACAAGCAATGTGAGAAATAATAAATACAGACAAACCTACACAAGCAGTAGGGGACTAAGTGGTGAGTGCATGGAACCTCACCCAGTTTGTCACAATGACCCGTATCTAAATGGAAATATTGTCTAATTGGGAATAATAGTGGAATATTAGTGTGGATGTAAAAGTACTTTCTGCTGGGTTTTTTTGTGACTACAATATAAAATGTGAACAGTAGCCAGTGATAACAAATCCCTTGAGTGAGGAACTACCGGTTGTCTGTCTTCCAGGGCATACCAGGGATCATTGGGCCTCCCGGGCCAGCTGGACAAAGAGGAGACAAGGTGAGTCACGTATTTCTAAACACTACGTGGGTATATTTGGATGAATGTTTCTTATGAAAATATTCAGACTATGTTCAGTATGGGGTTTGACGATGCAGAGGGAAAATACGTCTGCAAAGAAGATAGTAGGGACAGACCGATTATCAGCCCCTGGCCGAAAATTTCAGGATTTTTTAATTGTTTTTAATCAGATTATCTTTATTGGCGTTTTATTTTCCTGACAACCGATAAAGATTGTTTTTAAAAAGTGCGCTTCTTTGGCTTGGATTGTCTGTTTCCTCTGCTTTGGTTTCACTCACTCACTCATTCATTCATTCAAACCTTTATTTAACCAGGATAAAAAACTCCTGGCAAGTGGCAGCAGCACGGTTTCAATACTCAACACTCACCACTGATTTGGAAGTTTCTAATTAATTGAACAATTGCTTAAAGCATTTAAGAAGTTTTGTTGTGGAGTTTGTAACATTCCAAACTCTTAATTTGGGTTTAAAGAATTTCTCTCTGTTTTTTTTTTCTACTACAATTGCTTATCAGGTTCCAAAAGTCGGTTATCGGTTTCATGAACTCTAATTATCAGTATCAGACTTGACAAAGCAGTATCGGTCGTTCCCTAGATGAGAGGCTAACCTTATGTGTGTGTCTTCCAGTGTTGTTTTCAGCAGAGAAGTCTTTGAATTGATTTCAATCCTGATGCAGCAGCAGCAGCAGCTAGCTTCACAGTTCAGAACACTTTCCCCTGTCTCTCATTGTCCTTCTCTCTTTTTGTCTTTTTTATTTGTCTTTTTCTACAAGTTACTGCAGTGACATATGCTTTGGTTTCCACCAAGCCATTACTGTTCACTTATACCATGGTCTGCATTTATACTCAATTCTGATTGGCTGCAGGTTGTCCAAAAAAAAAAAGTATTATAAGACTTCCGGTTCTAAATTGATGCATTAAATGATAAAGAGGAATGTCTGAGGCTACACTTACGTTGCTACAATTTGGTTTAAATACAAATATCTTTTGCAATGTTTCCACCTCGCATTCCCACTGCTCTGGCGTTTCA